>JBAMHW010000003.1:15489135-15508174 GCA_037177495.1 Rhadinocentrus ornatus
GGTGTTTTTCTGCACATGGGACAGGGCGACTGCACTGTATTAAGGAGAGGATGACCGGGGCCATGTATTGCAAGATTCCCTCCTTCCCTCAGTTAGAGCACTGAAGATGGGTCGTGGCTGGGTCTTCCAACATGACAATGGTGGCCTAGCCAGTCTCCAGACCTAAACCCAATAGAAAATCTTTGAAGGGAGCTCAAACTTCGTGTTTCTCAGCAACAGCCCAGAAACCTGACTGATCTAGAGGATTTCTGTGTGGAGGAGTGGGCCAAAATCCCTCCTGCAGTGTGTGCAAACCTGGTGAAAAAATACAGGAAACGTTTGAGCTCTGTAACTGCAAACAAAGGCTACTGTATATATACTGTATATATGTATGTGTGTGTGTGGGTGTGTATGTGTGTGTGTGTAAAGCTATTAGCATTTAATGATTATGTCATATTGTTGATGTTAAATCAGTCGGTGAAAATTTTTAGAAATTTGCTTTACTGCAAATATATTAAAGAAAGATCATTTCTAGCCTTCAAAATGTAGGTTACCAAGAACAATACTATAAAAATGGTGGACTGTTCTAGGTAACAGTCCACATGTGTTAATTTTTTATTCATTCTGCATAAAAGCATCTTTACACACAGTGACATTTTGATTTTGCATCTATGCATTTACAATTACTTTAAAGTGTTTCCTTTGAGACTTGGTTTATGTAACATGAAGAATTCAAGCATTCACAAGATGCAATACTGTATTGCATCCACTAGTGCATGGACACTAGTTTAGGAGCAACATGGGGTGTAACAGGGTTATGATGCATGTAAGCAGCTACATAAATGGCTGAATATTTTAAAGGCAATTGCCTATCACTGCACAGTATCATTTCTGCTGACACACTGACAAAAATAGCTGGAAAGGGTTTATTACCATTTTAGAATTTAATGTTGTCACAATAAATGGAAGCCAGTTCAAGTCCTTCAGTTTCCTGCATTGGCTGAAAATGGGGTTAGAATGGTTGTTGTTCGCAGGCCATCAGTCAGTTAGTTATTTTCAAGTACACGTCCACAGAAAAACAATTTCCTGCGAAATATCTTGCGTTGCTATGGATGCTGTCCTATCAAGAAAAACCTGGAAGGCCTTAATGGTAAAACCCTGCAAAAAATATGACAAACGTAACATGTTTCTTCTGTAGTCAACAATAACTGAAAGTAGACATCTTAGTGTAGAAAATCAAATTAATCAGTTCACTTTAGAGATGTTGGTCCTGCTACATGTTTCCACTTTGTTTCTTAGCCACCATCTACTGGATTTTGTTTTATTTAACAGGCAGACACGTAGTCCTCAATTATGAATGAGAATGTGATTAACTTCTACCATAGATTGTATAGAAATGGACGTAAACACGTTGATGTTACCCAGTGGTTGACTCATTTCGAAGCTCTGGGTTCAGCATTTTGCCATTAACCATCTCACTCTATTTTAACCAAAGTTTATTAATCTGACGGACAACTGGTTTTCAAAAAGAAAAAACTCTCTCGTGCATGCTTTGTTCTTTCGTTGAATATACACTGGATCATCATTTAAAAAGCAAATCATAATTTATTAAATTTGATTAAAAACTAGCTATTAAGACCATAAAATATTTGCTGTAATGAGTCCACTGATTTAGGTAGGGTAAATTTTCAATAATTTTAGACAGTCAAACTAAAAAAAAGTCTCCCCTATAGCTTTTCATTTTGACCCACAGTGCAGAGTTTACAACTACCACAAAATCCAATCTGGCCTTTAAAAGTCAGACAGAATCACATCTAAGTTGTCTTTCTTCTTAAAGTTCAAATGTTCCATTACAATAAAAACTTTTTTTTTTTCTTGCAGTTTAAGCCATGTTTACGTTACCTTTCAGTGTTAAATGACAGTTTGGCATTTGTATTCTTTAAGAGCAAGTTGAAATAAAAATCCCAAAGAGTAGCTGAAAGTTAATTTAGACCACCTGAGCATTAGGGTGTTTGACCGTGAGGGATCTAGCATCTCTAAAGGATTTGCATAACAAAGACTTGATTACTGGCAGCTGCTGTTAGGAGGGAGATTTTGAGTTTTATTTTTCCCTTCATCCTTTTTTGAGTGCCGCTAAAACAAGCACTGCTTGTGCTCATGCTGCTATCAAGGCTGATAAAGGCATTGCTCAAAGTGTGGGCCGACTGTGCACAGCTGGCTAAAAATTGTGACTAAAAAATTAACGTACAAATTTTCTTTTTTTAAATTATTATTATAAAGCTGCTGGATGTTAAAGTTAAGTGACATGTTTATCCAAAGCAGTCTGTTCAACACAATGCTGTGCTTCATTTATTCATTTTTTATTTTTAATGGAATCCCTTTTCTTTTTCCTTTTAAGCTCATTTATTAAAGAACCTGCAGAGAGAGATAATTTCTAAAGTCATAACCCTTCCTGCTTTGCACCCACAAAGCTGCACATGGAGGTATTGAAACGTCACCCTTTACAATAAAATGTAATTAGGAAAACAAATTGCTAGCAGATGAAGATTGTTTCTAGGCGACAGGGCTAGAAGTGTGGGAGGTTCCTTGCAGATAAACTTAACAATTCTGCCTCAGTCTGCCTCAGTTTAGGGTTTTCTGCTTTTCCCAGGGATGCTTTACCAGAGATCAAACATGCTAGTTACCTTGCGATTAGCTGTCACCTGCTGTGATACACCCACTTCCTTGCCTTATCCTCCACCTCCAGCGGCTTTCTGCAGCAGCATGCAAATGCTTATCTTACCCCCATGAATTCATGTTAGTATTCCAGTGTATATTTGATTAGTATTTTGTCTTCACAGTGTTTGCCAGACAAACAGCTCATACTGATATAAATAATGAGGAGTGCTTTTTCAATAATCTTAACCCTAAACATTTCCAACAAATAGTAATAGTAATTTAAGCGAGCCGTAATAGTCATTTTCAGCATTTTACCAATCCTTTTCATCGTGTTTTCTTTGCTGACTTCATCAGAGAAATCTTGAGTATTTAACTAGAATAATCAAAGGCACACACAGACTTGTGCTCGCGCATAATGACTAGCATTTTGATTTGTAATGGCACTGAGTGTAAAATAGATGCTAGATGATTTGCTGGGGTTTGAAAATGAAAAATTATGCAGCTCACAGATTGATTTTTTAATCTAAAGACGTTCCCAATTTTGTCCTTTGGCAGTACAGTTCGTTACACTGAATACAAATTGTTGTTGCTGTTATAATTAGGTCATTTTTTCATCCTAGTTTCTGCTTTCTTCCAGCTTTAAATAGCTTTGTGTCTTTTGTTAATCTTTTCTAGATTTTATTTATTTATTTATTTATTTTATTTTATTGTGATTGTTTTTTTTGTTGTTTTTTTTACAACAGACTTTTTTTTGCTTTTCTTTTTTAATTTTATAAGCTGGTCTGGGTGATGTGCTTAAGGGATTTCTGCTGGAAATTCAAACATTTGTTGATTAAAAACATGTTAATTGGGAGATTGTTTAAATGCAGGAGCAACTGATTGGCTATTCCAAAGCCTAAGTAACCCATGAAATAATGCCACTTATCCAGAAAAGTTAACAAACAAATGCCACAGTCATTAGGCCTGAACAAAATGGAGAGCAAGGAGGAGGAAGTTGAAAACTTTTCTCCACAGATGGGGATTTGAAACTTAAAAAAATTTAGCTGTTGTGCTTGAGTGAGAAATGGTTCCAGGAACATATTCTGGACTCTGTCCTGATGTCTTTCTTTCCAACTTTCAGACTACATGAGCAGACAGACTAGTAAAAGTATAAGAAGAGGCACTGCAGCACTTGTTGACATCCGATTCTTTAATCCTGGTCATGTTACTGAAAAGGGAACTGTTGTCTATTAATTTGAATCCATATGTCATTTTTTAAGCTGTTTCTAGTTCACACAACCCTGTCAATAATGTCATCATCAGCTCAGCTTGTTTTTTTATTTTTACTTTGCAATCATATCAGTATTTAAGCATAGCTTTTTAACACTGCTATTTTGGCACTTTGATATGGCATCATGTAGTACTCAAAGTACTCGAAATCATACCATATATTAGTAAAATAAGACAAATAGATGAAAAAAAAAAACTCTCATGTCACAGTGTTTGTGGCAGAGTGCCAAATAGAAAACAGCACCTGTGGTGAGGGATAGCAGTGATGGGGGCGCAGGGCTCAGAGATGTCATAAGCACCAGGGGTACCAGGCTAATTACCACACCACAGGACAAATAATAACAAAAACAACAGCAGGATCGACCCCTGACTGCAGGAAAGAGGAGACATATTATCCCTCTGTTGTTTATCCTCATTATCTTTAGAATAACACACGTATGTTTGTTTACATTTGTGGACAGCTTCCCAAATGTGGGTCAGAAGACTAAATGTGAACTTTGTCTATTTGTTTCTTTTGTGCCATTATTTAGGACATTTTGCTTAACCTTTTGCTAATTTTCTGGATTTGCTTTCTTTTTTGTTTTTTGTTTTTTACCACATTTGTAACCGTTTGTGCAATAAAATTTGTACTTTGTATTTTATTCTTCTTTGATCTATTTTTGTCATTCTCTGCTTACATGTCACAACAGTAATTGATAATAAAATGTAAATAGTTCCTCTCATATCCACACACATGCCACTAAGGTAATAGAAAATGTTGTTCTTGATTATTTAATTAATTAATAAATAACATTCATTAACAAATAAATTAATAAATAAATGTATTATTTGATTTGTTTAATACTTATGCTAAAAAAGATCAATGTTACAAAAATTTATATGAATTTAAATAAACAGTAAATAGCACAAAATAATTTTCAGTACCACTGTAGCTAACAAAAGTCCAATTTAAAGATCAATTCTGACCTTAATTAAATTTCAAACAAAAAGAAAAAATCTTGAAAATGTTCAAATTCACACAAGTCTTGTGAATCAGAAGATGATGCCAGCAGTAAGACTACTGCACAAAAACAGGAATTTACCTGTTTCTCCCAAGGTTCAGGCAACAATAATCCTCGGTTGTCATTAAAAAAACTAGCATAGTTTGAAGACACATTCTTTTACAACGTCACTGTTATTGTACAATAGCACATAACATTTCCTCACTTCCTGGTTGGGTTTAAACCGTTGCATCACTTGCTTTAGGTTGAAAATCTAAACTACTAAAAACCATGTTGTTGTTAAAAAAAATCACATTATTTTAAGGTGATTGATGCTGTATCACCCTGTCCACTCATCATATGCAGAGACTGTCATGACCACTAGAGGTCAGATATTTTCAGTAATACAGTCACAGGTCGTTGCCTGCATGAGCAAACAACTTATGGGTTTGTTTTTTAAAGGTAAACAGCACCATTAAAGTCCATTTAAATAAACAGTTTATATGTTATATGTTTATATGAGAAACAAATAAAAGCTTAAGTCTTGAAAGATTTTTGCAGGTTTTCTTCTTCATTAGTGAAAAATTGATGTTTTGGTGTCAAAGCACTTGTGAACAAAATATTAAAACTTTGTAGAGTTTTGACCCCTCAGGTCCAAACAGTTGTGGTGGGAAAATGAACAACTTCAGGCTTTATGGAAAAGAAACACTTGGAAAAAATTTTAGGAACAGTTTCTTGTCTTTATTATTGGGTCATACTCACATTTAAAGAAACTTAAATATACATTTTTCTTTCTCCTAGTAAATACCATACTCATGTTATTCATTCTGGTTTTTGACTGCAGCTCTGCCAAATTTCTTGCATTCTGATTGAAGCATAGTGACGCTTTATCTTGATTTAGTTGCGGCACCTCCAGACAGCTTCTGCAGTTAAAATGCAATCGTCACTAACCTTCAAAGAAATGGTGTCAGGATTTTAGATGCTGCAGTCTGGTCTCTGCACATTAACTTTTGGGGGTTAAAGGGTTGAGACAAGAGCTTGATTCTGGCTGAGAACATACTCCAAAGAAACAAAAACACCACCTCCATCATTCCTGTCAGTCATACTGTTGGATTTATCTAAACTATCAGAACTTTCCTTCCTTCTTGCTAACAGTTCCCTCTCAACACTTTCTCACCTTGGAATGTATTTCTCCAGGGAGGGGGTCCACATTCGCTTGGCAGAATCAGCCTGCTTGATGTTCATTGCCCTGTAAAACCTGCACTCTGAGCTTTATGCCCCAGAGCAAATAGTGGTCAAAACTCTTGCTCAAAGTCATTCAGTGGATTGTAGCTCTTACTTCACCCTCTAAGTTTGTGCACAATTCTGATTAGAGCAAAATTTCTGCAAACAAATGACTTGTTATTTGTAGTGAGATAATTGATAAACTGTCTTCACCCACACCCTAAGACTTTGCTGTGTTTTTTCTGAATGCCTTGTACTATTCTGCTTTGTTCAATTTTATTGACAGTTATGTTATTTAAATGTCAGCTAATCAAAATGTATGCATCAATTCCATTTGTGTCTAATTTTTATCATCCCTCATTATTTATCTTCCAGATGCAAGTTTGTAGCGTGAAAATTTAACATGTGGGTTTACAGACAAAACAGATACAAAATGTAAAATCAGCCAGAACTGTATGATATCAATTCACAGCATGGTTACATAAGCCATATCGTTGTTGTTTTAGAATATTTTCAGAATTATTTTCTAGCTCTCTACTAGTTTTATCTGGATTAACCATAGTGGTTTCAGTGATAGGAGTATTTGGGAAAAAAAAGCAAGTTGAGGTAAAATAGCAAATCAAACATTTCTATCTAGAAGCCCATATGCAGAAGCAGGCAGTAGGAACAGACTCCACTGGTTATAGCATTCACATTCCATGTATCTGAGGTGATCCATGGAACTGTCTGAAATTACTTTATAAGTCATCTGTTTAACTTGCATGCAGCATATCTCCTTCCCCCTGTAGATGTTAATCCCCTCTCTCTCCCCCAAGTCAATAAAAAAAAACCTGATTCATGGTCACAGGTTTTTTCTGCATAAATATGTCTCTGAAACTGTGATCCCACTGGTCAAAAAAGAAGATGGATTCTTATGTGCAGTATAATAACATGAGAGATATGGGCGCTACAACAATCACGTGTAGTTTTGTTCCACCTGGATATTCTTGCTGTCTCGGCTGTAATCGCTCATGTGCTGGACATGATCAAACATATTCAAATGCTAGCATTTGCCAGTGCCTCTCCTGCATCTCATTAGTCAGTATATGGTTTTCTCCAACCTTAAGAGAAATTCACAGGAACAGAGCAGTACTTCAAAATGTGTTTTAAGCGTTTGCTCTCTGATGTAAGTACTTGCAGAAAACAGTTTATAGCATAAAAGTCAGAAATGATTAATAATAATTACACTCCGCTCTGCAGAGAAAAAAGGCAATAGATAAAATAATATAACAGCTTCTTTTTTGGAGATTTAATAGATGTCAAAGTAAAGGTCCAAAGCTAAGGTAATGCCCATGTCTCTTATACACAGTCAAAGGACAAGAGGGAAGTGAAGCACGGCTCTTTATCTCATTAATCTAAAGATCATCTACATACAGTAGGTTATCATCAACTCTTTTCTTTTCACACTCTGATCGACAATGTTTGTAAATGAAACAAAACCTTTCATATTCCTGGTATCATAACTGTATTTTAACACATTAAAGAAAATGTTAAGCTTTAGCTTGTGTTACAGACAGTGTTTTGATCCAGTCAAGGGTCATATCTGGTAATATGATCATAGCAGGTCACTGAGCTTGTTAAAAAGAATCCAGCTCTACTTGTATGTATTTCATAGGACATGAGAACACTTAAGACTTTCATAAAGAGTTGGGCTTAGACTTCATGTTCAGACCGTTAATGAAACATGACAGAGCAGGACGATGGTGTGGTTTGCCCTTTTCACTTTGCAGTTCTTTGTTTAAATCTCAGTGTTTATTTGTACGTTTATTTATATAGCACATTTCATGTACAAGAAAATTCAAAGTGCTTTACATAAAACATTGAAAGCATTACAAAGACAGCATTTAAAAGTAGTGAACGGTAGCAACAAATAGTACTAGTAGTTGAGCTACATAGGATTCAGATGTGGGTTGACGCACCCGTGCAGATCTGCTGTGGCACTGGCTTATGTTGAGTGAAAGTCCACACGGGTTTTCCTAATTCCAACTCGATGACTTTTTTTCATCTGTGCGCATGCATATAAAAAACATCTCTGTTTATGGTCCAGTCCAGCAAAACAACAAACAAACAAAGCCTCCTCAGAATTCTGGCATTATAGTGGTCAAAAACCTCTTTGCCCCTCCGGGCCAAATACCTGATAATCCTAATCACATCTTTTCCTTTTTTTTTATTTTACAAGCTTACATTTGCCTCCAGGTGACAATATAGTGCCCCCAAAACACACACAGTCAACTACAATAAATCACAGAATTACATTTGGCTCCTTTTACTTAACTATGGCCTTTCGGTGTGTGTCTGCTCTTGGCACTCCAGCTTTGTTGGCCCAGTCTGGTGCTGTCTTCCTCAATGGACGTCCCAGCCCCATATGCCTGGCATACCGTGACATGTCCCAGTGATACCTTTAGCTGGCCAACTCTGCGCTCGTGTTCTCATCCACCTGCTGCATCCCCCATTCACCTTTTTCCTTACCGCGATGGAGGGTCTAAGGACAGGGGATGTGCTGGGACAGTCCTTTTACTTGTGTGTTCTTTAACGGTACATTCATGTTGTTTATTACTGATTCTGTTTGTTTATTTATACCTCTTTCTGTAAAGTCCTCTGAGACAACTTTGTTGTGATATAGGGCCATACAAATAAACTTGATTTGATTTGATTTGATTTGTCCAGCAGCCCAAAAACATGTGTTATGTTATGTTTTTAGGTTATTCTGAAGTGATTATGAGATGGTATAAATTTCTACATGTTGGATCAGCAATCTGTCCAGGGTGCAAGCAATGCTTCCTGTAATGCCAAAGACAGGAATGTGTCATTGGATGTCATTGCATCCTTTAAAAGATAAACTATCTCACACAAGTTCAGGACAATGTTTTCTAACCTTAGTTTCTATCTGTTTATTCCAACCATGTAACAAAATAGAAAAAAGTGAAACAAGACCTGTATGGTCTATGCTTTACCACATGACTTAACATACTATTTAACTAAATGAAAGCTTAAAGGATTAAGATTTCCAGATCAATCCAGCTGGTTCTGTGTGTATGCTGAACATACAGAAAATGTTCAACAAACACATAAAAAAATGTGAGATTTATACCAGCCACTGTTAGGTACATCTGATCTATTACTTATTAACATAAATAGCTAATCAGTTAAATAGCATGACAGCTACTTAATGCATTTTGGCTTTTAGACATGGTCAAGATGACTTGGTGAAGTTTAAACTGAGCATCAGAACTGGGAAGCAAGGGGATGTAAGTGACTTTGAACATGGCATGGTTGTTGGTGCCAGAAGGGCTAGTCTGAGTATTTCAGAAACTGCTGATTGGCTGGATTTTCCCACACAGACATCTGTATGGTTGAATGGTCTGAAAAAGAGAAAACATCCAGTGAGTAGCAGTTGCCTGGACCAAAATGCCTTGTTGATGCAAGAGGTCAGAGGAGACTCAGGGTGGGGGTGGCATCTGGGTTCTCCTGCAACTCTGGCTTATAGAAAGGTGGTAGGAGGGACAAAGGGATTAATTGCACTAAACAAGAGATAGAAGGGGTGCCAAGAAAAAGAAAGGAAGATGAGGAAGTGAACTGAGTATAAAGAGGCTAACCAGGTGATTAGAGGTGTGGTCTGGTTCACGAGCCTAAGTTAACCGGTTAACTTTATTGGAATCTACGCAAAAGAATTAAGGCAGTTCTCACAGTAAAATGAGATAAGGAATGTCTAATCAAGTAGCTGGTGAGTGTATGTTGATGTTGTAACATTCATTTATTTTCTTTGCTGCTTTATCCATTACAGGTCATGGGTAAGCTGGAGCCTATCCCAGCATTTTACCAGGTGAGAGGCAGGGCACACCCTGGACAGGTCATCAGTTCATCGCAGGGCCAACACAGAAGTAGACAAACAACCATTCACACACACTCACTCCTAGGGACAATTTAAAGTCACCAATTAACCTAACATGCATGGAAGCTGGAGAACCCGGAGAGAACCCACGCATACACAGGGAGAACATGTAAACTCCACAAAGATGTTGAAACAGTCATAAATAATTCAATAAATCTTCATATCAAATAAGCACCACAAACCATTCTCCAAAAAACTTCACAGATTTCTGTGTGATTTCTTTTATTCAGTTGATAAACCATTTACTCAAGACTCTTGAGCCATTTACAGCATCATCCATCAAGATTCATATTTCCCCAACAGATGATCACATTCCAACACCATCCACATTTTTTTTATTATAAACATTAAAATATTCTTTGTGCACTAGAATGAAAATACTAATGAATCCTTACATGTCAAATCTTACATAAAATTATTATAATATAAGGCCACACCAATATCTTAAGGTATCAAATCAGACGACAACAGACGATAGAAAGATGCATAAAGATGTACGGCTCTACACTACCAATAATTTATCTATGAAATAAAAAAAAAAGAGAAGAAAGGTTAAACATTTGTTATACCTGGGAGTGGGACAGACTTAAGTATGTTTATATTAACATCATCCTGTGTGTTTAGATCACCACATTGTGCCATGAAACCTAACAGGCTACATACAAAACTCAATGCCCAAACAGATTTTTGAATTTACATACATAAATACAGTTTTTGATGACAGCAACAGATATCAGCGTGAGGGAGTAAACCTTTTGGTGCCACCACGCTATTTTGCTGGTGAAAATGTATGAAAGCCACATAAAGGCACAGAGTGGATGTTACAGTGCAAATCAGCCATCGAATGACAAAATAAACTGGACTTTTAAGATCTGCTAGATACATACAGCTGACAACCAATTCTGGAATGATTAAAAAGGTTTCTGGTTTTTGTTTAGGTTTGTGTCTTTATCTGACTATGATTATTGCTATATTTATGTACGGCTGGCCTGGATGCACATCTGCGTAGACAAAAACCAGGATATGAACAAATTTCTTCAAACAGCATTTCTTCAGCGTCCCTGTATAAACCAAGCGTTCACACTGTGTAAAAAAACAGCTAAATCAGCTTCAGTGTTCACTGTAAATAAAGTGCTGCAGGAAAGATTTTTTTTCCTCAAACGATGCACTGACAAATAAGACAGTTTCAACAAGGGATACAGCAGTGCTAGACAGCAGCTTGTGCAGCAAGTCGAAATCGTTTTTTTTTTGTTTTTTTTCAGTAGCATCTGTACAGAGTACAGCACAGAACCACGTTAGGAGCAACACAAAACTGTAGAAATCAGTACTGAAGGTGAAACACAACCCTGGCACCACAGCAACATGAGTCCACTTTCTTGGACATATAATGAACTGCAAGGACTGCTGGGAGTTTCAGACAAGACTGATGACAATCACCTTCTGGATAATGAAACACCTCCAGGAGGCTGGCATTCGCTTTTGGTCCACATTATTTCTTTTGCTGCTTCATGTTTCTTACAGAGGAACAGCATGCAGCTCCTCAATGAGTGACAAAATTCAGGAAGCTCTCAAATCTAAAGCACAAAACTCTGAAGGCTCTGCAGGAGGTCTTACCAGTGAAATACCTCTAACGACAGAAGCTTTCCATCTGGATCAGGTCAATCTAACCTGAACCTGTTCCACAGTGATTAAGGTAAAAGGCTGGGGTGGCTTGATGGCTTCAGACAGGCACTTTTCTTGGTTTTGTGGAAACTGTAAGTCTGTACTTGTGTCACTGTAAAATAAGCAGATGATTTTCCATGTAATGTTCACTACCAAGGTCACCAACCTGGTACTGACCTGTGCAGATACAGCTCCCTGTTTCAAACATTATTATCATTAGTTGTACAAAAGGAATGATGAGAAAAATTAGGAATGGAGAATAAACCTATCTGTCATCTGGATACATTTTTATCTTTGTCGTCAAATATATTCCAATAAAAAATAGACATTTTAGGTATGAAATGTCTTTTAAAACTGGAAAAATAGGTATTATATTTGTCCAATTTCGGTTTGCCATTAAAAACATTCCAATTCTCACCACATTTGAAGAACATGTCACAGTTTGTGTTGTCAGTAACTTTAAAAGATTTATATTCATATAGCATTTCTTCTACGTGGTGCAAAGCAGCCTATTGTAAAGACATTGCTCCATCTGGTGGAGAGAAACAGTAGCCTCAACAGCAATAGACTCTACAGCATTACAGTACAATCAATTAAAACAAGTATTTTCACAAGTACAGTGAACTTATTCTACAGCTACAGCGTCTTTAACCAGAAAATTAAACCCTTACTGTGCTGGAACAAAAAGAACAAAGCATAAGCACAAATTGGTAATATATTCAATAAAAAAGGGTGATTGGTTGATCCATTAACACCTTTTCCTTCTTAAATAAACATAATAAAATAATAAAACCCTTTACATCTATCTTCATCTCTCCTTTCTACATTTGCATGGTGACATCGGATGCTGTCTTTTTTGCCGAAGAAAAGGAAGAAAAGTGTTGGAAAGGTTTGCTCTGTGTTCAGTGACGAAACCTGAAATGTGGTGACAGACTGAGAATTATTACACCAGTTGGTTTGTCTACTTCTTAGTAGACTTTTCCGTTTCACCCTCAGTTTGTGAGAAAGTTTGTCGGAAAATGTACAGTCTCTCAGAGCTGAGAATCAGCTCCAAGGCTGTTGAGCTCCTCTGGCGAGTGTTTTTCTACCCCCATGGCGGATGTCTGGCGGAAGCCGGAAGCAATGTCGTCAAATGTCCGGCCCTTGGTCTCTGGCACTTTGAAGTAAGTGAAGATGAAGAACACAAGCAGCAGAACAGTAAAAATGATAAAGACGTAGGCACCGCACAGCTCCTGTGACAACACACAAAAGGAAAATGATTAATGCCAGGTAACTTGAATTTGCATCTCAGATCATGAAACAATTTAATCTGAGACTTGTGTCTACCACTGTATGTTTTTACTAAGATTACTAGCTAAGCTTTAATTTAAAATGTGTTTCAGGAGTTATTTGGCTCACCGTGTGCAAATGATTTCAAATTTGAACATTAAAATGATTAATCTAATTCAGACAGCTGAGTTATGAGGCAACGCTGCCAGTTGCCTTGGTAATGGAGCATAAACTGCAGTTCTTGTACTCAGGGCTCTAAATGAACTTTTCTCATTACAAGCCAATGTGGCTAGTCGATTTGTAAAGTTACTGGTCAGAATTTCCACTAGCCAAATCTTTATTGGGGTAAAATAGTCCTGGTTATGAGCCGCTAAATACATTTAACCAAACATGTTTCTTTAAATAGTTTTTAATTAACTTTATTTTAAACAACAACAACACTGTCTGAATATTAACTTTTCCAGCAAGAAAACTGACTGAACAGTTACTGACCAGCCTGTCTAACCACCACCACATTTTTGCTTTTACCTTAAACTTCTTCATTTAAATATCTCCCCTCATTCAACTGCTCTTTGCTAAAGGAATGTCAATAAGAAATTATATGCTTCATTCATCACGGTGATGGGGGGGTCTAGCTCTTTCATAGATTCAGCTCCCACCTCTCATTGATCCCAAATGGTTCTTCATTTAGAATCACTGTGCTTCTGTTTTAGCATAATTTAGCATTTATGGATGGTTTGTGTTAGTAGTAAAATTCTTATTCCTTGTTTTCATAAAGGCCCTATTTTTTATGCTTTTTACTGTTATACCATTTTAACCCTGCGATGGACTGGTGACCTGTCCAGGGTGTACCCTGCCTCTCACCTGATACAATGCTGGGATAGGCTTCAGCTTACCCTGCGACCCGTCATGGAATAAGCGGTACAGATAAACTGACATTTTAACCAAACTTTTAAATGCAGAACTAAACACAGGACTACAAACAAATCTGAAAAGTAACAGATGTTTGAATTTTTACAAATTCTGCATTCAGTTGTTCAGTCTCCAATACTTTTTAAATGCAGCCAGATGCTACTTATTTTTCAGTTTTACCTTTTTTTTTTCCTGATGTGCTGGCATTTAAAACCAGCTCCTGTCTCTCTGTGTTGCTCAGTGAATCTGGTCTGTACCACCACACTGTCTTCTGAGCATCTGCCCCAACCCCTGCCAAAGTGGCTAGTAAGTTATTTATACTTATTTATACCAGCCTAATTGAATTTTAACCTGTATTTGGCAGGTTTGTGGGTGTCTAGAGTCCTGCTTGTACTGATTATGGTTAAGTTATGGGATAAAAGCATATTGAGTTCTTCCTGTTCCTCGTGTGTATTTGGCAAGCTATATAAACTACGGGCTTTCAATCTCGTATCATTAGCGATAATACCGGTAGACTTTAATACCCACTCCTAATTTACACTACTAACGTTTTATGTCTAAGATAAAAAACAAAGTGGATGTTGCATTCTGCTTGACTGCAGTGAGACAGGAAACATGAAGGCATTTTGTTGGTTTTAGATAATGCAAATAACTGTAAACAGGTATAAACATAGCTGATTACCGTATCTGTAATAAAATTCTTAGTGGCTGTTTTTGTTTTTTTATTTTTTACAAAACCAATGTATGAAAAATTACAAACTGCTCACAAAATTATGATAATGTACTCTAAAAGCTCAATACACTGAACTATTAGTGTTCTCTAGTTTATTAATGTTCAGCACACTTAGATTTATTTTAAGTTAATCCTGCCAGTTATCTCTAAAGCCAGATTACTATTAATATAAATTTATTAAACCCCAACCCAAAGATAAGATGCAGTGTATTTGCATGTTTCTCTTTAAAACTAAAGCTGCTACTAGGTGAGAGGCATGGTACACCCCAAACAAGTCGCCAATCCATCACAAAGGGGAAAACATTTGCTATGAAAAATTAGAACTGTCAAAAATCGCAGTTCTTCGACTGGCCACCTGAGGGCGACACCAAATGTGACTCCATCAACATAAATACCCACATTGTCTAACTTTACATTAGTTGTTAACATGTTTACAACCTGTTCCAAAGGTGGTTTTGTCCCTTATTCATAACTCTAAGAATTTAATTACAATTGCACTTGTTGTGTATCCACTCACCTCCACATATTGGAAGCACATTCCCACTATGAAGTTGGCAGTCCAGTTGGAAAAACCAGCTACAGCCATAGCTGAAGGCCTGGGTCCCTGTGAGAACAACTCTGCCACAATGAACCAGGGGATAGGACCAGGTCCCATCTCAAAGAAGGCAACAAAGGCAAAAATGGCCACGATGCTTAAATAAGACATCCATTTGAGTTGATCCTACAGGAATACAAGACAAGAAAAAAGGACATTAAATACTGCATATCCAAGTCAAGGGTTGTTGGAATCTTTGTTAAAGATAGACCTACCAATAGAACCAAGGCAATAGTCATCAGAATGGCAGATCCAGCCATTCCCAGCAGACCCAGTAGGTGCAAAGACCTGCGTCCTGCACGTTCTACAATAAACAGCTAAAAAACACACACACACAAAAGGTAAACAAGGTGAGGGACATTGTACCCATGTCAATGTATTTATATTAAGACTGTCAAAAATAACGTGTTAACAACAATAACTAATTTATGTAATTAATCACGTTAATATTTTTAGCGCATGCGCAGAATGACGAGCCCCAGACAGTAAGTTATGACAGCGGGGAATGAAGGTGTTTAGAAGCAAGATGGAACAAGATGAGCCGGCTGGTCCTACGGATGAATTTGGGTATCAAAAGAACATTCATGATACATCCAATAAATAAGAAGTGATCTGCACAATATCCAAGAAGGAGTTTCACTTTTCACTTTGAAGTGAAGAAGGGGAGGGATGAGTTATAGTGGGGGCGCATCTCAGGTAGAGGTTAATATTGACAGATGTCAACATTTTATTTAAGCGTTCAGGAGCGGCTTCCAGAAAGTTTAGAAGAGGAGGAAGATAAGAATGTAGAGGTTTGGTTTTTAACTGACTTTAAAAATGCTGTTAAGAGTTTCCACATAATGACGCTGTAGATTATGGGTCTCAAACTCACATATTTTGTGGCCTCCCACTTGACATATAAGTTTAGCATTAGTGTGTTTTTACTCAAACGCACATTTTTACCGAGTTGATGCTTTTGCCGTGTTTCGCCAATCAAATATAGCTTTGCAGTCACATGACCACCGCACACAAACAATTACATCATAACAGCACAAACAAACTCTTCATGGAATAAAACACAAGAAAGCTGTCAGGCAGCTGTCTGTGATGCTGAGGATGAACATCTCTGGCCTCAGAGATAAAGCATATTTGGAGAATAAACTGGTTTTTGGTGGATTCTGTTCACCACAGTTGCAAGACACCTACAGGGCCAAAACCAGCTTTCTGTAAATAAATGTACAAAAACTTGTACTTACAGATACTACGGTGAAAGCAGTGTTTACAACACCAGCTCCAATGGTGGCATAGACAGGGTGCTGCACTCCGGCTTTCTCAAAGATAAGTGTGGAGTAGTAAAACACCTAAAAACAAACAAACACAATACATAGTTGACATTTTGGTACGTTTAGCATATATTCATCTATTTCTATTGTAGCTCTAAAAAATGGCATGTTTTCAGAATCTAAGTGGGAAAATATTTAGGCTCCCAAACTCACAGCATTGATGCCAGACAGCTGCTGGGAGAGGTGCAGCATGACAGCAATCAGAAGGGGCTGGCGGTACAGGGGTGAGCGGAAAAGCTCCACAATGGTCACCTTCTTCTCTCTCATCATCTGCCGGCTCTCCTCCTTCATCTCTTGCATGTCAGCACTCACATCTGTGGTGCCTCGGAGCTTTTTTAGAACTGAAAGACATAAGCATATGGCTTTTGATCATCAAACATTTGACTTAAATACTACATATCCACAACAAGCTGCAAAGTTATGCTAAATCTTGTTTATTTGAACCCACCTGTCTTGGCCCTGTTCTCTTCATTTTTGTTAATGAGCAGAAAACGAGGACTCTCTGGGCAAAAAGGCATAACTGCACACTGCATAACAGCAGGGATGAAGGTAAAGCCCAAAAGGAGAGGCCACAAGTCATCGTTGCCCATGATCATCTCCAGCCCAAACACCTAAAATCAACCCAGACATGATGATCCATCTACACATCTTTTAGATGAAGTGCGTATTTGTAACCCAATATGAGAATCGCTATGCTAACAAATCTCATAGACCATCTTCTGATCACTAACCTGTGCGATGAGGATACCAATGACGATGCCTAGCTGGTGTAGGGTGCCCAGGGCGCCTCGTAGGGATGTTGGGGAGATCTCCCCCACATACATGGGTACAAAGCCTGTGGATAGGCCAGAGTAAAGGCCAATCACAAAACGTCCAATGATGAGCATTTCCCAGGAGCTTGACATCTTTGAAAAGCCCATCAGAGTGGCTGCAATAAAGGCCAGAACATTGGCCATCAGCATCGAGTTTCTCCTGCAAAAAAGGATCAAGTTACATGTTTAAATTACACATCGTTAGTTCACCTCTCAGCAAAAGAAACTACACATGAAGTTTGATCACATATGCTCATTGGTGGCTCTCTTGATAATGTTTAACATTGTTCCTGTACTTTCTGTGTCGACTGAATGACTACTACACCTTTCTAGGAAGAAGTTTGACTCTAGCAGTAACCACAGTTATGGCAATTCTTCTGCTTTTTAATACTATAAAGAATTTTGCTTATTGCTTACCTTCCAAAACGGTTGACGAAGAGCCCAACAGAGAATGAGCCAAAGATGCCACCAACAGAGAAGACGGATACAGCGATAGACCAGATAGCGGTGAGGGAGCCTTTGTTGATGGTCTCATGGTAGCGCTCAAACCAGGTCTCATTGATGAACTTCTCTATAGTCTGCCAAAAATGAAAATCATGCATTTAGTTATCATTGTACAGATACACATAAATATTATCTGAAGGGGCTTAGCAAACAAGTAAATAAAACCACCAAGTTTTAATGTTTTGTAATTACACACAGCTATGACTTAACCTATGAAACAGAGAGTCAATCATTATTCGAGCTATTTTTCCACAGTTGTAATGCAATCATTGCAGTTACATAAGAGCCTAAAAAAATAACATCATGTGCTTTATGTTTTGGCTCTTGCTCAGACTAAAAACAGTGTTAGTGGAGCTGTGGCCAGGTGGTGGCAGCGCTGCATAACCATACCCATTTTCAGGGTACCAGGAAGTTTGCCAGTCACAGTTAGGTGTCAAGTTTCTTTCCCCCTCCCCCACTATGTCATATCACAGACAGCTCTGTTGATAAATTTTCACAGGAATGCTGGTGACAGGGCTCAAGTGGCAACGCCTGCATCTGTTTATGCAAGCATCTCAGCGACAGAGATTTTCTGAGTCATGAAACTCTTAAAGGTCACCACCCAGTCTGTAACCTCCAATAATTCAAGCATCCAATCAATATCATAACCAAACGTTCACTCTGGTTCTGTCATGTGTCTCACACCAGGGATCCTAATGTACTGAAGCTCAGTGAGAGAGAGAAGAATTTAAAACTTAGCAGTGTCCTAATGAAGCGGTTAAAGAGAGAGACTATCATTTGTCAAGGGCTTTTCTGTGGTGGAGGGGCACATATAGACTCTCTGACACTGTGTCCACAGAGTCTGGGTCACATCCACTATCATCTTGCACTCACAAGACCTCGATTGGTGATAGCCCAAGTGTGTTATCAAATGCTGCACCTTGCCTATGACCTTCATTCTGTCACATCTACCCATTAAAACTGGTTTTATTTAGAAGAAAACGTCTTAGTTTGATCATGTGGGAGAAGGAGATAATGGAGAGCTTTACTTATATATTTAATTTAGGTAAAGTTTGTTCTGCTTTATACACTGCTCAAAAAAATTAAAATAAAGGGAACACTAAAATAACATACTAGATCTGAATGAATGAACTATTCTTATTAAACACTTTGTTCTTTACATAGTTGAATGTGCTGACAACAAAATCAC
>JBAMHW010000003.1:15508274-15526982 GCA_037177495.1 Rhadinocentrus ornatus
ATGCCTTATAAAACCAACATGATTGGAGTTAGCAAAACATTCATGCAGCCTTCTGTTGCCCTTTAATGTTAAATTACATTTTCTTTACTCCAATATTTTTCATGCCATGAAATATATCATGGCATATATCATATATGAACCAAAATAAAAAAAACAGATGTGCTTTTTTCATGTTTCATGTTATCATCAAATGTCAAAAGATGTTGTATTTTATATATAATGATCACAAATGATCTGGCACTAATTGTAACACATAGTGATTTGCTGTTACAGCCTGTCACGTTAGTATTTTCTGACAAAACTAAGGCAGACATGACATCATGACGGTGGCTGAAGACAGACCGTAATAATAATAATAAGATTTCAGTGCTGCAGGGAATAAACCTCCTTCCCTCTGCATCACATCTCTCCTCAACCTCCTGCAGAGTGATGAACGCTTGTTATGTTTTATATATATATATATATTATATATAATATTTATATTATATTTTATACACTTACGTTATTTCTGCAGTTACTGGCTACTTAGCTAATGCTCTGGTTGGTTGATAAAAACAGCAATGTGACTTTTAGGAATAATTGCTGAATCAGCCATTTTACTTTCACATCCTGTTCCAGTGCTTCACACTTCAAAATAAAGGAGTGTCTCAAACCGCGCACTTACGTAAGTGCACTGGAAGGTAGTGCGTAGTGCGCACTAAGCACTACTCTCTGTAGTGCACACTATCGCGGGTAAGTGCTGACCCAAATGGAGCACTAACGTTTTGCACTTACGGCATTTTGCGATTCTTCCTGCGCTTTAATTTACAGAATGAATTTCCAACTCTAGATTTTACTTTGTTTACTCCTTACTGAACCCCACTTGTAAACTACGTCGCATCCAAAACCAACGCAGGATTCTTCTCCGGCTGAACATGAGTTAGATCGTCCATCCATCCATCCATTTTCTGTACCGCTTGTTCCCAGTAGGGGGTCGCGGGGTGAGCTGGAGCCTATCCCAGCAGTGTTTCAGGTGAAGGCAGGGTACACCCTGGACAGGTCACCAGTCCATCGCAGGAGTTAGATCGTATGCTTATTTATTAAGTATAATTATATATTTCATCCCCCTACATGCTGCCTGATGGCAGCTCCGCTCGGTTTATTTACTTTTTTTTACAGGAAAATCCATCTAAGTCCACATACGTGTTTGCATGTCATCAAACTTTATGTTATTAATGCCTTTAAAAGGCCTCATTAGTGTAACAAAGTACCGTGGTCTACACTGTATTAGTCTACCTCAGTAGATAATAATAGAAACCAACAGCACACATTCATGTCTCTGTATGTCTCTACCATACCTGTTAGTATAAAGTGTGATTTAAAACACTAGTAAAACAGCTTTTACATGTACAAATATATCTTAACTGAATTAAAGTACTTTACATCATACACATCTGTTCTCATGGTGTTTACACTGACACAGTTCACATCTGGCAACAGGAAACCGGTTTTACTAGAAATTATCATTTAAAAAGTGAAATGCAGTAATGAGGCTAAAACAGGGATGCAGCAAACCTTTTATTGAAACTTTTTATTAAACATTTCTCTCTGGCTGCCTCTTCTTCTCCACAGCAGCGTTCGAGCCCAGGTGGGAAATTCCTCAGTGCCACTGCTGGCTCGGTAGTTTGATGCCACAGTGACCTATGATAAAAATACAATGCCAGTTTATATGAAAGCAAACAGTATTTATATACTTTATGGGTACTTTGCAGACTCTCATCTAAAGTGATGTACAATCAGTTATGGCTCAGTCAGCGGTACCATGGAAACGGGCTAGTTCTCTAACCAGCTGATCAGTTTTCAGATCAAGGACCGTTTCGTTTACAGTGCTTAAACTGGAGGTTCAACAACGAAAATTAAACAAACGGAACCTATAGAATTAATTATTTCAAACACTTATAGCCTATCTACGTCCGCAAAACCGTCTAAAAACTAGCAACATGTACGTGCGCTAACTGTACTGAGTCGGTAAAACCGCAGCCTCCAAATGATCAGATTCATAACTGTTGTCAGGGACAGAAGAGATCGGTAACATGCTGCCGTTTATATTAGAATTATAACAGAATAACTTCATACTTACTGTACTAAACAGCCTCCGCCGCATCGGTACCGCTCAGTCGGTGGCCGCAATTATTCAGCTCTGGAAAACTGGTTGAAAGTCCCTCCCCTTCCGCTACGTCAGCAAGATGGCGTCCGTTTAGTGCGCGTAGTGTCCATCGTTTCACACTAGATTTTTGGCCGAGTTTAGGGCAGCATCCGGGTACTTTCAGTGCACTGTTTTTCCTGAAATTTCTGTGTCAGCGCACTAAGCACTTAAATGTAGAGTTCAAAGTGCACGGTTTGGGACACACCCAAAGAGTTAGCCAAAACATTACAACGGTTAGCGCCTTAAGCTAATTTAGCACAACTTTAGCAATGCAGCGTAAATTTAAAAAGTTGACTGAAACAACGAAGCACGCATCACTCGTCATTACACATGGCAAACATGTGTTAAGCTGAAACTGGAGACATGCTGAGTCATTAATTTCACAAAATTGTTAGAAACTTACCTGTTGGCAAGCTCCACCCGGCCCAGTGTTTTAATGTAACCTTGCTAGCTACTAGCTACCCCTATTGAAAAGAGAAGTTGATGGCTGTGGGATTGAATGGAGTCAGCTATATCTAGTGAACAAACGCCGCAAGGACATCATTCTGCATGACTCCGACACTTAACAGCATTTACTGTTTTATGAGAAAGAAAGACTAAATCGGCATATAATCGGCAAAACGACCGATAATGGCCATTTGAAAAGAGCTAATATCGGTTGATTTAATCGGCCTGCCAATTAATCGGTCGGGTCCTACTGAGTACACAATGAAAAACAGACGTCTATTCATGCTTGTTGTTGGAGTTGAAGCTGGCTGTGGCCAGGCTGTCGAGGCAAGCAATTCATTCAGCATGAAGCGAAGAAAATCAAAAAAATGATCTCTCTCTCTGCTACCCTTAATAATTGTTGATGGTCCTTGTTTCAAGGATTGGTTTTTACTTACATAGGTACAAGAATAATCAATAATATGTACACAAATTAACTAAATATATGCACATTATGTATTGTTTCAGGAGAGCCAGTCCAGGAGCTTGCACGACTGAAAAGATTAAACAACTATGTACAAGCTGCATATCCTGCCATATTTTAAGGTGCTGATCAGGCACACCTGCAACAGAAAGAGGAAGCGTAGGACAGCCGGAACAAGGCCCTTGAAAGAGTCTATCTAATCAGAGACACGATACAAGGCCTGCGTCACCGGCAGCAGCAGCATCAATGTAGCTTTTATCACACAAAGACAAACAGAGGAAAGAAGTTCTGGTGGTATTCTAAAGACCTCTTAGATCAGCTTGTTTTAGTGAAATCCTAAAAATAGTTAGGAAATCCACATGCCGCAGCCTATACTGGGTGTGAAGGTAAGCACATGCTGTTTTTATTTTGCTAAATAATCATCTGTGGTGTTCTTCAGGCAAAAATGCAGCTGATTAAGTAATACCTAAAATATCTTTCAGATCTGGAAAGATGCTTTTGTGCTTTCACCTTTTTTTCCATCTTCAGTTTCCTTAGAGTTTGGGAAATAAAGGTCATAGTTAGCAGTGACAGTTTACTCAGGTTCCTCAGATAATGTTCAGGTTTTAGTAAGCTTTTATCAAAAGATTTGTTTTTTTGAAAACTTTTTTAAACTTAGGAGTAGATGGGTTCATTTCCACAGTGTATATTTAAGGACCATTTATTGTTGTTTTTTTCTACTTATTGCAAACAGATGATGAAAGTTGCTCTCATTGAAACAGGATCTTTCTTATCAATCTCCAGGATAGCCTTGACAATGTGATGATAATGTGTGAGCAGTTCTTTTCAAAAAAAGGCTTTCCCCACAGTAGACAGCTGTGACTATAGATTACAGCGAGATGGTCCATCTTCAGCACACTGAGGCCTCTGCATATGTCAAAGGTTGTTAAAAATAACTGTCATGTCTGACAACACACCTGTGAGTGTGGAGAGGCAGCTGTGTAACTCAGCAGACAGTAGTTATTTCCATGTGATAAAATGAAGACATTCCTGAGGAAATGAGTTTTTTGCTCTACCCGTCTGTTAATAAAACCTGCAGTACATCTAGCCTGTTGGGGGCACGGAAAAATCTTTTTCATTATCATGTTTTGTTATGGGGATAGGCAACTGTCTAACCCCCACATATAATTTCTCCTAAACTTCATTGCCATTTCCCAGCTGGCTGCTAATCAGAAGACATCCATTTTTGGGCAAAGAAACTCTCTTTTGCACAGTCTGTAACTGCAAAGGTCCTTGGACTTGTTAGGAAAAAAATGCAACTATTATTATCTCACCTCTTAGCCCCTTTCAGTCTCAAAATCAACATAAGCATGGACAACCAGCTCTACTAACAGAGCGATTAACAGTATAAATGTGAGTCTCTGTAAACTACAGAGCCAGCAATAATAGATACCAGTGCTTTTTCATAACAAGCCTTAAGTCACTCTGGGCGATATAATATAAATAACATCTATGCAGATGTGCACTCTGGTTGTGATGGTAAGTTTATGGTTATTCTGGAAACAAAAGCAGACCATTATATGTAATAGAGCTCACCTTTTGTGGGGCATTGATGACACCTGTGTTGTAGCCAAATTGCAGAGAGCCAATCACAGCGACCCCAACGCTCATCAGCAACGTGAAGGTTATTTGCTACAAGAGAAAACAGAGAGCATTGTTGTCATTGAAAAGACCAGTTTCACCTTTAACTCGGCATTTTACTAAGCAGGCAAAGCACATGAGTGCAATCCATATGGTTAACAGCAGTATTACCTTTCCAGTTGGATGGTAAAGTTACATTTGCCTAAAAACCACTCTATGTCAGATTCTAAACAGAGAACAGGATTGATGCTAACTTTTAGCACAAAGCATTTAGTGTCTTACTATGTGACTTGGCTATTCCCTAATTTTATTATCACCACAGGTTTAAAATAACATACAATAAATACACTGTTCAAAATATTTTAAATTATATAGATGGCTGGTATGAGGCTTTATTATGCAACAAGATAAAATAAGACCAACACCTAAATAAGCAAATAGCTAACAGACAAGGATTTTTTTTAGAATTTTTTTTCTTCATGAATTTAAATATAGTTGGATCAAACTGCTTCCAACTTTTTCCAAGCACTCCTCTACAGTTTGATGCTGTTTTAACTATGTCATCTCTCTTTTTTCTGTTATAATACATTTCTGTGAGGAAATGTTATTAACTGTTGACTTGACATAATTTACTTCTATTACTTGACCGGTCTGATGACAAATATTGACATCACCAGGATATTACTGTGGGGGTATTTTGATTTTAAGCCAAATGAAACAAAGGAGCGCAACAATTTATATTCTTTGTGCAATTTTTTCAATGGCTATAAACACCAAATCGAATATATTTTCTGTTCATACAATTTCTTTAAACAATCAACACCAATGACAATTGTCTTGGTGGTCTATTAAACTATTTTAACACATTATTAAAATGGCATTAAATAGTTAGTTGCAACTATGTTTAAGCAAATGGCCACATAGGGAAACAGAAAAAATAAATGAATACAAGAAATCATGGCTCCTTCACAGTTCCAAACAGTGTGGACAAGTTTTGTCTGTGAGTATCGGGTCAAGGTTGGACTCAGGTCCACTAATGTTATTGTCTGTGTTCGGGTTCCTGTTTTTACAAAGTTCATTTTAGGTTTAAGCTCAGCAGAGCCCAGTAGATTAGCAGAGATTTTCCTCATACCAAGAAGTTAATAAAGCATTATTGGGTATGTTGTCTATTTCCTTCTCTCACACAAGGAAAAAGTGGCTTTAGGGAAATAAATACTTTTTGATGTCAGCCCAAAAGCTACAAATATCCTCTACAAGCTGTAGACCTGATAGCTGCAGATTTTTTAAAAATGAAAAACCTTAAAACTATATTTTCATAATATTAGCCCTATAGTCCTGCATACATACTCAAGATTAAATTTAGAGCTGAACAAAGGGACGCACTCTTTACTATTTATTTCATTTACGTATCACCAACTCATCCAGTCTGGATGACTAATGTTTCTCCGTAAGTCTTGTGATTCACATAAATTCTTTGTAATAGCTATTCATACTAGACATTCTTATATTGGGGAAGTAATAGACCTGCCTATCACAAGGGGAAGTTATACGTAAAGGATTTGTAACTTTTAACTCAGAAACATTTCCTTGGAAGACATTTCATTCTCCTTGGAAGTTTGTTTTGTTTTTATTTTTAACAAATGAAACCACGGATCTATATGAGTGTAGACACAAACAGAAAATTACTTCTTTGAGTTGTCTATTTGCTGAGATCCTCCATGAAGAGCGTCTGGCTTTCACTTTCCTTTTCTTACAGTCAGGGTGCTAAAATATTAATGTGATGTAGTGTAACACTGCATGTTTCAGACACTGTAAGCTGAATGGTGTATTAGATAACATTTTAATGGTGGAAAAGTACAATCCGAGGTTAGCTTATTTTTATCTTCATGTAGCTGTAAAAAGATGATAAATCGTGAAAGGGCCCAAAGTATGCCAAGCAACCATTCCTAACACCATTACAGCAACACCAGCCATGGCTGTTGACACAAAGGAGGATAAATCATGGCTTCATGCTTTTGATGCCAAATTCCTCAGCGGAAATCTAAATTCAATTACTTTACTTTGGTGATCAGGTTCGCTCTGCAATCTCAGATTTCTGTTCTTGCGACAAGTCTGACCTGTTGTGGTCTGCTGCTGTCACAGCCGCCTCCAGACTGGAGTCATAATGAGAGATTATGAGAGTACGATTGTCTTTCTGTCAGCTTAAACCAGTCTGGCTGGTCATCAATCATCAAGTTGGTTTTATCCAAAAAAGACAGCAAGGTATGACAGCAGCAATAACCACAACTTCTATAATAAAGACATTTAAATGAACGTTTTTTTCTCAGAAATCACTAAGTACTCCACGTGTTAAGATAAGATGTGGGATGTTGTTGACGTTACTAGCACTAAATTAGCAGCAGTTAAAGTTAAACTACTGAACTTTAGCTTCAGGAATGCGGATGATAAATAAAACTCACCAAATCGTGAGCTGTGAGTTTTAAGGTTGGAAAGCTATGTAGTTAGTTTAAGGGTGCATTCACACCAGAATAGTCTGCTAGACTGAGTCCGACTGGGGGCTTAGTTCAGTTGGGCCTGCAATATTCTTTCGGACCGAGACTACGTTCATGCTGAACTTCTCAAATGAATCGGACCTTTTAAATAACACTTTCAACTCTCCGCCAGAGGTGGCGATGCGCCAAAAATTACTGTAGGAGAAGACGAGACACAGCGAAGAAGAAAACTCAGGTTTCTGGTAGGCACATAACAACTAAACATGGTGCTGCATCAGATCCTAGAGGACTTGGGTTGAATTCCTCCACGTCTGACTGCGAACCATTTCTCCTGTACTGTCTATTGTCCTATTATGTTTCAGCCACGCACTGAACCCACAATGCACTTTGTGTTATAGTCTGCTTCCTGTGTTTGTAGCTCAAAATGAACTGACAGTCATCCCTGCCAATGTTTGACTCGATAAAAGCTTCAGGCTAATTGTCTGGAATTTTTATTAAACTTTCAAAAGAAGAAGATAAACAACAAAAAAAATGCCTCCAGGTATAATAAAAAAGACAAGTCTGAGAATCCTAAAAAAAACTTTTCTAAAGGATTATGTGTACTCCTCTAAAATATTACCAAAGTGCTGCTGGCTACTTTTAAAAAGGCATGTCGCTGTGGCAAAAGCGGCCTTGGTAAGTTTTCATCCGAGTTAAGTTCCTACATGAGGAAGAGCGAAACCAGGAGAAGAAGGCATCCATATAGTTAGTCACTATTGGCCTATTTACCATAAAGAAAAATGAACCGGCTAAAGACATTTAAAGACCCGCCTTTACTTTCTAAACCAATGGGGTCTCTTCTTATATGGGTCATCAAGTCCAGAATAGGACTGTTTAGGAACCGTATATGAACAGACATACACACACTCTTTTCAGCATTGTGGGCTGGGGATTTAAAGGGGCCTTGCTGCAAATTAAACAGACTACTACCGATTTCATCCTGAAACTGATATTAACAAGAAATTACACAAACTTTCACTAAACTACCATCTGCTTTTATGCAACATGCAGCCGAATCCTGCCCATCCCCAGTGGGGGAAAGTCATCACTGGAGTCTATTTTAAGTTTGAGCCTCATTTGGGAATAGCTGTTTGCAAAAACTACTTAAATGTGGATGTTTGAATCCAGCTGCATATGGCAGCAAAAAGTCAAAAACTCTTCACTGAAATCTTTACCTTCCACCAAGTGGCCCTTCATTCTGTCCTCAGTGCACATTTATTTCTTGTAGAGATCAGTGGGTTTTAGTCAAGCGTAGAGTATAGTACATTAAAGTATCATAAATATGTAAATGTTTCATCTAAAATCAGAGGAAAAAAAAAAAATATTTAAAAAGGATCCATTTAACCTGAAATGGATCAAACAAACCTGGACCCTTCCTGTTGAATGTCAAAATGGGAACGTAGAGTAAGTGACATTATTATGTTTCTTTGTGCTCAGATACAAGGAGAGCAACATAATACACAACTTCCTCACTACAGAATAAATGAAGTCACACCCAAGTCAGCTATTTTATGACTATCACAGTGAAGCCGGCCATATGAACTGGTTTTCCACCTCTGGCTCAGTTCTCTTACTAAAGTTACATGCTTAATGAAGCAGCTGCTTTCAGATGTCTTTACACTTTTAAAAGAAGTAGTTGTTTTATGGGATTAGCCAGTTACTCACAAGTACCTGCTACAAAGTCCTAACAGCTGAGTCAACAAATGCTTAGAAAATCAACTCATGTAAAAAAAAAGTGTCTCATAAATAAATTAAACTAGAGTAGTGTCCTTTTACTCCTCCCATGAATTTACTTTACTTGAAATCTTCCTTGATCCATCCATGCAAATGTTCCCTCTTTACATGTAGCATAATGTGACTCTCCAACCAGGATATTTTTGCCTTGTCATGGTTGCAGTGAACAAACTCCAGCCTCTCGGCTTTCGCTGTAGAAACACTGACTGAGTGAGAGCTTATTAATAAAACATGCCCATAAATTGGGTGAACAGGAACAAGTAGAGTTCTGTAAACATGTTCGTGCCAGCAAACCTTCAACCATTTTATTTCTTTCCCTTGTCACGTAGACAAACCTAACCATTTTCATTAAAGCATAAGGAAATGACTAAGGTGACTAGCTCTTTCCAAACTAGGACATGTCAAACAACAATGGCTTAACACAAACCAGCGTCTCACTTTTCGTGCTTGAGCCAAGCCTCGTCCCACAAGCAGATCTGTTAGAATCAATGTTCATAAAACACAATTCAGTGTGATTATCTGTGCAACTGAGCAGATAGCAAGGGGAAACGTAACATAAGCTCTGTCTAGCAGAGCCAGCTGACACAGAGGTGACGTAAATTTTTCTGAGCATGAGCACTGCTACTTCTAGCAAGATGTCAATAATCACAGTGAGGATTTAAACAGAAAACAGATTCAACAGGAAATCCAGAAAGACTTCAAACGCCTTTTCAAAGCAAAACTGATGAAGATAATCAACACAGAGAAATTTCAGAGGAAATCACTAATGCAGTTCCAGTTATTGTTTCTTCACAGCCAAACTACTAGTAGTTGTCCTTAAAAATGCTTGGTAGAATAGCACTGAAATGAAAACAAGTCTCAATTAGTAAAATAGGGTTAAAATACTTAAATCAATTCAACTTCAAAAATATTATTATAATATTATGTCAGAAAGCTATGGCTACCACATAAATGCAGTGGAGTAAAAAGTAGCTATAACATTTCCTTGCAGCACAGCATAAGTATGAAACAGACAAAGACACGTGATCCCAAACTGACCAATAACAAGTGGGTACTTCCGTGTCAACCGTCTGGGTAGCAGGGGTGCGCGTCAGGTCTGGTAGAGGTGCGCGTCGAGCCTCTGCGGAGCTACGCAGAGCCTACGGCGGTTACGTGGACGCCAACGTATGCAAACATAAATCCGTCTTTACAGTAAATCCTGTAACTGAAATCTGAGTTCTTTAACAGATTTGCTACAGATCATCTCCGACTCTCAGCTTGTTTTTGTGTACATTTAAAGACTCTAGTTGAAACTCTTTTAGTATCAAATGAGAAATAAAATTACAATTAATACAGTTCACGCAGTAAAATTAATGTAGCACAAAGAAAATATGTTTTGCTAACAACCAAAAAGCAGCCTTGAAACTGCAACAAACATAAAGTAGGTCATTTTCAATCTGGCAGCAGTTAAAGAAGCAGATTAATTTATTTTTTAAATATCTTATCAGTAATAAATGATCAACATGTCCCCTGTGAACAAAAGCTAAAAGCCTGCTTTTAGATCTAAAAATGCAGCTTTCCTCCACGGAGGACTGGAATAACTTCAATTTACTAGGAGCTAGAATTTAAAAAAACAACTAAAAACTGACTAAATGTTGCAGCTCCACAAGCAAGAGATCCCACGTATCTACTTGACTCATGACAGTCAGACTCATAGAGGTTTTCCCTGTCTCAGTTCCTTCTTGCTAGTCTGCGAAACATCCGAGAAGCTGGCCTACACCACTACTATTACGTCCCAACAAACGTCACCATTTCAGTCTCAGCTTACACAGCTCTGCAGCTCAATGTGCGCTCTCCTTCGACAGCCTCCTCGTTCTCTCATCCTGATGAGAACATTTAACCTTTTCAGTGTAGCACACATTAAACATTTTAAGTATATTTATTACTATAAGTAAGGCTTAGATACTGTCTCATTTATGCATTTAATACTCGTTTAATACCTCCATAATCTGCTATTTTTTAGAGTTTAACACTAAATTTCTAAATTAATCCAGATGCATGCAGTTTTTGTCCTCCTTCACATGGAAAGTATTAAGAAATCCCTGCATTAGTTGCTTTAAAACTGTGTATATCCTATGACTGTTTCATTCTACTTCTGTTTATTTTTCACCACTGTAGGCCATTGATAAATAAAGGATGTTTGTCCTGTGAAACATTTCTGAGTGGGCCCAAGGAGAACATGTTTTTACCTGAACTGAACATGCTGTACATACTGCCAGTCAACACAGCTGAAATGTGCTTCAATGTCTTATCTATCGGCACCAGCGATACTTTAACCGATCATGGATAAATGTATTTATAGTTGTGCTCAGTGTTTAGGAAGGTGAAAGATGATTAACATTTTGCAGAGACCAGTGACAGCACACTTATAGAGTATAGTTCCTAAAAAAAGATCTGAAATAAAAAGATAATTTTACTGTGTAAATAAATTGAGAAGAAAATGTCACCTAATGTCGGGAAGAACTTTCATAATCATTTTAATATTCTTAAAATAAGGAACAGGATTTCTAAAATCAGATGCATTCTCACTTGCTTACTGTCATGTGCTATGGCAGGAGGTCAGGTACATTGTAACACGGTAGCAGAACACAAATAAACATATTTCAAACTCTTTCTGCAGCTCTGTGGATAAAAAGAAAATACAGATGATAGACAGTCAGTGGCCAAATGTTAAAATGATGCTGCAGTTGATCATCAGCAATATTTACCATTAGCATGTTTCTGCAGATTTTTTAGTCATCTAACTCTATGATTCTTTGCCTGGAGGTCAGGACCCTAAGAGGGTAGGGACGTATTTTCTGGGGGTTGCAACACCCTGAGAGCTCTACATGATGGAAAGGGGGATGGTTGCAACAAACAACCTGATTTCATGATTCAAAAAAGGTTGAAAACCACTTATCTAATTATACAGAAACCCAAAGAACCTGACTAGAAAGCAAGTGGACTTCTATCATAGTTCTTAAAAACCTCCTTAGTTCTTAGTGAAGTGAACTGAAGATCCATGAATTCAACCTCCTGTGGGGTCAGTAGCACCTTCAAAGTAATTGAAAATGCATGTTTGTTGTTGACCCACCTGGCCATCATGCAGGTGTTTAGGGTCATTGTGGTCACACATGTGGAGTTCACCTACCAGGAAATCATGTGAGGCCCTGGGTTAACAGAAATTAAGGTGTGGACAGAGCTGAACTTTCCAAAGGCAGTTTGTCGTGGCTTTGCTGTATTAGTCAACAATCACTGTTTAGTGGTGATCCCTTATCTGTCCACAATATGTGTTTCTGACCTAAAAATACTGTCCCTCATCCTTTAGATGGTGGTGGACTGCTGAGTCTTGACCCAAGGAGCGCGTTCGCTCATGTTGTTCTATGTTTGGTCTAAGTAGAGGTCTGTGCTAGAGGCTGACATTTTTTCAGGAATCCCATGGCTTACAGGACTCCAACAGAATGGGAGTCAAGTTTACTATTAATCACGTGATTGGGACGGTACAGGATAAAACGTTTTTGGTATTTGGTAGACATCTGTGAATCATGTAATGTTTTATTGCTGTTGTATGGGACAGGAGAGAAAATCCACTCCCGTGTCACCCTCTAGTCTGTGCACTCCTTCCTACACATACAGAACATGACATTGCTCTGCATGTGTTTGGGCATTCAGTGCTACAGATGTTTGTATCCCTTGGAAACCCAGCAACACTCGCAATGCTTTATATCACATTTATACCAGTTTTGCACATGATGGTCAGACAGGTCAACAACACATATGCAGCCTCAAGGACATTCGAACTGCCGAAGAACTCATAAAAGCTGAGCTTCCAGTCAGACAACCAACTGCTTTCAACTTAACCTCTGAGGTCGAAGATGAACACTAAAGAAACTGAACTTGCCTCACTATTCATCACAATTGAGACTCTCTAAAATATCTTAATCCATTTATAGCAAATCCTTATTATGCCTCATTACAACATGGCTGACAGTTACATTATAAGACACACTGAAAGGAACTAACCATGCAGAATAAAGTAAATCCGCTGGACTGTTTTAAGACATGCAGGAGTTGGCAGAGGATGGAACGGAGATAAGCTGCTGTAATTACAGATGTCTGATGTGACACTGCTTGATGGCACTGGACTCCAATCACAATACCTGCTGCTGTTGAAGCTGTTGTGTAAAATAGAGCAGATCCAATCTGCTGAAATCTATGTAACATTCATAGTCTTTGTAGAAGAGTTTAATAAAGACAGGGAATTTTTATTTAAAAAAAAAAGGGATTTAAAATGATGCTGTTCACTAGAGAAATAAATTGAGAGAAAAGCTTTATAGACTAGTCAAAGAAGTTTACTTAAAGTGAGAGAAACTTCTGCAGATGCACATTCCACGAACATCGACTAAACATCCTGTGTGACATCAACAGGATCACACCATCCTGTAAATCTAGTTTTCAGCAGTTGTTAAACAACAGAATCACATAACGGAGCTCAAAAGGTATCTACTACTTCTTAGAGTATGTCAGCTCTGTATGAAATTTAATCATTAAGGTGCCATCTACTCCATCTGCAGAAACCCACGCAACAGTAAGTACAAGCCAGGTATGAAAACCTCAATCACAGGTTGCTGATTAGCCTGCACACAACAGACACACACAAAAAAGCTCAACACTGCCAAAAGCAACTTAACACAAAGAGGGTTCAAGGCTTTAACACCCAGAGCCAGTGATGGCGCATTCCCATGTTTGGCTCTCTCTGGAAATCCTCTGTGTCTGCGCCAAAGTGGAAACTAGGAAGAGCCATTCCCATCACGTCCACAACAAACCCTTACAGCTGTTGGGCCGTGAAGGCAAATGAGTGTAAGGTTAAAATAAACATGAAACACTAAAACAGGGACAGCTATGGAAACATTTTCTGACCAGAGTGTCACATTGGGCTGCCCTGTGCTGCTCCACTGGGTTTAACATTTCTTACATCAATGACAACAGAGGCAGGGGAAAAGGTCTTCCGATTATGCCTCACTTTGTCGCAGACAAATAGCAACCAAAGGACCCAGCAGGACAGGGACAGAGTTATCAGGTAACAGATAAGTCATGTTCACTTCCAAAAAAACGAGCACCACAATCTCTAACTAAAACTCAGTGACACCTTTACTTCATCATTACCACATAGTTACTATTGTGATGTTACTATGCTGATGCTTTGAAATATCTTGTTTTGCCTCACTGACAGTCCAAAATTCAAAGTAAAAGCAGATAATTTATCACATGGACAAAGCGTCACCAGGTTTGATAAATTGTTTTTAAGCCAATTAGGGGAAAAAAATCTTGTTTCCAGCTGCTTATTTCTTTTAATCAAACAAATAAATCTTTTTCAAAGCCTCAAAACAAACAAAAGATTAGCATATTTCCTATTTTCTGACATTTTGACTGATAAATACTAAAACTATCTATAGGCTTGTTACTGAAAAGCTCATTACAAGATGATGCAACAATTCAATTTGTTCTTCAAAACTTAAGTAGCATCTATGTTCATAACCAGGCTGTAACTTAGAGCAAAACATTGAATTATTTTAGCTTCTAAAATGTGATTAATTGTTGGTTATGATTAAAAAAAAATAACAATTTCCTGCCGTTCATGAAGACAAACTGATATATAATTTAAATTTTTTAAATTATTAATGAGAAGTTTAAGTACTTTTAATTTTTCCTCAAATTATTGAAGTCATTATTTAGCACTGTAATGTCGCCGATACAACAGAATGCTTCTATGGATTTATATTATATAACACTTAAGTAAGAATAGCTCCAGTCGAACTTCAGTCACGTAGCCCTCTTACAGAAACAGACCACACTACCGCATATTTCCATACACACGCGCGAGACAAGACCAACCCCCCACCCTCTCGGTGTGACGTTAGAGGAAATGTTTCTGACATTAAATCGTTCTTTTTCATTTTAGATATGTACCACATATTAAATAGTTTTAAAAGGTGTGTGAGCTTACCTTCTTTAAACTAACTTTGGGCACTTGAACTTGACGACGTCGTTTACGTACGTCCAAAAGCTCTTAAGAAACTTTTATCACATCCCTCTAACCTGATTAGACCTTAATACTACATCCCCATCCAAACGCGAGACATACGCAATTAGATGTAGGCCTACTATATGGAAATAAATATATTAAGATTCTCCTGACTGAATATATATATAAAACACACACACACACAAATTTGAGTGTAGCCCTTTTTCACATAGGTAAAATAAACCATTAAAAGCAAGGAAGCGTCAAAATATTACTTTAAAAAAGGCTCGCGCCCGTGAAATACCATTAGACGCTACTACTCTGTAATGACGACACGAGAGCTGTGGCAAATATTAGCCTTATCATGGCTGGAGACACACGTGGAAGCGTCCCGAGTGTTAAAATATACCGTGTACTCACTGAACTTAAGTCTCGTAGTGGTTACTGTGAAGAGCGCATCTAGTGTCACAGGTTTGGCGGGTGTGTGGGTATAATTACCTTTTCTGATTCCATGGCTGCCAAGTGAGGAAAATAGACTATTTAAGTCTTTTCTTTGTCTGCTTGTCTTTCGTCAGACTTGGTGGCGATGGAAGGACTTCCTCTGGATCTCCGGGTGGTTTAGTTCAGAAATCAGACATCTTTCAAACTCTTTGTGGTGAAAAGAGAAAAAATAGCTTTAAAACTCGGATTTGCCGGTTAAAGAGAAACGTGTGTGAGAGAGTGTCTGTTCAGAAGCACAGCAGCTTTATTTGGAGGTGTCGGCTCTGGTCCTCTCGCCTGCTTCGTTTCAAATTGGAGCTCCAGCAACTTCAGCTCCCAGCTTTGAGGATGGGTAAAAAAATCTCCCAGGATATATGTGTTCAGCTTCAACGGTGGTTCCGCTCAGTGTTTGGAAAGAGCTTGTTTGAGAGAGCAGCACAACGCGACAATATATGCCAAGGCTGACGGAATTGTGTGAGGGGGCCTGTGTCTTCAGCAATAGGCGTGTCTTTGTTGCAGCCAATGGCTGTTATGGAAAAAAACAAATAACACGCGAGGCATGGAAGTGCTGCATGTACGACATGGTGGATGGGATGTCTTCTAAAAGACACTCGAGCAAACTATATGCTCATTTCAGTAGAACGTCAACACAAGCAGGTATGTGCAAAAGACCAGGAAGCAAGACAAGTTTGTTTGGCTGGACCAGCCTCCGAAACAGAGAAGACATGACAGTAAACACTACGAATCGCTAAAAGAGATCAATGTAAATTATTCAGACGTCCAAGGGAATAACAACTTACAGCAGATAGTTGTAGATCCAGTCCAGTAAACCTGCAGACAAAGGTCCCGCAAGACCTAAAGACTATCATGTCTCTTTAAAGCTCATTTTGTGTATCAAAACGCAAAACCCTGATCTCCCAGTATTAAGACATATCTCTTAAAACTACAGAGATCTTATAAGCATCCAAATATGTCTTTCACATTAATAATCTTATGTAAAAACACTAAATGATGCACATTAGGCCAACATTTATTATTATTATTTCTATTATTATTATTATTATTATTGTAACTACACTATACTTTGAATATTAAAAGCTGAATCTTGAATCAAATACGCAGATGAATTGCGAGATCCTGACTTATACAGTAATTTCCAATAAAAGTAGTAGTTCGTTAAGTGTAACTTGTGATTAATATTCTAACCTCATCACCAAGCTTCTGGTATTAATCAATTTTATTTAGAAATATTGTTCACTCACATCTTTTACAAGTCTGTTTCCAAACTCTGTGGATTAGCATTAGAATTATTTAATTATTGAGTCAACAAAAATGTACAAAAAACTGTATGTTTTCTATAGAACAGGGGTCTGTAATGCTTACTAATAAAATTTTTACCACCTATTAAACTTCTCCAGAATTGCCAGAAAACCTGCAGCAGTAGCTCAGTTTGGGGATTTCATCGACTTCTTAAAAGTATGTTTGAACAGCGCAGATTTCCACAGAAGTTCCTAAATTGCTTCTTTGTTTATTTCCAGCTTAGACTTTTCAGCAAATGCTGTGTTTGCTCTGGAAATGTCTTTCAGTGTTACATTTTTTGTTGTTTGCCAAATTTTCTGCTAAATTCTCAGCAAAAATCAAGGAAACAGGTAAACTGGCGTTGCTGGCAATGTTAACTCTTACTTTCTTCTAGAGACAGTGCAGAAGGGTTGAAGAACCACATGTTTCTCAAGAGCCAGTGTTTGCAGACCCCTGCTATAGTTTATTACAATCCTATGACCTAAAGTTTTGCCACCTGGCTATACCACCACTACCACTACCACTACTACTACTACTACTACTACTAATACTAATAATAATAATAATAATAATAATAATAATAATAATAATAATAATAATAATAATAATAATGATAGGAAGAACAAGAAGAATGCAAAGGGCTTAACATAGACAATAGGACCTCTTTCCGCTCAATCAATAAAATGCAGTCTGGTATGATCAGGAAATGCATTCCAGTTAAAGTATTTTTAAGGAGAGATTTAAGACGGATTCTGCTGACCTGATTTCAGCCACCCTTTTCCAGAGTTTAAAGACAAATGCTCCATCACCTATGGTCTGAAACCATAGAACGTGTTGAAGTCAAAGGAGGCCACAAAAGGCTTTAAAAGTCAACAGTGACCATAACATCAATTTTAAAAACACATACACACACACTGCCAGTGCACTGGTTAAAACAAGAGTAATGTGCTCTCTTTTCTTGGTTCTGTCATGATTGCTGCTCTGCTGAGCCTCGAGCTCCTCATCAGGCTCATCTGCTCCACCTGGGCGGCCCTGATTTCTGCCTCTCCTCTCCTGGTCCCCACCCTTCTTATTCACTCTCCAGTCTCTGCTTCCCTGCCAGATGGTCAAGATCCTGCTTTACGCTTGTTTCAGAAACCTGTTGTTGACCCTGTTACGTGCCCTGGACTTCTAGTGCGTGATCCACCTCAGACTTTTCCTGCCATACGTTATTCTGGATTCAGACCCCTGCTTGGAAAGACCACAGAGTTTGGGTCTTCAGGGATTGCACATTATAGGTTCTTGTTAAAAGTCAAGCATTGGACCATCTAGAGGCCATTGCAAAAGTCAAGGTATAAGGAGACTGAATGATGTAAAATGGTCTCAATGTAATTAACAATTGAATCTATCATATTTTAGAAATATTTCTTTGCTGATTTCAACATGACTGCACAAGTTTCATGATGAGCTATAAACTCAGGATACTATTAAACCAAATGCAGAGGATTTTTGCAACATGTCATGATTTGTGGGCTTTAGTTCTGTCTTTCGCCCAGTTTTCGTTAGATTTTATTTTCTCTATGTGTAACTTTGTTTTTCTAAAGGTTCATGGTTCTGGTTTGATTTATATTTTAGTGATGCTTTCTGTTTTATTTTATAGTTGTGTATTCAGGACATTTACTTCTGGGTTTCAACAACACCTTGGTTTTAGTTGCTGATTGCCACACCTGCTCCTCGTTTGCACTTTTCTCTGCAATCGTACTGGTTTCTTTTCTACTGAAGCCAAAAGCAGTCGTGCTCGACTATTATTCTGTTTTTAATCGTTATCTTGACGGAGTCCCAGACTTCCCTCTCTCCGGCCACATTCACCAGCTCATCCGGAGGGATCCCGAGGCGTTCCCAGGCCAGCCGAGAAATGTAGTCCATC
>JBAMHW010000003.1:15540346-15554158 GCA_037177495.1 Rhadinocentrus ornatus
ACTGCACCAGCATATGGTCTCACAAGGGGTCTGAGGATCTCATCTGGGTACCTAATGGCAGTCAGGCTACCTCTGGCAAGCACATGGAGGGCTGTGCGACCCCCCAAAGAAATTCCACCCCACATGTTATGTAACATCCACATGGTTCAATGCATGCGCGGAAAATCACACTACAGAAACAATTGGATTTAGTGTAATTAAAATAAAATGCTTCTCTTTCAACTGGTCTGACTGATGTCCTGTTCAGAACTCACACATGACAAAGTTACAGTGTCAGTCACTGAAAGATGAGAAATTAACATCACATCAAACAGTAGATTTGCGTAAACCCAACGTGCATGCATGAATCGAAATGAAAAGTGTGAAACTTTCACTTGTAAGAAATATAACTAATTATATCTCAAAGTATTTCTTACGAACATATCTTAAAATAAATGTTAAAGGTTCTTGTGTATTTGCATATTCATGCAGATTATCATTTTTCAGACTTCCTCATATTTTGCTGGGGTGATCAAGGGTTGGGAATGGGCATTTAATTTTTTCACAGCTTGAGTCATTTCACAGTAAATACCTAAGGAAAGAGGTTTTCTATCATTTAGATTGGAACAAAAACTGGTTTTACAAGATTTAACTCACGTGATTCATTAGCATTGAATAAATAACACACTGCCGTTCTCCAGGGCAACAAACAACAGTTTGAGTTAGCATGCCAAAGAGTGAGATGGCCTTTAAGAGAGTTGGCATGTTAACGAAGGTCTCTGACTGTTTCTCAATTCCATTTATTTTACTTCAACATTGCCTGAGAGGTTGTGAAACTGAAAGATAAAGCACAGAAGCTAACAAAGAATCATGTGTCAATAAATCAAAATCCACATGAGTTTGTGGCATTTCACTGTAACACTTATCAGTCATATCATTTCTACATTTTGCTCCTATATATTTTTTCTCAAAAATACTTTTCATTGTGGTTTCACTCTGATTCTTGCCATCTTTAGATGTGCTAAAAAATTCAATGTTTAAGAAATGCTATCATTTTGTAAATGTGTGTTTTACAGACATTGAATTACGTTTTTGATCAAACAGCATGCAAGTTTAGATCTGTTTTTGCTCATGAGAAATTTAATTTTGAGAATTTGTAACCTTATGCAAACACAGCCTCAACCAGACCAAATGAAGTAGCCGAAGGAACAAAAGACTCTAAGCATTACTCAGACCATTGGCACAATAGATACTGTGTACAATTCAGAATTTATCCAGAATAAACCGGCTTGTCCAGAATCAGCCAGAATTCCTTCACAAGAACTAAATGCCCATTCTTTTTCTCACCGTTTTGTCTCATACATCTTTGAAAACTCACAGACACCCAACAAGGTTTTCATTCACACTAACAGCCCCTGCGACTCTGCCCACTGCTTTTGCAGAAACTCAGTAGACCAGGCAGCAGGCAAGAAGACAAACAAGGCTCTAACTCTCAGCTGAATTGCTGACACACTCCTTTCCTTTCTATGCTGGGCCCACAAAGGCTGTGCCACTGGTGCAGTGGGCCCCTAAAGCTGCCGCAATTAAGACGCCTGCAAGGTGATCTGGAGGCAGGGGAACCAGGCAGAACTAAAAGTGTGTAATTCAACAGTGATTAATTTAATGTAAATGTTTACTGGTAAACTTTCCCATGACCCATTTACCATTGTTTGACTTGGTATGTAACTGACATTACTAGACATTATTGTTAAGTGCAGTCAAGTTTTTACTTTGTACTGTTGGGTGAGTTATTACAGTGGCTCCGGAGGAGTTAATTTATTGGTATTTTTCAAAGAAAGGCATCCTATAGAGATCCATCTAGTGTCAGTTTAATGCATGTGGTAATGTCAACACAAAATGCCTGAAATATCTCCTAGGTTCTCTCCAATAGGTACCCGACAATCACAAAAGTACAAAAACATGGGGGTTAGCTTTTTGGAGACATGTATTTCAATACATTAAACACAGCCTGAGAAAGAGATCAAATTCCTCTAAAATGGAAGGACGTGTTTAGTAGATGTTGTAGTAATGATCGTGCAAAAAAGCAGCAGCTCACTAATTTAATCAGGATTTTTCTCTTAAGCTGGCACTGACAGCAGTGTAGTTTCATAAAGAATAAAAACTTGCCCACTTTCCCTCATAAAAAAAGATAAGTAAAGTTTAGCTCATTATATTCTTAAATAGTAAACCCAGCTCTTTCATCATTATGTTCAATTAGAAAAATATCACTCCCTCAGCTGCCTCCAGTATCGTGCAAAATGGAAAAACAGATTGTCACATTGCATCAGTCTGCTTGTGCAGTGTTTGCTGAAAATTCACTGGAGCATCTCTGAGGTCTGAAGCCCAGGTCAAATGAGGTAAGAGGGGAGACATGCAAGTATGCAGTCTTTCTCAGAAGTTTCCTTTTGTTAGTTAACTGTAGTCTCAAGTTTACAACTTCACTGTACAATATAAGAGGGTTGTCGTTGGACATACATGTCCACAAACACAGCCTGATAGCCAAGATAATTTTATTGCAAATGTCAGCCCTTCAAGCTGATAGGAACATTTGCAAAGATGCCTTTGTTGCCTGTTTTACAAGCAATTTAACATATGTCCTTCTTTCATAGCCAATCCATTTTTCCCTCATTAATGTAAAACAAGGGATAGATTTGTCAACACATGCAAAAGTAATCTGCTACTTTTCTTTATAGTGAATCCACAAATAAGCCCAATTCACTTCCTCAATGGACACCTTTCATGGTGAAAGTACAGTATGTTATTTTTAAAAGATACACATTGTGTGTATCACAGACGTCAGACATGATAATGATAATTGATTGTGTCTCCTTATAGCAGCATCACCATGTCCAACTTGGAATAGAAATTGTGAGCAAAATGTGAGTTGATCAAATCACCATTCATGATCCCACGTTTAATCCACAGCCCTTAAATCTTCTCTGCACCTTCTCACAATGCCTGAACATGCAGTGCTAAACATTGTTGAGCACAGTAGTCAGGGGTTTAGTTCAGGTGGAAATTACCTCCTTTTGTTTTTACTTTCACACTTCCATACTAGCAATAATATTTCTTTACCAAGTTAAGTACTGAGAAAAATGTAGACAGGATCAGACACGTAAGTAGAAATGTGATTATAAAAGTTGTGACAAAAGCCTTCAGGCTAAAAGTTATCTAAAAAATTGAAAATGAGTATACCAGAAAATTACATACCATTAAAAAAATGCCCCTTAAAAGGACCCTAGCACATTTATTTGTTTATTTATTAACTTACATAATTGTCTTGTCTTGTCCTCACAGATATATAGAGATTGCCTCAAGGTTAAGACTTTGTTTTAGAGTCAAGGTTACAATTAGCTTATTTTAATTTTACAGTAAGGTTTAGAGTTATGAAATGTATGATATGATGTGGTTTGGCCTACAAGCTTTACATAATTACACAGAAAGGTTGGCAAAAATTTCTGCTTTACAACATGTATTTTAAGACATGTATTTGTGGGGCATTACAGCAGTCTGCTGTGGCTCATTGAGCTTGTGCAGCATGACAACGTGCACGCACACATTTTTTATTTCCCGTATGAGAGTGTTGAGGGTTTAGACCACAGCAGCTTGTGATTTGTAAAGAGGCAGCATGTGGAAAAAGTTAGTGTGGCAGCCTGGAACCCATGAGTGAGTCAGACAGAAAGATTGAGAGTCCTGAGACGAGACTCAATGCACGTCTGCCATGAACAGAGACCAAATTAAAATTTAAAAGTGTATAAAAGTTGTTATTGCTCTCTGCTTAGCAGAAGCAAACATTATCCCATACTAACATTAACAAAAGTCACAATATCATTGATTAATTGAATCAAAGTTAGCTGGATTATACCAAACTGAACCAATCCAGGATTACTTTTACTAAACACAGAGTAATTAGAGTGACATCGTTGTTATCATTAACATTATATATCTTGATAACAGAAAACAAATTATGCATTAAAACTGGATTATAATAACGGCATAATGCTAGAGAGAAAGAGACAACTGTCCTCGTGCTAAATGTACAAAACATTATTTTCTCATAAAAATTGCTGTGGGTTTTCTTTCACCCTTTATTTTAATGATTGATTAACTTACTCTGACTACACCATCTTTGTCATGCCAGTGGGAATGATCAAAAATACAAAAAAGAGAGAGGGGGGGGACCCAGTGGCTACAGAATCAATAACCAGAAGTGGTGACATGAAGAGAAAAAAAGAGCAACCAATGGACATAGGGATGAGCCAGAAAGGAACAGGGTCAGTGTGTGACTGGTCATATCACATGACACAGAAAGAGACTAAACCACTGTAGTCCTGAATGACCTGGCTGTTCAGACCATCCTTCTTGAAAGGTTTTGTTTTAATAATGCATTATTCTGCAAACAGAAGCCAGGCTCAAGTTTCTTGAGTTTTTCAGGGTTCATATTTGCTTAGATCACTTCATCTCACTACATTGTGCAATCATGCAGCAGCATCAAGTTCAGGTCTAAATATTTTTCTCCATCGACAGGTGTAAATTTAATTTCCATCAGCTCTTTATGAAATGGGATAAAATAGTTTTTATTTCCAGTATTTCCAGGGCTTAATAGCTGTATAGCCATAAGAAAACCACTAATCAGTGAGGCTAACCAAAGAAAAAGGCTTCAATTTGCTAAAGATTGGACTCTGGACCAATGAGATAAGGTTATGTGGTCTGATGAATCGAGATTTACCCTGCTGCAGAGTGATGGGCACATCAAAGAAAGAAGGCAGGGCTGCCCGCTTTCTCCCTCACGTTTTTTCTAGTTTTATTGAACCCATAGCACAAAAAAAAGAAAATAAAAGAATCCATGCCAAAACATATAGAACACAAGATAAGTCTTTATGATGATGATGCATTTCTTACTCAACAACGTCTGTCACCAACAAGGCCATGGAAGAACTGTTTGAAGTTATCGACAGGGCAGAGACTTCATGGCCGGAGGCTGCGTTTATTTTAGCCGGGGATTTTAACAGTGCCAACCTGAGATAAGTCCTGCCGAGATACCACCAGCACATCAGATGTTCTACGCGTGGCAATAACACACTCGATCATGTTTACACCACTTACGCAAACAAATTTAGGCCCTGCCTCATTTTTTTTTTTTTTTTGGGGGGGGGGGGGGGGTTTCTGATCACGTCTCAGTACTGCTGCTGCCTTCCTTTAAACAGAAATTAAAGTGTCACGGACCAGTGACGCGGACCATTCAGAAGGGGTCCATCCAATCAGACTCGGCTATGTGTGACTGCTTCAGCACGACGGAGTGGGATGTGTTTAAGGATCCTGACATGAACACATACATGGACTACATTGGTTACATCGGGAAAAGCATCAATGACATCGTACCGAGGATTACTGTCTGGACATTTTCAAATCAGAAGACCTGGGTTAACGGTGAAGTCCATGCTCAACTTAAAGCACAGACAGACGCCTATAACTCAGGTGACTTGGAGGAGTACCGGAAGTCTAGGTACGCGGTCCAGAGAGCTATCTGTAGTGCAAAAAGACAGTGCAGGGACAAAATAGAGTCTTATTACAACACCAGGAGCATGTGGGCCGGATTAAAAACTCTTACTGACTACATAAAGAAGACCAGCAGTACTGAGTGATGTCTGCATTTCTGCTTGAAGATCTGAACACCTTCAATGCTCGCTTTGAGATCACCTCTACAGATGCAGAGGTACAAAAGGCTTAGGAGGACCACTGCCCACCTATGACATCCAGGGCAGCCGTGTGCAGAACTTTAAAAAGGATCAACACACATAAGGCTACTGGACCTGACGGCATCCCCGGCAGAGCTCTCAAGGTGCGTGCAGACCAGCTGGCAGATATGTCACTGCTCCAGTCTGTAGACCCCACATGCTTCAAGAATACCATCATTGTGCCTGTCCACAAGAGAACCAAAATCCTTTGCCTGAATGATTACCGCCCAGTAGCCCAGTAGCACTCGGTTAGTCAAATCTTTCATCACTTCCTCCATCCCAAACTCATTGGACCCACTTCCGTTTGCCTACATGCCCAATAGGTCAACTGAAGGTGCCATTGCCTTCACCCTCCACACTGCCCTTTCCCATCTGGACCAGAGAGACACATATGTGAGGATGCTGTTTATTGACTACAGCTCAGCGTTTAACACCATTGTGCCCTCCAAACTCGTCACCAAGCTCAGAGATCTTGGGCTCAACAGACATCTATGACTGGATCCTGAACTTCTTGACAGGCAGACCACAGGCTGTGCAGATGGGCAGCACCACATCCTCCACCTTGACTCTGAACACCGGCGCCCCCCAGGGGCTGTGTGCTCAGTCCTCTGCTGTACTCCTTGCTCATGCACGATTGCGTGGTCACCCACAGCTCCAATACCATCGTTAAATTTGCTGACAATACAACCATCATTGGCCTAATCTCTGGCAATGACGAGGCAGCCTACAGAGAGGAGGCCAGAGGCCTGACATCTTGATGCCAGGACAACAATCTCCATCTTAACGTCAACAAAACTAAGGAACTGATTGTGGACTTCAGGAGGAAGCAGAGGGAGGAACACGCCCCCCTTTCCATCAACGGGGCTACAGTGGAAAAAGTCAACAGCTTCAGGTTCCTTGGGTTCCACATTAGTGAGGACCTCATAACACTGATTTTATTACAAAGTCAGACAGACAGAGGCTCTTCTTCCTCTGCAGGCTAAGGAGGCTCAACATGGATTCAAGGATACTCTGCAACTTTTATATGACTGGCTGCATCATCGCCTGGCAGCTGCACCGCCCTAATATATCCCTCCACCGCAAGGCTCTACAGAGGGAGGTGAAAACTGCTCAGCACATCACCGGGATAGTCCTGCCATCCATGGAGGACCTCTACACCCAGTGGTGTAGGAGGAAGGCTACCGTCTGGCCGACGGTTTCACAGCATTCAAGCCCGTACCACCAGGCTCAGGGATAGCTTCATACCGCAGACCATAAGACTTCTAAATGCTGTCAGCAGCAACATAACCTTTAAATAATAGCATCCTCTTATTGCTTATTATATAGTTTACTGTATAACTTATTTGTAGTATTTTTGCTTTTTGTGTTTGACTATTTTTATTGTGGTTTATATTCTTTTTTTATCATTGTTAGGTGAGCCTGGGATTCAAGAATTGCCAATAATTGTTGATATAATTGTTTTGCAATGACAATAAATTCATTAATTCATTCATTCATTCATGACACTGCTGCCGTCGGTGCTGTTTGTCGCATCCGTGTATTCAATTTTACCAGGGTGGCAATGAGTTTTGCCTGTTGCTGTCGTTGGTCGCCTCCCGTATGTCTTGCCCATTACACTCATCTCTGATCACTCTTTATTCCCCATATGGCATGCTGGCACATCACTGAGTTGTTTATACACTAAGAGCTACTTTTGTTTAAGGTTTTATTGTGTGTGTTTCTCGTACTTTCTGGTATCATTTTTTATTGTTGTTGTTATGGTTTTGTTTTTTTAGGAGTTCCTGATGATTGTCAGCTTTGTTTTCATGTAGAAGCCGTAGAAAATTCGCTGTTTTGTTTCTATACATGTGTAGCAGGTGGTTGTCTGGTGTTAGTTTGGATCGAAGAGTTGTTGCCTTCTACATGTTGTGTCTTTGTCTCCTCTTTCTTTTTTTCAACTTTCCCTTTTACCTCTCTTCACTATTCTCCTTTTTTCTGTCCCCTCTGGTCAGGTCCAGCAAGATTACATAAATTCCATAATTCAAAATAAATACAAAAGATTTAAAAGAAAAAAAAATCAGCTTATGAAGAGGAGCCTTATACCCATAAATCGCCCCTTGCCAAATCAGATTTGTTTGGCATAACACAGCAGCCAGACAGACTATCATTCTGCTTGCTAACATGCTGGACATAAGTTTTTTTTCTTTATTCAAAGTATAAAGAGAGAGGCAGATGAAGTGATGCTGCCATCATGCCTAGTGCCTTTGGTACAAGCCTGTGGGGGCAGTGCTACGATCTGAGGTTGCTGCAGTTGGTCTGGTCTAGGTTCACCAACATTATGTGCCAAAAGAATGAGGTCAGGTGACTCCCTGAATATGCTGAATGAGCAGGTTATTCCATCAATGGATTTTTTTTCTTCCCTGATGGCACAGGCATATTCCAAGATAACAATGCCAGGATTCATCTGGCTCAAATTGTGAAAGAGCAATTCAGGGAGCATGAAACATGATTTTCACCCAAGGATTGGACAACACCAGACCAGCTCATACCTTAAGCCCATTTAGAATATTTGGGATGTGCTGGAAAAGGCTTTGTGGTGTGATTGGACTCTGCCATCATCAATACAAGATTTTGGTGAAAAATTAATGCAACTCCGGATGGAATTAAATCTTTTGACATTACAGAAGCTTATCAAAACAATGCCACAGCAAATTTGTGCAACTTTATTCTTGGTGGTGGTGACATTCTTTTTTCTTTTTGGCCAGGCAGTGTATGTTTCGACCTGCATTACTCCACCTTCACACATTAATATAGAGATGTTTCCACTGGGCTTTATATGAGCAAGCAATGACACTTTTATTTGTTTAATTTTAATAAAGTTTTGTATGATTGGCTAGTATTTCACAAGCATTAAAGCATAGGGGAATGTTGAATGTTGCAGTGGGCATTAGATTTGTTGCTGACAAATAACAGTTTAGTGCTGAAACTAAGAGATTAGAACCCCAACCTTATCTGAATTAAGTGCCTCTCTTGGAGCAGACATGACCTTCCTTTTTCAGTCACAATTTGCTGACAGCTGAGAGAAAAATCATGAGGAAAAGCCAGACCAAAATTTAACACAAAGGCACAAGCAGTTACTAAACAAACAACTGATGGCAATTTGCCGGCAGTGAAAACCCTACAAAACACTAGACCCTTGTTCTTTGACACACACATGTATACTTCCCAGTATGTCGTCATGTCAATGGCAAAATCCTATTATTTTGATCGGGTGTGGGGAAATTGAAGTAATGAGTGTGTTCAATGTATTTGGCCAATCAGTTTCTCCCGGGCAGGCGGATATATTTTAAGCTGCTGTAATTCAGTGTTTTCACTAATGCCACTTAAAGGAACCCCATGTTTTTATGAGAAAATACATACAAGGAAAAGCTCGTCTTTTGGAGGATGTCGGAAAGGTGTCTTAATATGTGCATGTGACCAGCAGCATCCGTAAAAAGCAAAAGGTCATTCTTTAGTCTCAGCTAGTCTTCCTCATGTTCTTGTTCCAAACTATTTTGGCACTATTAAGCAAGAATTATGTAACACTCGTTGTAAACGAGCGTTAATATTCGTAGTTGTAATACAAGCACACTGTGACTAAGTGTGCAACTCAGAGGTCAAAGAACAGGATGCTTGCAATCCCTAAACCTTCTTGTGAAGTTTGTCTGCACCAGGGAGGGGATGTCTGCTGGGACTGAATCAGACTAAATATCCTTCCTCACAATAGTCATCTTTGCTATTCAAACAGCAGTGGGACAAATTGGAGTGCCACAAAACAATGAGAAGTAAACTGAGTAATACTTGAACTAATAAGCAAACTTTGATGCCAGAGGCCTCTCTATCGTCATTCCCAAGCCCTTTCATGCAGAAAAACTGTTCCAAAAGCAAGTAAGGTGGTGGTTTAGACTTTCTTTGAAGAAAATTATAAAAAACAAACACAAGAGGACGACCAGGGCGACCAGCCTTTGACTTTAGGAATTTTCATTGTTTCAGGTGAACAATTAACCTTGCTGGAGGCTATTTTAAACACCTTTCTCCAGCCTGAATGATGGCAGTTAAGACAACATTTCCAGCTTCAGATAGAACTCAGCAAAGATTGCTTGAACCACTTTTTACAAAGTTATATATATGGATTAATTAAACTATGGCTTTTTATACTCTCTACAAAGATAGTAAGATATTGTTCTGAATGTGATCAAGAATAAATGTGAGCACAAAAAAGCCCTTTGCAGACCTCTAACTTGATGGCTCCCCCAAGTGGATTGAAATGTAACTACAAATAGTTTAGATCCGTCTCAGCGATACTTAGGTGCTGAACTGAACAACCTGCATGAATTGCTTAAGTTTTTAACAGCAATATTTTAGCAGCAATAATATTATATTTTTGCTATAGTCTGTAGAGACTATAGCAATGATTAATGATGATAATTCAATCAGTATAATGTTTACTAAAGATATATATACAATATATATATTTATATATATAAATCAGGTGCCCTAAAATGCAGTGAAAGGTAAGTCTAGAAGTGGGTCTTTTCTTTTTAAAGGCAAAAACAGTCCATGGTAATCAAATACCAACACTTTCTTACTGAAGATCTAGCACAATAAATGCAAGCACTTTCGAGGCCTTTTTGGATTGTAAGAAAGAAAAATTTCCTTGAGCACAGTGCCTGGCCTTGTAAAACAGGAATGGAATTTTAAGCAAGATGCCAAAAATGGAAAGAAAAAAGGAAAGAAGAGGAAAGAAAAAAGCAGCACCAAGAGGCTAAAACTGGACATCTTTTTGTTGCAGTTTAGAAAACTAAGTAAAACAAACACCTATCCAAATCACAAAAAGGGTTTCTTGGATTGGAGTAGTAATGAATATCTAAATATATCAAGCAAAAACACATTTATAATACAGTGTTGATAAATAATACATTAAATCCTGCACAGCAACAAATCTAAATACAAACAATTGTAATGCTTTAAACCAAAGGTTTCCAACTCTGGCCCTCGAGGGTTGTTATCTAAAAGTTTTTTGTCTTTTCCCTGCTCCAACACGCCTGACTGAAATTAATAAGCCATTGTGAAAAAGTTGACAAGAAGTTGTTGAATCCATTTGATTTGAATCAGGTGTGTTGGAGCAGGGAAACACTAAACACCTGCTGGATAGCGGCTCTTGAGGACAAGAGTTTGACGCCCCTGCTTTAAAATGTATCTGAAACATCAGTTCAAACATAGCTCAGTGGATATAGGACACATGGGTCTGGCTGGTTTGCTTTGGACTCAATGATTTCTTTTCTATGTAGCTTCATATGTAACAGACATCTGAAGTTGGTTTGTTTTGAGTTGCAGAGACATCTGTAAAAATAACAAAGAAAAAAACAACAACAACCATTAATACTGGATCTTATTATACACAGAAGTCTGGACTTGTCTGACTCAGGCTTTAAAAGTACAATGCCCTTTTTGTAGCCAACCTACGCCTTTTATGAGCCACATTTAGTTTCACAATGTTTGTCTTTGATATGGTACTTCCTCAAATGTCATGATGACTCAATTTACTGCTGGTAAACTTCTTTTTTATTTTAAGAAGTAACTTCATCAAAGAGTTTCTCTTCTCTTTATTTTACTGTTGAATAATCTTGATTCATGATTGGATGTTAAATTCTAACTTAGGATTTATTTTAGGATTTCTAAGGTACATTTTTACCAATCCATTATAAAATCTAAAACATTTTCGAACTACATCATACTGTTATTACAAATCCAGACTTTGTAGCATTCTAAAACCTGAAGGGTTTTATGAATAACTTAAAGTTTTCAGTTAAAGGATTCAGGGATTTAACTTTAAGACTTTATCTTAAACTATTCATTTAGTTCTTATCATATAAACATTTTAGAAATATATTTGGCATGTCCTGAAAGTTAATAACGCATATGCCTTCAAATTCATTAGACAATAGTGTCACTTTATGGCCACTGAGGGTAAAACAGCCTCAAGTGTCTAAATAAGGTTCAGCATTTCAGGCATTAACACAAACACCAGCATTCACACTGATTTTCTTTTGCCACTAGAGTTTGTATTTGATTGTATAGTGTCTATTTTTCTCACATGATAAGCTCATTTTTACCTAACAAAGAAAAACCGATGTGGCATATGTATTCAATTTTTTAGCATATGTATTCAATTTTTTCCTCGAGGAAGGAAATGCCATTAAATGCCAAGTGCTTAAGTGCTTCATTTACTACGTTCTAGTAATCGTGATGAACCTTTTCGAAGCATGTTCAATAGATGACTACACACTGCCAGTAACAAGTGAATGTCAGGGAGCAGCGCCACCGCCCCGTCTGACGGTGATCAGTGCATGGGCACGTGACCGCCACACGTCCGTGCAAACACATACATACACACACGTCACTTTTTCTCTCTCCCTCTGTCGTTGTTAGAAATGGACATCATTATTCCTTTTACTTTTTCATCACCCCTTTTCTGTATGAGTAGCATAGCCGAAAGGTGCACACTTGGTGGCTCTCGCCTGGTTTAGGCATACATTTCACGCACACACTCACCAGTTGGCGCAGGATGTGGGATGCGGGCCGCATCCTGCATGGTTTGGCAAAACCGAGCGGAAGGATTTTGCTGTCCTTAAATAGGAAGATCTTGATCATGTTCCTGGATCTTGTGACTTGGGTCAAGGTGTTTTGTGTTGGCATTAATTAAGAGGAATAAAATGTTGACAAAGATGTATTTCTGTAGAAAAATTATGTGATTATGTGAAAGTAAATTTTAGAATTACACCTTTGCAAAGAGATGTGTTGTTGTTGTTTTTTTTTTGTTGTTGGTTTTTTTTTTAGGGGTTGCAGCTGTTTTTGTATTTTTATTTATTTATTTATTTATTTATTTATTTATTTAGCCTAGTGGGAGGGGCCTATAGTATTTAAAAGAGGGACCCTCACTGTGATGAGGGCAGTGCTGGGATGAACACAAAGGGGATCGTAACTGCTCAGGAGCTGTTTAAACTGGAGTCTGACCAAGGTGAACCATGTTGACTACTTATTTTCACAGAAGGTGAGCAAATAAATGTCACAAGCATTTTACATCTTCGCTTGCCTGAGTTTGTTTTACTGTAAGAAGGAAATGGAGAGAACCCTGTGACTAGGGATGGTGATACTGAGGCCTCATGAATCATCGAGCCAACTTTAAACCAAATGCATGAAAATGGCTTGCTGTTCTGAACCATTTGACCAAGTCCAAGAGCTCTATCTGCTGGCTGTGGGCATCTGATGCATCAGAAGGATAGCGTTGACACTTCACATCTGTCATTCCTGTCTCATCTTCTAATAAGTGTTCAATAAAAGATAGGTTTTCTACCATTAGTGAATATTTGAGTTTTGTTGTTCATATAAATAATAAAGAGGGTTATTAGGTAACATTTGTTCAGATAACAGAATTATAGTGCAATTTAAAGTATACAAATCTGTAATGACAGTAGTGGTCTGCTCACAGCAGGAACAGGGGCGTATGAGGGAAGGGGTGCTTGTGCAAACGGGGATAGTGATTATGTTACTGATTTTATACAGTTGTATCAAAATATATGATGAGACAAATGCTTGTGCAAATTTGTGATGTGTCAGAAAATTTTTATTTAAAAACAGTTATTTTTTCAACAATGTTAGGCTTTAGTCTGCTCCTCTTGTGGCACACTATCTCTCCAGCTTTGGAGAGGACCCGCTCGCAAGGCACAGATGTGGCTGGCATGTGCAAATGCTGTTTTGCCAGCCTGAGATCACTGAGGTGGTTAAAAAGCTCCTCAGTGGCAGGGCCCCGGGGGTGGATGAGATCCACCCAGAGCTCCTTAAGGCTCTGGATGTTGTAGGGCTGTCTTGGCTGACACACCTCTGCAGCATCGCGTGGTCATCAGGGACGGTTTCCCTGGACTGGAAGACTGGGGTGGTGGTCCCCCTCTTCAAAAAGTGGGACCGGAGGGTGTGCTCCAACTACAGGGGGATCACACTCCTCAGCCTCCCTGGGAAGGTCTATTCAGGGGTGCTG
>JBAMHW010000003.1:15565804-15577567 GCA_037177495.1 Rhadinocentrus ornatus
GTATTTCGCTGCCTTGTACCTGTGACATGCGCAATGACAATAAAGTTGAATCTGAATCTGAATCTGAATCTGAAAACCAAGCACATTAGTCTAATGGTACTTTTTAGACTAGTTTTAATTATCTTTTTCTTTGTCTCATTTTTACAACAGAAATCCAGATGAACAATGAGAGCATTGTTCATCTGAATACAGTCACAGATATCGACTTATCCAAACTGGCCTGTCTTCATGATATGAGAGCTGCAGCTGCCAACGCTGACATGGTGAAACAGCTTGAAGAAATTCTGAAGCACTGGTGCAAACAAATCGAACAGGTTTGGTAGATTTATGAACTTATATTTGATATTAAGCACATTCGTCTAATGGTACAACTTCAGCTGGTGCAGCTTAGCGTGATAAATCAATCTGTATTGACTGAAAGGCTCAAAAACAGACAGAAAGATAATTGATTAGAGAAACTAAATGATATGATATTTTAATAGTTTGAGAAATTGGACATGATAAAATGGACAATTATGGGAAATGTGAGGAAATAAATGTTCCAGTGCTCATTGGAAAGAAGTGCATAGCTATACTAAGTCTTAATGGAGATGTTCTTAGGATAAAGGTTGTTTATCAGTTCAAAAAGAAATGAAAACTGCACAATATATTTTTTGAAATGTTAAAGCAAATGAGTTAATAAATTATACTGTTTTTCTTTTTGTTTTGTTTCCATTATTATTAGGTTCTGATAGAGAGCGATTTGTTGAGGGAAGAAGGTGGTTCAGTGGGGCCGCTGAGTGAGTTAGAACACTGGAAACGGATGTTTTTAAGGTTCAACTCTATTCTCAGTCATATCAAAAGCCCAGAGTGTAAAGCAGTGGTCACTGTGCTCCGTCACAGCCGTTCCAAAATTATGAAGGTACTGACATAAGTTGTTTTAGATTTTGTTTTTATTTATGTGGCTAAATTTAGATTTTTATGTAAATATAAATAGACTGCAAAGGTTGAAATATAACTCAGCTCAACTTTATATATCACTTTATCAAGCACATCATAGCAACCCAAAGTGCTTTCAAATTTTACTAAAATGTTACAACTTGTTTGAACCAAGCGCTGAATGATTAGATGTCCTTTGGAAGCGACTAATTAATTATGCTCTGAATTATTGGTTTAAAGATATTTCTGAAGTCAATGTCTTACATTCTTTAGTTTATAATGTAAAATAAGTTCAAAAGACATTTGTGGATTAATGGATTTAATTAAAGAAAATCCAACAAATAAATTAGTTTAAAAATCTGTATATTTTCTCTTAAGTCCTAAAGATAAACAGTTTGTGTCCTCATTAACGCTACCATTACCCATGTAGGTATGGCAGGATCTGGAAAACAGAATAACAGATCGTGTCAATGAGGCAAAAGACAATGTAAAATTCCTTTCCACACTGGAGAAAGTCTTGCATCCACTGTACAACGGTGACCCGGTGTGTATATCATACAGTCTGATGCTTGTGTTTGGTTATTTTAAATGAGAATGAATTTGTTCCATTTTTTACTGTCTAGATAGCACTTATGTAGGAACTTATTACACAGGTACACAATTTTGTTTTTAAGGTCCTAGATACAAGAGGGAGGATGTATGCTTACTGAAAGGAAAATATTAACATAAGCTGTTCTTTAAAAGAGAGAACAAAACACAAGTCCTGTTAAGTAACCACACTACTGTTAATCCACAAATTCACATTTTCCATCAAGGTTTTAGTATGTCCTTTTGTGGAAAAGATATGCTGTAAAATACACAGCTGCACAATTGTCCCTAGATTTAATTGTACTAAAGCTGCGGGGGAATGTTTACATCACAATTAGAAGCATTGTGATAATCCCATATAGACTTCTAAATAAATAAATAAGCTGTGAAGTACTCGTGACTGTCCTCGTATGTAATTTCAGGTTTCCATGACAAAAGATATTCAGAATGTCATCAGTGCCATTCACATGATTTACAGTTTTTCACGGTATTACAATACAAGTGAAAAGATTTCTGCACTGCTTGTCAAAGTAAGTGAAGTAAATTTAGTGTCAGAATATTAAAACATTTTTTTTAGAAAATGTTGCTGTAATAAATACACATTAAGATTTAGTTCCCTTTGAAAAACTAATTACATTACTCAAAACTTTTCAAGGTCACAAACCAGATGGTAGCAGGGTGCAGAGCCTACATTACTGACAATGGGAAATGTCCATTATGGGACCAAGATGCTGAAGACCTCCTTAGGAAAATGCAGGTGACTGTGAAATGGGTGTCACTAAACATCTTTTGACATCTGCAGACAGTAACCTTTGTCATTCTTTTGTCGTGGGTAGGACTGCAAATGCTTATATGAGAAGTATCAGTTCTGCTTTCACCAAACAAAGTCACAAGCAATGGAAAAACCTGGAATGACGGCCTTTGACATTTCAGAGATGCAGATTTTCTGCAAGTTTGAAAGTTTCTGCAAGCAACTTGAAAAGGTGTTTTCATCCTTAACCTTTTAAATCTAAATTTCACTTTTATTCCAAAGCCCTTTAAATAACTGTGAACATTATCTTTTGTAGATCAAACAAATTATCACAGTGTTTAAAACATATGACTCTCTTGGAAAATCAAACATTGAAGGCATTGAGAATCTGGGCAGACAGTTCTGCACTGTATCCATGGATTTGAAAAGGAAAGAGCATGATATGTTGGCTACAAGGTCAACTGAATTTGAAACAATTTTTATGAAATTCATGGATCAAATCAGCCACATAGAGGTATGTATAATCTAATGCTCTTTATAAACAACAACATGCCTTAGTAGCTTATATTTACTTGTATTTTAGATATGGTGCTTAATGGGTCAGTAATTATTTAAAAAAAATATTTTAAAAACATTAGCATATCGTGCAGACATCATCATAGCTTGAAGCTAAAGTTCAATGATAATATTGTCCTTTTAATATCAATTCTTTTTTTTTTCACAGAATCAACTACAGATATTTATGAGTTCATGCTTCTCACACATCATTTCATCTCAGCAAGCTCTGTGCCTACTTCAGCGGTCAGTATAAACTACAATTTATAAATATGATATAAAGATTCAGTTCCAGTCATTTAAACTGTTACTATAAGAAAATTATTAAGGGTCCAAAATTTTCATTTTTTATCCATAGTTTTCAGAAGCTAAGCCTACCCTGCCTTGACAAGCAAATTTCCAACCTTTTGGGTGTTATTCTTCAGCAATATACATTGGAATTGGGGTTTGTAAAAAAGGTATCCACTTTGCTTGGGTTTGTATACAAACAGACTAATAATAAAATTGAAAACCATCTTTAAATTTAAAGTGAATCATAGGTATTGACACAATTAATTTAAATGAATTTTGCTATCTTTGCTTGCAGGTCTTTGACAAGCAGAAGGAGGACCCTCCATTATCAAGGAACATGCCCCCAGTTGCTGGCAGGATCAGCTGGGTCAGGCACCTCTATAAAAAGATAGAGGAACCCATATTATACATTAAAGTGAGGAAAAAATTTTATTGGCAAATTAACCAAAAATACTGAAGGTCATACTCACGCCCTTTAATTTTGACCAAATCTTTCCTTCTTTGCAGGATAACTCTGATATCCTGAGCACTTCTGAGGGAAAAGATGTGGTCAGAATGTACAATCAAACTGCGTCTGGGATGGTAGAATTTGAGATTATTCTACACCAAACGTGGTTGGAGAATGTTTCCAAACTGGATTCTGGTTGGTTCTCTTGTTCTGATATAGTATTTTATTGCTGTTAAGTGCCTTCATGTGACATTGTTAATCTGAACTCTGGCTTGGCTCTGTTCTTTATAACAGTCTTGAACACTAAACTGCTGGTTCGACACCCAGAGTCTGGGAAGTTGGTCATCAATTTAGATCCTAAAGTAAATGAAGTCATTCGGGAAGCTAAGTGTTTGCTGAAAATGGGTCTAAAGGTGCCAAAGCAGGCTGTACGCCTTGTCAACGTAGAAAGTAATGTAAATGCCAATCACCTACGTCTAAAGGTAAATTATAATATGTTTTATCTGTTTTTCATAGAGTTACATTTCTCTTGAGATGAATAAAATTTCTATCTTGTTAAGGTTAATATAAATTAACTTGTATACCTTTATTATAGACCATCGTGGAGGATTATGAATCCACATGTGAGAGCATACCCCCAGATTTCAGCAGCTTGCTGGCTTCAAAAATAAGAAATGTAAGAATTTGAATATATATAGCCACCTACTACTCTGGTCTAATCTTTTCCATTGAAGGTAACACCGAGACACTGTTTTCATTGGTCAACAAAATGCCGCAATCCCCAGACTCCCTCCCCTTCCACCTGCACTCACCCGACACCCGTGACTCCCTAATGTAGTTCTTCAAGAAGAAAATTAATTAAATCGCCAGCTCCTCAGTTTTGATTTCTCACCTGTCTTCTTTTATGAACATTTTTCTCCTTGTCAGTTTCTCTCCAGTTTCCAACTTCAGAAATCTTAGACTTCATCTGTAAGCCCAAGCCCTCCACCTGTTTACTTAATCCCCTCCTTTCAGTTCTTAGTCAAATCCCGCCTTTCTTCTCTTCTCCCCCAATTTCTGCCATCATCCACTTCTCACTCACCAATGAAACTGTTCCCATTCTCTGTAGAACTGCAACTGCTAGTTGTAATGATACATCTTCTGATGCAAAGCCAGGGCACATCGTCATTGATGTGTCCTGAGGTCACTGGGTGTTTTGGGTCTGTCGAACATCAGACACCCTCACTCAGGCGACCCTGCCGTCAGGCCTCAGCATGTGCCCTGGCAGCTCACCCACGGATCACCTCTCTTTATCCAGAGCCACCTGGAGGCTTTTTCTGCTGCCTCTGCTACAAAGATATTGAAACTTGGTTTGGATTCCCAACAATCTCAATAACCTTCACTCCATTTCTAACCTTCTTTTTATTCCAAAATTCTTGATGCAAATCTCCTTTTCTGAACAATTTCAGTCTTGTTTTCTCCCCAAACACAGTCCACCCTTACTCTCATATTGTTCACAGCCTCATCACTTCCCACATGAACTACTGCAACTCTTTGCTTTTCAGTCTCCCTCAGAAATATACTCATAAGCTTCAGATGATCCAGAATTCAGCCGCTCACATCATTACCAAAACCCCCTCCTTTCACCACATTACCCCAATCCTACAGCAGCTGCACTGGCTACCAGTTAAATCAAGATTAGAATTCAGAATCCTCCTGCACACATTCAAGGCCATCCACAACCTCACTCCTCCTTACCTATCAGATCTTCCAGATCTTCCTTAACCCTAACCCCTAACCCTCTCTTAGGTCATCCTCCATCTACCTCACTGTGCCCTCCAGCCGTCTCAGCACCACAGAGAGAAGAGCACTCAGCCGCTCTGCTCCTCAGCTATTCACAACATTGATTCTCTCCCTCTGTTTAAATCCAGACTCAAACCTCATATTTTAGGATAGCATACATATATATTGATTGCACAGTATCCTTGAGTGACTAGCTGTTACAGCAGATGATCCTTTTTGTAGTAAAATGTAACAGTAAATGTGAAACTTGCTGCTGGCAGTATGAGGACGTTTTGCCAACATATCCACATTTTTTAGAAAAATTATTTAACACTGCATCCTAAAGAAGCTTTTAATTTAACTGTTTTAATGTATTTTATGAATTACAAGGTGGAATCTGCTCTTGGAGATGGTTTAGCGGTGCTAACATGGTCATCCTTGCTTCTGGACAACTTTTTCCAAAATCTTGACATTGCTCTGTTTGAGCTCAAAAATCTTGTAAAAAAGGTATGTAAGTGAGTAAAAGGCTAAGGAAATAACCAGCTGTTTGACGTAAAAATCTGCATTTTTTTTTGTCACATTGTTTAGAAATTTACTTAATAGTCACAGTCATTTAGAATTTTACACTTTAGATAGTCGTTATGGTGCTTTTTGCTTTATGGTCATGTTTCTAAGTGGTACTTTTTCTTTTCTTTTCAGGTGCAGGATATTTATAAGATAGGCATAGAAGATGTCCTTAAGGCAATCTCAGAGACTATGCTGATTGAGCTCCCAGAAGATCACGCATCTTCTCTACAGCATCTAATCGACCTTAATAAGGCACGACCATCTTATTTTTATTCTCCAAAGTAAAACTTTAAGAGAAGTATAAGTTTTCTCCCTCTAGTCAGTTGTTACATAGCATTTATTGTCTTGTTAAAATTGTATGTGAAGGTTTGCCCAAACCTTTGCCTTAACAAATCAACTATGAATGTTGCTTGACTGAATTACTCATATTAAAGCTCTTTCTCCTTGTTTTTTTAGAATCAGTGTAAGGAGTGGGCAAAGACATTAGATTATAAATGTAGTCTTGTTCATGGAGCAGTCAAGGAGCTGGGTAATGTGTTATGTGCTATTTATGAACGGAAAGGCCCCAAGACCGCGGAGGAACTTCCACCAGGTGTGTGACACTTGAGTGAAAGTTTGAAAGTTGAATGCATAATTTTCATCTCACTTTTTTATATTTTAGGAATGACTGGGAGATTCACAAATGATTACCAGAGGAAGACCACAAAGGTTGAAGAAAAGACTTTTGAAGTTCAATTCAAAGATAAACAAATCAAGTTTGAAAAGGTAAGTTTAGTTTTTAGCTACAAATCATTCATGTCAAATCTGTAAAATACTTACACATATAAAAAAATCTTGTAATGAAAATCTTTATTTCAGGAGTTTAAGAAAGTTTACGAACTTATCAGCACAAAGGTATACGATGCACTCATCAAAACCACCAAGTTATCTCTGGAGAACCTTAAAATAAGAATTTGTGGCACTCCGTAAGTACTACTATTTTTAAAAAAAAGTCATCAAAGGGAAATGATAATGGTATATTAAAAACTGATGTCTATAAATGTGATTGCTAGTACATACCAGAAGTCCAATTTTCACCAAAAGATGGTCCCACTTATAAAATCTGAAGCCCAGGTGGACAAGCCCAATGTGGTGAGTTTCTACTAATAATGAACTGATAAGGTTTTATTACTGCAGCAGGTATGTTAGAGTGGAAAGAGATTATCTGAAATTTTTTGCCAGTCGTTCCTTACATTTCTTGCCAGGGAAAAGGTGTTTTTTTTGTCTGATATTTCTGGCCCTCAGATAATGATTCCTAATGTAGATGAGATCCAGCAAGCCATAAATCAACTGACTGACTTTGTGTTGGACGTTAGCAAGGATGTTGCTTGGCAACAGGAGTACAGATATGATGACTCACATAACAAAGGTAACTAACCGTCAGCCCACACATACATGAAAAAAATATAAACTGATAAAACAAGTTCATAGGGATAATATGTCCCAATACATGTTGAAATTAAACGCATTTTGGTAAGTTATCATGTCTTTATCAAGTCTTTTCAGATTTACATTGAAATTAATTAAATGAGTTGAAGTTAAGTTTTGATAATTCCTATTTATTGTCTTTTTTTTATTTTTATCTCATCCTTAGACAAAAAAAAAGATTTTTTTTCCCAGTGCATTGTTGAACACAAGGACATTAAAAAGGCCATAGTCATTCTGAAATCAGCAATCACCTCTGGGAGGGAAAAAGCAAATGATGTTTTGAAGCAGTTTGATCGTTTCCGGGCCATCTGGGAAGAAGACAGGAACCTCAAAGTCAAGGTTTGTTTTCCTGCTAACATAACATGTTTATGTTGACTCTCAGTCAGCAAATCTGTTTTTTTTTTATGATAATAGCAATGTGATGCTCTTTCCTTTCAAAAGGAATTTGTGCACAGCAATCCATCCTTGATCCAGTTTAAATCTGAAATCCAGCACTACGACTCTGTTGAGAAAGAAATTGCTGATATCAAGTCTGTGATTGTTTTTGGGTCAACCGAATTGTCAACAGGTAAATTATTCCTGTGCATTAGTAAACATTAGTAACGCTGTACATTCTACGTTTGCATTTTTCATTCATTTTTCTTTTTTACGTAATGATACAGTGTAACGTATGAGTAAATAATGGTTGAAACTTTTCCATTAAACCGTCATTCATAGGCTGTAGCTGGTGTGTTAAGTTCGTGTTCATCGGGAGAAATGTTAGTTTTGCATTGATTTTTTTTCTCGTCAAAGCAGGCTCATTAAAGAAGACCTTGACAGCTGAGACCAAAGCCTGGAAGAAATTGATTTGCAGATACCTGAAGGAGGAGTACAGGAGGAAAATGATCAACACAAGCTTACATATTAATAAATTTTTTGCACAACTAACTCATTCTGTTTCTAATCTGGAAGATGTGCGTTGTGCCATGGAGGCCCTGTCAAAACTTCGAGATGCTGAAATACAAACTGACATGACATTAATTTCCATTAAGGTATAACTCCCACAATTATTTGTTTTTAGGGATATACAGTAGTTTAAGCAGAGCACCATAATTAATCTTCACAGCTGCAAAGGTTGCAGCCAAAAAAAAAAAAAAAATGAAATAATGTATGTTACAGGAAGCCTATGAAATGTTGACCCAAAGTGAAGTTGAGGTAACCAAAAGAGAAGTAGAGGGTGTGCACCACCTGAGGCATCGCTTCACACAGCTTCAGTCTCAAGCTGTTAGTATTATTAAGACCAGCACATTAGTACTTATTTTGTTTTTTATATTATTTTAAAATATGTTCCTCTGTAACTCAGCAATAATCTTTCTTAGAGATCAGTGCAAGATGAGCTTGCTCGTCGGCAGCCCAGCTTCAAAAAGAACCTCGTGGAGTGTGTTGCTGTTTTCGAAAAGGCGGTTGACACTTTCATGGAAGAGTATGATTCTGTAAGTAATCTGTTAATGGTTTAGTCTGTTATGTAGGTTGACAGTTAAGATGTATTTATCAAGATGTGTGGTCTTGCATTTCAGGAAGGCCCCCTGGTTGAAGGGATACCTCCACATGTAGCCAGCAGGCAGCTCCAAGTCTTTAAGGTATCACTGTTGCTCAGTTCTGTTTTATATTCCAAAAATATGTTTCATGTTTGAAAGTGTAAATAAAAAGAAAAGTCCTGAAGAGTCATCTTGTTTAACATGCAAGATAAAACATTTAGATAAAGATTTACCAAGTTTAAATTATAGGGCAATGAAGAAATCTGCTGTACATTAATATATAATTCAATAAATAAAACATTTTTTTTTTAGAACAGCTCGCAGTGTTTAATTGTTTAAATCTAATTAAAATTTGTCAGGCACTGGTGTTTTTTATGTTTTTAAGGCATACTGTAAATGAGAAAAGATGTTGAATAGAACTAGAGTTTATGGTGGCAGTAAATATACTCATCTAATTTTGTGTTTTAGCATCACAGCTTGGCAGGCATATTAAATTTCATTATGAGCGCTAACTGCTCCCTCAAATTTTTCAGTGCTACGTTTTCTACTGCTGCCTGTTGCTACATATCCAATCATCATCCTCAGGAGGCCAATTTTCCATTCAGAATCAGAGATGTCAAGTAGCTGAGAAAGTAATACATCAATAGTGAAAAAGCGTTTCCATCTGTTCGATAAATGTTTTCTCTGTAAATTACGCTACATCACCGACTATGAACGCTTCCTCATCGGCTCAGTTTGGGGTATTCACAAGTCTGAAGAAGATTCACAGGTCTGCCATCTAGCAGTAGAAAGTGATAACAGGTCTAAGCTCTCTTTCTGGATATGTGGCCTGTTGCTTGTCGCAGTTTTGTGCCTTTGGTGCTTAGCGGGCCAAAGATATGCTTTACTAAACAACATTCAAAAACTGTTCTTTTTACAGGCTAGATTTGATGACCTGTGGAGAAACTCGATCACATATACATCTGGGGAGCAGCTCCTTGGCTTGCCAGTTACAGAGAATGTCTTTCTACACCAGAAAAAGTTTGTTACTGTCCTAACAAAGTTGTCCTTGCATTACCATAACAATTACAATTCTATTAATACTGAGGTTGCAGTGTTGTTATTTCTACATTGTTAAATTCTTTTTAAAAATGTATCCTAACTAATAAAAATATGACATAAATTGATCCATTATTATTTTTCATTTAGAAAAGAAATTGATCTGCTTCAGAAACTCTATGGTCTGTATGATGCTGTGATGAAAAAGATCAGTGGATACTATAAAATTCTGTGGACTCGTGTGGATATTGAACAGATCAATGCAGAACTTTTGGAATTTCAGAACAGGTGAAATATTTTTAAGCTATTAAAAGGAGCTGTATGCTAACATCGTTGAATGTTTTTTTAATGTTTTATCGTTTGTTATCTCTATTTGTAGGTGTCGAAAGCTACCCAGAGCACTAAAGGAGTGGCAAGCCTTTCTTGACCTAAAAAAGACAATTGATGATTTCAATGAGTCCTGTCCACTGCTTGAAATGATGGCAAACAAATCTATGATGCGGAGACACTGGGACCGGATTGGAAACTTGACTGGACATCAGTTTAAAGTGGAGTCCAATACCTTTACACTGCAGAACATCATGGAAGCACCTCTGTTGAAGTACAAGGATGATATTGAGGTTTGTTGGCAGTTTGATATTGTTTTTTCTTTTGCAGCACTATCCCAGCCACAGTTTTTCATCTGCTTGTATGTATCCACCCTTCTAAGTCTGCGATTCTGCATTTATAGGACATCTGCATATCAGCTGTGAAGGAGAAAGACATTGACGCCAAGTTGTCACAAGTAAAAGAACAGTGGTCTGATCAAACCCTGAACTTGATGACGTTTAAGAATAGAGGAGAACTGATGCTGAAAGGGGCAGCGACAATTGAGATACTTACCTTCCTGGAGGATAGTCTGATGGTGCTAGGGTCACTGCTCAGCAACAGGTAAAATAAATGAAACACAAGCTTCAAATTTTTATTGCATGAGCTGAGCCAATTACCTAGGAGCCTTGAATGTTCAGCATAATAACAGGAAAGCTATTACACTTTAGTGACTACCCAGTTAAAAAAAAAAGAATATAGAGAGAAGATCGACTTCTTATATTTGTGTGTGTAATACTTGGCTTATTAACTGTGTAAACAAATATCGGAAAGGTTACATATACAAAAAAATGTATACATGGAACTCCGAGAGCCTCACACCTTCACCATCACACTATACATGATGCGTTTAAGTGCGGGCAGAACGCTGGGTCATCTGGCTTTTAATAGGATTTTCTTCTCCAGTTCTTTGAAAGAAAGAAAGAAAGAAAGAGGTTTCAAAACACTTTTAGATGGTTAGTAGAAGTCCTTAGGAGGTTACCGAGCTTCACACAGCCCCCCTCCCTTAGTCTGGATCTCAGGCTTTCGGAGTCCAGAGCCTGAGAGGTGATGAGGCTATTTCTAGCCAGAGGCTCCTCCAGAACCCACATCCCCACTGTCAAGAGCTCCTTCCATTAGCAAAGTATTTTTTATTTAATTTAATTTCCTAAAGTAACTTTTGTCCTTGTCTGTTTTTCACAGGTACAGTGCATACTATAAAACAGAGATCCAAGACTGGGTCTCCAAACTTTCCACATCATCTCAAGTCATTGAACAGTGGATTATTGTACAAAACCTCTGGGTGTATTTGGAAGCTGTGTTTGTTGGAGGTGACATCGCCAAGGACCTCCCACTGGTGCAGTTCTTTTTTATTAAAATTATAATTTTCTGAAAATTACATTGTTGAATACTTCCTGAAGAAAATGATTTATTTTTTTATTTTATTATTATTATTATTGTTATTATTATTATTATTATTATTATTATTATTATTATTATTATTATTATTATTATTA
>JBAMHW010000003.1:15577667-15589225 GCA_037177495.1 Rhadinocentrus ornatus
TTATTATTATTATTATTATTATTATTATTATTATTATTATTATTATTATTATTATTATTATTATTATTATTATTCTTGTTGTTGTTGTTGTTATTATTATTGTTATTATTATTATTATTATTTTTGTTGTTATTATTATTATTATTAATATTTATCCTATTACAGGAGGCAAAACGATTTCAGGATATTGACAAGTCCTGGATTAAAATCATGCAGAGAGCTCGAAAAGTCCCAAATGTGGTGGAGTGCTGTGTTGGTGATATAACTTTGGTGGAGAACTTGCCAGAACTTCAGAAACAGCTAGAGCTCTGTCAGAAATCTCTTGCAGGGTAATTTGTTGTTGACACCGTTTCAAATTATTTAGATCTGAAACACAAAGAATATTAAATCTAAATTAAATAAATAAACCTTCATAATAAAGTACCAGAACATTCACTGATAACAGCACTTCCAATTCCACAGTTACCTTGAGAAAAAGAGGCTTATATTTCCACGGTTCTTCTTTGTGTCTGATCCGGCTCTTTTGGAAATCCTTGGTCAAGCAAGTGATTCTCACACGATTCAGGTTGGTATGTGTTTGATCAAGTTGTTGCTACAAAAAGATTTTTTTTTTTGGGGGGGGGGGGGTCGAAAAGAATAAGTAATTTCTTTGTCTGGATGTCAGCATTAAGTTTTAAATATTGTCAGAATATTTACAAAAATGGAATTCTCATATTTATGATTTCTTAGCATAAATTTCTAGTGAATGATATATCCTTAATAACTTAATATAACTACAATTCCTGTCACTCACTTTTTTTTGTATTTGTTGGGCAAAACATGAGGGAAAAAATCTTTGGTACAATTATTTTTCAGTCACATCTTCTTGGAGTATTTGACAATGTCAATGAAGCAGAGTTTCATCCAGCAGAATATAACAAGATCACAGCTGTCCTCTCACAAGAAGGGGAGAGATTACCGGTATGTCAGGCTCTTTGCTTTTACAAAAGTAAATGAAATCTTGACAATAATAAAATAAACTTATAAAAAAAATGTATCTAAGTATATGGTTTTCCATTACTGATCACAGAAATGGTAGAATTTAATGTATGCACTTTAATCGTTTCAGCTAAACAATCCTGTCGTAGCAGAAGGAGCAGTGGAGCTCTGGCTTGGGGAGCTGTTGCAGCAACAGCAGGTGTCACTGCATTCCATCATCAGAGCTTCAGATCTGGAGATAAATGATGAAGATTTTGACCTACTTTCTTTCCTTGACAAGTATCAAGCACAGGTGAGAAAACAATAATGTGTAAGTTAGTAAATATCTTTATTATTTTGATTTCAGATGCCATATTAGTTGTGTTCTGATATTTGTTTATTGTCAAGATTTTAACTGCTACGTAGTTTCCTCTGTATAACCCCAGCTCTATTCAAATTATTCCACACCAAAGATTTAAAAAAATGTCAAAAAGACGTAGCCCTTTTACAATCCATCACATTTTCTCACAGCAGACTAATTTAAACTTCCACTGGTATTCAGATTGAGTTGAAAATGCATAATGGTAACTGTCAGAGACCTTTTTAGTTCATTAAAAATATCCAAAAATTTAATTATAGCAAATACTTGCAAAAATGACCTTTTTCCAATTCAGCTCATGTCTCCCATCAGTGACTTAGACAACCTAAAAGAGTATTATCTATACTTTGTGTGAAAAGCTTGTAAAATAGCAAATTTGCAAACCTTTTGTTGAATTGAGATATAACACATTGTGCCGAGTATTGCAAAAAAAGCTTATATTTGGTTTATGCATGTATGGACTTCCTAAAGTTCATATTTTATAGATTGTATGGCTTTTCTTTACAGGTGGGCTTGCTGGGAATCCAGATGCTTTGGACAAGAGATGCAGAGGAGGCCCTAAAATATGCTGCAGATGACAAAGAGATCATGCCTGTTGCCAAAAAGAGATTTCTTAATCTACTTACAGTGCTGATTAAACAAACCACTTACAACCTAAGTAAATTTGACAGGGTCAAATATGAGACACTTGTCACAATTCATGTGCACCAGAGTGATATTTTTAATGACCTGGTAAGATCTTTGAAAAATCTTACAGAAGACTACTGTTATTAATAATGCATTTGGCCAGTGAATCACTGTATACAGACATTTCTGTAGCATGTTAAGATTTATATCCCACTTTGTTCTTAGGTCAAGAAGCGTATAAAATCTGTCAGTGATTTTGAATGGCTAAAGCAGAGCAGATTTTACTTCAAGGAGGACCTGGACAAGGTTATTGTATCGATTACCAATGTGGACTTTATTTATCAGAATGAGTTCTTAGGCTGTACTGATCGTCTGGTCATCACTCCTCTGACTGACAGGCAAGAAATATTTTTTAGACTATTTAACAAGTGATATTTCTTTATTGAGGTAAATTCTTAAAATGCATCCAAAATGTTTTTTTATCTACCTAGGTGCTATATCACACTGGCCCAGGCTCTGGGTATGAGCATGGGAGGAGCTCCTGCTGGGCCTGCCGGCACTGGTAAAACAGAAACCACTAAAGACATGGGCCGCTGCCTCGGCAAGTATGTTGTCGTCTTCAACTGCTCAGACCAAATGGACTTCAGGGGACTTGGCAGGATATATAAGGGTATTTTATGAAATGAAAGTCCTTATTAAACAGTAGTGTGCAATTTCACTTACGTCTTGTTTTTCTTTTTTTTTTTAAGGCCTTGCCCAGTCAGGGTCCTGGGGCTGCTTCGATGAGTTCAACAGAATCGACCTGCCAGTGCTTTCTGTTGCAGCTCAACAGATCTCAATTGTTCTGACAGCACGCAAGAAACACAAAAGCACTTTCATTTTTACTGATGGAGACTGTGTGGATCTGAATCCAGAATTTGGCTTGTTTATCACTATGGTAGGATGGGATCACATAAGAAACGTGTTTAAACAAAGTCCAAAACTTTTGTTTGACAGTTTATACAATATTATTCTTCTTTTAGAACCCTGGATATGCAGGTCGTCAGGAACTTCCTGAAAATTTAAAAGTGCAGTTCAGGGCAGTGTCCATGATGGTACCAGACCGACAGGTTGGTCAAGGCTACTTTTACCAGAGGGAAAATATTCTTTTTGTTGTCTTTACAGTTTTCTTATCACTGTTGTCTTTGACAGATCATTATGAGAGTCAAACTGGCAAGTTGTGGATTCAATGAGAATATTATCTTAGCACAGAAATTCTTTGTCCTTTACAAACTGTGTGAGGAACAACTTACAAAACAGGTGAGATTCCTTCTTAGCAATTGTTAATTTATTTTTTATTTGCGTGTGGACCTAATAATACAACCTCTGCTATCTGTCAGGTGCACTATGACTTTGGACTAAGGAACATCCTTTCTGTGTTAAGAACACTTGGGGCCTCTAAAAGAGCCCGCCCTGATGACACAGAGTCCAGCATTGTCATGAGAGTGCTTCGAGACATGAATCTGTCCAAACTGGTACACAAAAGATTTTGTGTTGATCTATAGATGTGGAAAATTTAATTGTATTGCATTGTGGGTATTATGTAAAGATTACAATGCTGTGTATACAAATTTTTCTCTATATTTCAGGTGGATGAGGATGAGCCTCTCTTCCTCAGTCTTATCAATGACCTGTTCCCTGGAATCCAGTTGGATGGAAGCTCAAACACTGATCTTCAAGCTGCTGTTGCCCATCAAGTTGAGCTTGCTGGCCTTGTCAACCACCCTCCATGGAATCTCAAGCTTGTTCAGGTACTTTAAAATTGTTTGCCTGGTTGTTTAGCACATATTTCTATAATATTGTTACTTGGAAAATACCATTCTTACTAGTTTGTTACTGTTATTGTTGTTATCAGCTTTATGAGGCTTCTCAGGTGCGTCATGGGCTGATGACTTTAGGCCCAAGTGGAGCTGGGAAAACCAAAGTTATCAACATTCTTATGCGATCACTGAGTGAATGTGGAACCCCACACAGAGAGATGCGCATGAATCCCAAAGCCATTACTGCTCCTCAGATGTTTGGCCGTCTGGATACAGCCACAAATGACTGGACTGATGGAATCTTTTCCACACTGTGGCGGAGGTCACTCAAAGCTAAGAAGGGTTGGTAACACAACAGTTTGCACATTAAACTGAAACATTTGAAAGAATTTTAAAATCTTTTTTTTTTCCTTCTGAAAATAGCCAGAAGGAAAATGCACTCCTAAATTAACTACAATGCAGAAAACATTGCAAACATGTCCGAGTCCTTTTCAACAGAAAATAGTCATGCACAAATTTAAACAGTTAACACACATCGCAAAAATAAATAAAGCTGCTGTTTTGATGTTTTCTCATACAGAGCTTTACTGACAAAACTCTAATACACAGATGTCAACTACACTTTATAGCTTATGCTTTAATAATGCTAATACTTTTAGCTAACGCTAGATTCTAGTAACTCTTCTTAATGAAAATCATTTGGTCGGCAAATCAAACAGATCATGTGCTATGGTGTCCTTCAGCCTAGAAACAAGAGATGAAATAGAAAATTGACAGCCTTTGCAAATGTTTTAAGATGTTGCTTTATCAACTTTTGATTAATTGTAAAAGAGATTTGTTTTGTATTCCAGTGTGGATTATCAAAAGCAGTTTCAGATGTAGCAGAGTTTACAATAATGGACCAAGACTAATATGAAAAATAATTTTTAAGTATAGCTTTGATAATGTCAGATAAGATGTCCTCATCAGTAACGGTGGACCACTGTCTAACGCCATCAGCCCATATATCCATAGTGCTGTCCTTGTCTTAAGATATGAGCTAATTAGGGCTCACAACAAAGTCACCGCCGCTACACACAATACGTTTGCTGGATTCGTCTTAAACTCATTATGATTGTACTGTAGGTGGCAGCCAAGATTAAACATGTGGCCCTTGGCGTTTGGCACAAGTATTGAAGATGTCTTGCAGAGTACCTGTGTTTGTGGTGTATCATCTCTCTTGTCACCAAGGTAGTTTGAAATAGCTGACGTGCTGTTCTGTTTAGCCACAAGTTTTTTTGTATCCACATTTTCTTAGCTCCTCTCCTTACCATCCACTATGTGCTCTAGTGCCATAGCTGTTAGCATCTACATGGAGCAGGTATCCAGGACAGTAACAGTCCATATGATTCGTCGCTGATGCGCACAGAACATGAATGCTCTGCAGCGTTTGAAGCAGTATCACATCACTTCCATAAAATATGCAAATAAGGACTACTATTTATCGCAGTTTAGGCAGTTGTTGCAATATGTGTATTGCGAAGGCTAATATCACAATGAAGGTAAATGTTTGATATGTATTGTACAGCCATACCATCTATCAGTTTTTGCACATTATCCTCAGTCAACCCATATAGAGTACGGTGTGGAGGGTTGCAACTTGATGAAATCATAAGCTGGTGAGTTGCCAAGCTGTATTGTTTTTAAGCACCCAGTCTATTACAAGTAAACCTCATCTTTCACTGTCCTACTACCTCATACCTCCGTTAGACAGAATCTCTGACCCTGAGAGAGCCTCAGTCCAGAGGTAATGTTGGATCCTGGTCATCTTCTGGTAAACGTTATGTTACACTCTCTGCCATTTTACTTGGAAAATGCCATTGCTCACAGGCTGTAGCCTTTTTATAAGAAGGGAGGGCCAAGGGATCAGAGAGGAGAAAGAAGGCAGTGATTCATATCAACGTACATGAACGCACAGCTGGACTAGCTTGTAAACGAGCTGGAGATCAACACAGAAAAACAGTATATAATGTCATTATATACTCCAGATGAAATTACACCTGTAGTTCTTCACATAGCGATTTTTTAATTCCTTCAATCTAGAAATAATAAATTTCCGCGTATTGTCCCTTTAACTTCTTTCACATGCGTATGCTACAGGAGAAGTCATATGGATTGTGCTGGATGGTCCTGTGGATGCCATATGGATCGAGAACCTCAACTCAGTGCTTGATGATAACAAAACACTGACCTTGGCTAACGGTGATCGCATTACCATGTCACCAACCTGTAAGTTGGTATTTGAGGTACACAACATGGACAATGCCTCCCCTGCCACTGTGTCACGTGTTGGCATGGTTTTCATGAGCTCTTCAGCTCTCAGCTGGAAACCCATACTCCAGGTACAGTTGTATTCATTCATTCGTTCGTTTTTAAGAAAATGTGATAAATAAACAGTAAAGTCCTTTAATGGAACACTGCTCTTTGTGTTAGGGATGGATCAACAAGTGCAAAGCAAAAGAGGCAGACGGCATTAGGAGTTTGTATGACAGGATGTTTGAAGATGTTTATTTGTATATGAAGCAAAACCTTAAACCGAAAATGGAGCTTTTGGAATGTAACTACATAATGCAGGTGTGTATTTAGAAAAGTGTTGAAAACATCTTTAGATACAGCCTCAGAACATGTTAATCTTGAAATGTCTGACTATATTCCATCTTCAGTCTGTCAATCTGTTGGAGGGCCTCCTCCCAACCAAGGATACAGGAGGATTTGCTGGAAACAAGTACCTTGAGCGCCTCTTTGTCTTTTGCCTGATGTGGAGCATTGGCGCTCTTTTGGAATTAGAAGACAGGGATAAGCTGGAGGTCTACATAAGAGGTCATGAGAGCAGAATAGATGTGCCTCAAACCAAGCAAGGAGAAACTATGTTTGAGTACATGGTCAACACAAATGGTACAGTCATGGAAAATATCTCCAATTGTTTTTTTCTTCATGCATTATTTAAAGTCTTGAAGCGGGCCGGCACAAACAAAAATGCTCTGTTCTTTCCATGCAGGGTTTAAATTAAGTAAAAAGAAGTTTTTTACGGACATGATCAAAGTGACTTAATCTGCCTTTTAATCAAACTCCTTTTGTTCATAAGGACATACTCTGGAATGATGCAGTTTTGTTGCCTAGCTGTCTAAAATTATCACAGACAGTGCATTACAGCAATGTTGCAAAAGGGCTTATTGTGTATGCCCAACCTTTAATTCTCAAAAAGGTTTTGTCATCATCTTTGACAAAACTACAGTATTTTGGATGAGAACAAGTTTATATGTGATTTTAAGCTTGGGAATCTGTTTTAGGTGAATGGTGTCACTGGAACAGCCTTGTGGAAGAGTATGTGTATCCAACTGACCATGTGCCCAACTACACCTCTATTCTCGTGCCAAATGTGGATAACACAAGAACCTCTTTTTTGCTTGACACTATTGCCAAGCAGAGCAAGGTGACCTTATTGGCTTTAACCAAAATGTTTGCTCGCCAAAAAGTCATTACGTTTTCCTTGGAAAATATATCTGAAGCATGTTGTCTGTGTATAGGCTGTTCTGCTTATTGGTGAACAAGGAACAGCTAAGACAGTGATGGTCAAAGGCTACACAAAAAAATATGATCCCGAGACAAACTTGTTCAAGTCATTAAACTTCTCATCTGCCACTGAACCCATGATGTATCAGGTAAAACATACTGTCGAATGTTCTGTATGCTTTAATTTGTTCCTTCCTGTATCGATTTTTGCTTGTTTTGCTAAAATTTTCTTCGTACATAGAGAACAGTGGAAAGCTACATTGAGAAAAGAGTTGGCAGCACGTATGGACCCCCAGGAGGGCGCATGATGACGATTTTTATTGATGACATAAACATGCCCATTGTCAATGAATGGGGAGATCAGGTGTTTATAAACATTGATTTTTTTAAAATGCATTTACTATTTTTATGTTCACTCAAAATAATTTGATAAATTACCATGTGACCAACTAGATTACAAATGAAGTTGTCCGCCAGATGATGGAAATGAATGGCATGTACAATCTGGACAAACCAGGAGATTTTACCGCTATTGAGGATGTACAGATAATGGCTGCCATGATTCACCCTGGTGGTGGAAGAAATGACATCCCACAAAGGCTAAAGAGACAGTTTACAGTCTTCAACTGTACTCTGCCATCCAACACCTCCATTGATAAAATCTTTGGTAGCTTTTTATAAAGTTATATTTTTTCTTCTTATTTCTGTAGGTTTCATTTGACGATTAACAGTTTTTATGCTCTTTATGCAGGTGTAATTGGTTCCGGATATTTTCATGAATGCAGGAAATTCAAGCCACATGTATCAGCAATGGTTAAGCGGCTTGTGTCTGCTGGGAGGATTTTGTGGCAGTGGACAAAGGTAACTAATGTGAATAACTGGTGAAATTGAATATAAAAATGGATTTATAAATAAAGAATATTAACCAGTTTGACAATGTCACACTGAAGGCAAAAATGCTTCCTACACCATCAAAGTTTCACTACATCTTCAATTTGAGAGACTTATCCAGGATCTGGCAAGGAATGTTAAACATGAATGCAGAGGAGTGTAAAAACATCCCCACCCAGCTGGCTCTTTTCAAGTGTGAATGTACAAGGGTTATAGCAGACAGGTACTGTGCTTCCATCCAGAAAATATTTTAAGTAAAATAAAAGAAAGAACTGCTACAAGACATTGTTTTGTTTTAGGTTTATTTGCCCGGAGGATCGAGATTGGTTTGATAAGGCTGTATCTCGTGTCATCCAAGAGCATATTGACCCAAACCTTGTCCCAGAACTTCATCCTGAGCCGTACTTTGTGGACTTCCTTCGAGATGCACCTGAGCCAACTGGAGAAGAAAGCGAGGATTCTTGTTTGGATGCCCCTAAAATCTACGAACTAGTATGCAATTAGTATTTCACACTCCATTGTATTATTTCAGTGTTGTAAACTAAAGTTAACTGCACAGCAATTTGATTGAACACATGATCTTTCAGGTGCCCGACTTAAAATTCTTGTCAGAGAAGCTGATGATGTATCAAGCTCAGCACAATGAAACAGTAAGAGGCGCCAAGCTGGATCTGGTCTTTTTCAAAGATGCAATGACTCATCTAGTCAAGGTCAGACTTAAAGCCAATATAAAAGATTTTTTTCAGAAATAATGACAATTTATTTGAGATTTTCCCACATTTAGATCTCACGAATCATTCGTACCGATAATGGGAATGCCCTACTTGTGGGAGTGGGAGGATCAGGGAAACAGAGTCTTACACGCTTGGCCTCATACATAGCTGGATACAGCATTTTCCAGATCACACTGACCAGGTGAGAAAAGTTTAAGGTGAACATGTTGTCAACCTTCTGTGAATCAACTTGGAAAAGGTATAGCTATGCTGTAACAGAAGTTAGTACTGAAATATGAGGATTTTTTCATTGTTTCAAATGTTTGGTTTGGTTAGGTTGGGTTTCGGTACTGTGTTCAAATCTTCAACCAGTCCCTGCAGACAGGATCTGGACTAATAACTGTACCCTTATGTAAGAGATGGTTTCTATCATGCTGAGAGAGCTATCCTTCCAAAATAGGAGCAAGAAAAAGAATACAAATCTTTTTTACAAACGATTGTTTGTGGTTCTAGACATGCAGGTAAAAAAAGAAGGGTTAAATCCTTCCATAACTGTATTAACTGCAACCTCAAAGTATTTTTAGCATATACCCTAGATCTTAACTCTCCCAGAACACAAGGACATTATCTGTGACATACCGACACGAGATTGAACATTGACATTGTTTGTCACGCGATTGGTCAAGCACATGATGAAACACCAAGACCAGCACTGAAAAGTAAGATGCAAGTATTGGCAATGGCGTGTAATTTGTAGCTGTCAATTTTATCATGAAAAAACAAGCAAGGTACAGATTATATAACATTAAATAGAGCAGTTGAAATGCCCTTCACATTGCCCAAATAGTTTATAGAAGCTAATACCATACATACTTACATACAGTAAAAAACCGAATAATGTTTAAGTTTTGTTATTTGTTTTTAAATTTTTGCAGAAAAAATTGTGTATATTTAAGGTTTTTATTACATTTTAAGATGAAACACTATTATTTTGATAACTTATCACTTATCTAGAAGTTGACTACACTGTGAACCAAACTTACAATGTCTCGCTACTGGTTGCAGTTACTTTAAGTAAGAAATGTGTTGTATTGTAAAATAAGTTAATGCAAAATGATAATATGAAAGTGCCATATTTTTGGTTTGCTTTATTTATTTCAGTGTCATGCACAAAATGTGCCCAGCCCAATGGGCTTACAACTCACTATACATTATAGAGCAATACAATTCCAAGATGGCTAAACAAAAAATAAAAATGAATAAACATGAAGCCAAGATCAAAATACTTATAACCATCCCCTTAAACATCAATAGCAACACGGATCAGGATTTTCAGATAGCAAAATAGTGCCTTTTTGGGATACAATGTTGACTGTCCTAAATTCCAGGCCTTCTCAATAAATCTGGAAATCATAAAGGGCTCCTCCTGGAATAACCAACTCAACATATCATATTCAGACATCCAAAAAAGGTCAGCTTTCTTCTTTTGTACTTTTCTAAACAAAAATTTCCTCATTTCATCGTACAAAGGACAATGAAACAAAAAATGAAGTTCGTCTTCAGCAACCTCCAGATCACATAAAACACATAAACGCATCTCTTCTAGTATACCCTTGTACCTACCTACTTCAATCGCTAAGGGCAACGTTCCAGCTCTTAATTGTGCACACAATAACCTCTGACCTCTCCCTTAATGCAGCATTAAATATGATTCCGTACAATATTCTTCTTTGATCTGAACATACGTTCTAAGTTTAGGTTTTGCCCAAATCTCCTCCTTCAACTGCTTCTTATAAAATAAAACAGCTTTTGCTTTACAATATCTATCTAACATTGCAGATTATTACTATAAATATGACTAAAATTACAGGAGGATAATATTTCATAAATGTCACTGGACCATGGATCATTGTGGGCTCTATCCCAATTAAAGATCTTTTTAGTCATTCTAAATTCCAAATTTCAGCGGCATAAAATAAACCTAACCAACCATAGAATCAAAGAGCTTGGAAAATGTTATAAATCCAATATCTGGTCACCTTTTAGTTTTATTTATCACAGCCCCCAGAGCCTTACCCGCTGTCCTTCCTTTTTTAAAAGTCATATTTTCAGTAAAGAGAATGCCAAGATATTTGTAGGAGGAAGTAAATGTCAATAGTATCGATCCAAACGAAAATGTATGGCAACTTTACTGTACAAACTTACATCTAAAATGCATAATTTGTGTCTTTTCACTATTGATCATTAAGCGCCATTTACCACACCATGAACTCATAATATTCAACATCCTCTGTAAATTAACATCACTTTCCGCAACTAGCAAAATATCATCAGCATATAACAAAATACTCAAATTTAACTTACCTAAATCTAAACCAAGCTTGGCCTGTTTCTTGGGCTAAATCATTTACGTAGGAGAAAGAACTTCTCCTTGCTTAACTCCAGAAGGGGTAGAAAACCATTCAGTTCTAAGATCATTTAACTGGATGCATGCAACAGGATCCTTATACAGTGATTTAACGGCCCTATAAAATTTACCTCCAATACAGTCCAAAGACATGCATATTAGGTTAATTGGTGACTCTAAATTCTCCCTAGGAATGAGTGTGTGCGTGATTGGTTGTTTGTCCCTATATATGT
>JBAMHW010000003.1:15589325-15605268 GCA_037177495.1 Rhadinocentrus ornatus
TGCTGGGATAGGCTCCAGCTCACCCTGCGACCCGTAATGGAATAAGCGGTACAGATAATGACTGACTGACTGACTACCAAAGGAGATTAGTTTATATTGCAGAAGCTCTCTATTTAAACCGTCAAAAGCTTTTTTTAAATCAACAAAGCAAGCGAAAGTTTAATTTTCCTCTTTTAACCTTGCTCTAACCACTGAGGACAATACATAAATATGATCAATGCATGCTCTGTTTTCCCTAAAGCCATTTTGTTCGTCCACCAAGATGCATTGTGACTCCAAGAAATCATTTAGTCTATTGTTTAAGTCTATTGTTTAGTGCGGCCTTTAATTTATAGGCCGTACTAATACCCCTGTAATTTAGAGGAACTTGTGGATCTACTTTGGAAGATTTAAGAATAGGTTTAATAATAAATTTGTTCCACACAGTAAGAACAATACCGTCCTGGAAACACTTTTGAAAAAGACCATATAAGATCTTTAACATAACAGGTGGTTTTAAAGCCTCATTTGGGATTTCATCAACTCCTACCGCTTTATTTAATTTGGCTTTATTTACCACTCTCCACACCTCCTCTAGAGAGATATCTATATCCAATACATAATCACAATAAAGCCCAACATTATTCATAATATTCACCAACTGACATTATTCAAAAAGTAGTCATTAAATGAGGGGGAAGTATTAGCCACATACAGATTACCAAAATCCCTTTTCCGCTGATTGAGTATCTCCTCAGTTTCAAAAGTCAGCACACCATTGTCCTTGACAACCACAAGGGGAATGAGTGTACTTCTTTGAGGACCTAAGTTATTCATAATTTTCCAAAATTGCTAAGTATTACTACTTCCCAAAAGTTCTAGCTGAAGTGCTTGTCCTCTTGTAAAGCATCTCTTAAAGTACCGATGCCTACTGTCAAACATACGTTGATACTGCTGAAATTAGTTTTTTAGATCTCTTTTTCAATGTTTTTCCTCACATTTAAGAAACACTTTTTCTGCGTAACGCAGATGAGTCCATAGTTCACTTAACTCATTATTCCAATATGGTCGCGTCCTTCAAATGACTTTTCCTCTGAGCATGCTTTTTTGTGGAACCAAGTTTATCCATCTCCTTATAGAAAAGTTCACAAATATGGCCATAACACTGATCAATATTACTTTGATTATTTGGGTCATTTTCCAGCACAAAAAGGATCTCTTGAAGCGCTCCTTGACTCAGTTCAGAGGATAGAAAATTAACAGAAAAATTCCTCTTTAGTCTTTTGCTTTTATGTTCACTGTATACCGTTTGAGGATTAATAACCCCGTTTGAAAAGTTAAACACAAAATCGAATGATCTGGCACCCTACATCGCTGATCGATCAAACTAAAAGCATCATATCCAACCCTCTCTACAAGTTCCAGAGGAGTGTAGATCTTTAATTCAGTACACCTATTAAATTAGCATGAGGTGTCAAAATGTAAACTACAACCGCTTTTCCCTTAGCAGAGACAGAGGTTAAATGATCATTTTTCGGGTTTAATCTTCCATTCAGCACACAACATTTCGAGTCCTTCAGGAAATTAATAAAGACCATGACTGTTCACACCTGTGTCTAAGGCACTCTAGGCATGATATCATCCTCGTCAATATAATCTCTTATGTCAGCTATGTGACTATTAAAATCCCCACTTATATATATGGAATTCACATCAATGGAGTAAATCAAATTTAGTAAATGACTAAAGAAAAGATCAGCGTTTCGCCCCCAAACTCAACATTCTGGTGATAAGTAACAATAAATTATAACAGAAGAGTAATGTGACAGCCGATGGTCACACCGTAAACAAAGGATTCCATCAAATGATTTGTCTACAATAGTTATCTCATAGAAATCAAAAACAGAATTTTTAACAAAAATACCCACACCACCGAAGGGCTTTCACGGCTCTCCTGTGTGCAGTGCGATTGTGTCCGAACCAGACAAATCCATCCAAAACAGGTACAAAACTAGATAAATGAGTCTCATTGAAGCAGATGAAATCAGGTTCAAGAGAGCAGATCAACACTTTTCTGAGTTCACAGTTATTTACAGTCCATCCATTTACATTCCAATGGACTAAACAGAACTGTTCATCATCGGGTTGGGCAGATTCGCCTCAGAGCGGCTCTCCTCTGGCTACATTGTCTATAGGCGCCCGCTTCCTCAGACGACCATTTCTTGCAACGTAAAAGCTCTTCCCGGCTGGTGTTTCCCTGAGAAGGGTCCTAAAATTATAATACAATAATTGTTCAGTGTGCGACTTGGCCGATGAAATATATATTCTCTGGTAAAGTGGCTCTTCAGCTTTGATTTCCTCCGAAGCACCGCCACTTTCTCTTGCGCTGACTTGAGCTCCACTTTTACCAGCCCAGGCTGACAACCACTAGAGCGGTTCCGTTGCGACCACTGCGACCAGGTAGAGTACTGGGTCACACTGAAGCCCTTCATAAAAAAGAACTTTCACCTTCGCCATCAGGTCTTCGTTCTTCTCACTTGCCAGCCACGCTATGATCAGTGATACATCTGGCTCGAAGGGATCTTTATGTGTACCTTTATCAGCAATTTTTCAGCTCGATTGTTTCCATTCTCAAGCTCAGTATTCCAACTTCCAAATCCAAATTGCGGTTCATATCCTTAACCGCTTTTTCCAACTCCCTTTTCATAGCATCTTGGTTCTCAGCGATTAAGTTTTCACTATTCATCTGCTTCTCCAGCGTGCTCAGCATACAGTCTATCTTTGTGTTAAGTGCTTTCAGTTTATTCATTATTGCTGAGTTGCCACTACCCTCAGCGTCAACATTTTTGGCTTTCCTCCCTCTCGTTTCATCGGTTATGATCCCAATGTCCATGTACAAAGGAAATCACCACCAACACTTCTCAAATTGATACTAAAAAGTTTTTACAAGGTTAAGTGGGCAAATTTGATTTAAAAAAAAGATAAATTGTTTGGCATCAACCAACAAACACAGACGCTCCTGCCACCATCTTGGATCTTCCCTCTCCTATAAATATTGAGGTCATTATAGAAACAGCTTTGTTCATTTCTGACGACTTGGTATGAGTTTGTTTTTTGTTTGTTTTTTTAAGAAAATGTATAATTAAAGAGCTTTAAAACAGTAGAAATTGTTAAAATACTCTCAAATAGAAATAAGTTATCATGGTGTTCCTAAATTTAGACTCGCAAAGAACCTCAAAGCTTCGTCTTTAAATTACAAGATGTAGAATCTCTTGAAGCCATTAGCTTTTTGTTCCTAATATATTCCTTGCATTTACATTGAAAATAAAATGCTTATGTTTGTTTTTTAATTAGAACATACAACATGGGTAATTTCATGGATGACGTGAAACTGTTGTATAATACAGCTGGAGCTGAGGGCAAAGGCATCACCTTTATTTTTACTGACAATGAAATCAAGGATGAGGCCTTCCTTGAGCACCTCAACAATGTTCTTTCTTCAGGAGAGGTGAGATCTCATACAGTTAAAAATTTATATCATTGAAGCCTTAATTCACATTTAACAGATTTTGCTATTTGCACTGAGAAGGTGCAGGAATCTTTAGTCTGTGTGAAACAGAATGAAACTGCTCTCTTTCACTGAAACGAGGTCAGACAGAATGTAGCCTCTAAGGAAAGCCTTTGCCGTTCCGATTTTGTCTTTATTCTAAATACACTGTGTACAGGTCTCCAATCTTTTTCCTAAAGATGAAATACAAGAGATCACTCAGAATCTGATCCCGGTTATGAAGAAAGAGTTTCCTCGTATTCCACCAACTTTTGACAACCTTTATGACTATTTTATATCACGGTCAAGAAAGAACCTACATGTTGTTCTCTGCTTCTCGCCAGTAAGTTGAAACATTGAGTATTTGCTACCAATATTTTCCATAAAAAGTGTTAAAATGAGGATGTCAATAATAAATTGAATGAGGCTGTTTTTTCCCTGACAAACATGAAGTGAATGAATCTGTTTCTGACAACATTGAACAATGTTCTAGTCAACAATGAATGCCTCATGCTAAGTTGTGCACACTCCAGTCATACATGTATACTGTAATTAGCAATGATGCAACTGCTTTAGGACAATTACATGTTGTAGATGTATGAAACTTTGCAGAAAATTCCCATAGCAGACACCACAACAGAAATTGACAAGTAGTGTACCAAATCAAAAGTAGATTTTAAAAGAAAGATGTGAAGAAAGGAAAAAAGAGAAGACAGAATTATTTAAATCTGCATTTCTTTTTTTCTTGCTGCAGAATTTATCTTAAGTTAGTGTGATTGTAATTGTGAGACTGAGGTGTTTGTCACAGGGACTCTGCTGACTTATATAGTTTGTTCAGTGTGCAAAGATGATCACGTAAAGTGTGCTATGCACTAAAATGATTATTATTATTAGTAGTAGTAGTAGTAGAAGTAGTAGCATTAGTGTTGTTATTGTTATTATTATCAGTAAAATTTAGGTTATCTTACCAGTCAAGATAATCAAAGATAATATCTTGTGCACAATTCTATATTTTCCCACTTATACTCTTTCCCTCTTTCATATACTTAATATTCTGCATAACATCTGCTCTTGTTTGCAGGTGGGACAGAAATTTCGCTCCAGATGTCTAAAGTTTCCAGGCTTGATTTCTGGCTGCATAATGGACTGGTTTACCCCTTGGCCCAATGAGGCTCTTGTTGCTGTATCCACCCATTTCTTGTCAAACTTTCAAATGGTTTGTTCTCCTAATGTGAGGACTTCAGTGATGACCGCCATGGGAACTTATCATGGCAAAGTATCTGACATATGTGAAAGCTACTTCGAAAGGTACTTCCACAAATCACATTTAGTTTGTATATTTAGTGGTAAATATTTTTTGTTTATTTTCTTTAAGTGTTCTTAGAGAAAAATAAAGCAATATATATTGCATTGTATAACGTTGCATGTTGTTTTTCTATCAGGTTTCGAAGAAGAGCACATGTCACGCCTAAATCTTACTTGTCATTTATAAATGGTTACAAAAAATTGTACAATGAAAAGTACAATAATATCAACACACTGGCAGAACGCATGAATGTTGGTAAGAAAATTGATCTACGTTCAAATGCATGAAGATAAATTAAATGGACAATTTTTAAAGTGTATTTGGAAATTATTATACTTGATGTTACTGATTTCCAGGATTGGACAAACTGATGGAGGCCAGTGAGTCTGTGGCACAACTATCAAAAGAACTTGAAGTAAAGGAAAAAGAGCTTGCTATAGCATCTGCCAAAGCTGACAAGGTAATCCAAATATTTCCGCTCTACTGTGACCTGCACAAAATGGATAGATGGATTCACGCATTCACGTAAAACCTTTCTCAAGTCTTTTTTTTTTCCATACAGTGTTAAAAAACACCCATAAGTTATAGAATAATATAGTACATATCAGTAGTGAGATAATTATGGAAAATAGCAAAAAGCTTTGGTTATGGTATTAATATCTAACAGGTTTTGTACCTTTATTTACCAAAGCAGGACAGATTAAGAACAAATAAAACAGAAAAGGTTTTGTGAGAACAAAAGGCTGGCTGAATGATTAACACATTATGTGTGTTGTGACAAGTTACAAGATGAGGAATGCATATTTTCGCATTGAAAGGTGCTGGCAGAGGTGACAGTCAGTGCTGAAGCTGCTAATGTTATAAAGAATGAGGTCCAAGTTGTAAAAGACAAAGCCCAGAAAATTGTGGATGAAATTGAGGAAGAGAAAGCTGTGGCCGAGGAAAAGTTGAAGGCTGCCAAGCCTGCGTTAGAAGAGGCTACAGCTGCACTGAATGTGAGACATTTCTGTAAAATAGATTTATCAAAGTTTTTATGAGATATATTCTATAATATGTTAACCCTGTATACTAAATAATTTTACAGACTATCAAGCCTGCTGACATCGCCACTGTGAGAAAATTAGCCAAACCTCCACATCTGATCATGAGGATTATGGACTGCTGTCTGCTTTTGTTTAACAAAAAATTAGACTCTGTTTCAGTTGATCCCGAACATCATTGTAATAAACCATCATGGGGAGAAGCACTGAAGGTAACAATTTTTTTTTTTATGATTTCTTATTTATTTTTTTTAAGTTTTGTTGCTGTTCTGCTAAGAATAAATATATTGATCATACAGATTAATTTTTTGGTGTCCATAATGCTCTTTGTTTACAATTTGACACATTTATTAATAAACTTTCAATGATGGTTTGGTTACAAAAATACAGAAACTCTTTTTCAACCCCAGATTCACACCTCTTTTTATAGCTACTAATTGTTAAGTTAGACTCAACTTCACTCAACCACTCTTCCACAGGGTGGGATTCTTTTGCAGATCTGTCCTACATTATTGAGCTATCATACAGGTGTAAATTGTGTGGAAACAAATTACACAGTAGCCTTTGAAGCAAATATTTGACACAAAAGAGAATATGCAATATCTCACCTGAAAGCTCAGATTTTTGTTACTGATACTCCTTTGGGCCCAATCTCTTCATGGGTCATGTTTTAAAGTCCAAATATCAACTAGGAAAAAAATAATGACTGCAAATTGTTAGTTGGATGTCCTAATCAGTATATAAAACATTTAAAGATACTCTGTGTATTGTAATTAAACTAAGTGTTTATTAGAATTCGCTGTGAGTAGCACAGCTAAAAGCTAGGACATATTTTCCAGTTTGTGATTTATTAGTAAGTTAAATATGTTCAGAAACGCAAATGTTTGTAATTTTCCCATTTAAAGCATTATGAAATAGCCTATTGCTATTATTTGACATTTCAAGTAATTCATATATTTAATTTCTTTTCCTATTTAGCTTATGAGTAGTACTGGTTTTATGACGTCGCTTCAGCAGTTTCCAAAGAACAGTATTACTGAGGAAACTATTGAACTGATGCAGCCATACTTTGACATGGAGGATTACACAATGGAAAATGCTAAGAAAGTATGTGGTAATGTTGCTGGTCTGCTTGGATGGACCCGTGCTATGGCCTCATTCTATGCTATCAACAAGGAAGTGGTGCCACTCATGGTAAGCTTATTATGGCTACTAAGTTGTTGTCTAGTTGATTGTCAATTTAGATTTGTTATGTGTGACTGCTCTACTTTGAATTTCAGCCCATCTGTTTTATGTAAATAGGTTAAGAATCCTACCTGGATATCAGTTAAAAAGAAAAAAGGACAACATTGTATACAAATACACAAATTGATAATCCATGTGCATATTTTAATTTCTATGATTGAATAAACCTCATTGTGCTTTGTATTCAGGATAACTTGTGTGTTCAAGAAAAACGTTTATATGTGGCTAACAATGAGCTGTGGAAGGCTGAGGCTGTGCTGGCCGAAAAGCAAGCAGAGTTGGACAAAGTCCAGGCTAAATGTGACGCCGCTATGAAAGAGAAACAGGTCTGGCATAAAAATATCTCATAAAATACGTAAATACTGCATTTGTCTTATGTAGAAATTTTATATGCCACCTTAATCATGTTTTTCAGGACTTGTTGGATGATGCCAACATGTGTAGGAATAAAATGCAGACTGCATCTGCACTTATTCATGGACTCAGTGGAGAGAAAGTTCGCTGGATAGAGCAGCGTGAAGAGTTTAAATCGCAAATAAACAGGCAAGTTGCAATAAAACGTCTTCATTATATTTAAATGTAATATTATTTATGATTATGTAATATTGATAATGATTCAGGATTGACTCTTTAAGGACATAGTTGACCTGTTTTAATCGTAATAGCTTTAAAATGAGGCCAGGTCTTTCTGCCCTTCTTTTTAGACTTGTTGGTGATGTGCTCCAACTCACCGGCTTCTTGTCGTACTGTGGTCCATTCAACCAGAGTTTCCGTGAAATGCTGTTGAAGGATATTTGGGAGGCAGAACTCCGGAAACACAAAATTCCTTTTACAGAAAACCTCAATATAATTTCTGATCTGGTGGATCCTCCCACTGTAGGAAGCATGCAAATCTTATTTTCATATATAGATCCATAAGAAGTAGTTTTTCTTTTCTTTTTTTTTTAGTAGAGATATTAACCATATTAATTTTATTTAAGATAAGTGAGTGGAACCTTCAAGGACTCCCAGGAGATGACTTGTCTGTTCAGAATGGCATCATTGTCACAAAAGCAACCAGATATCCCCTCCTCATCGATCCACAGACTCAAGGAAAGGCTTGGATTAAGAAAAAAGAAGAAACTAATTCACTTCAAGTACAGTATATAGCCAAATTTGTTCAAGTTGCACTAATTTGGTCCTCATTAGTTGGTCAGATAAGGCATGTTCTGGGAGTAAGTTCTGATCTCATGTTCAGGCCACATCACTGAACCACAAGTTCTTTCGCACTCATTTGGAAGACTGTCTCTCCATGGGACGCCCATTGCTTATTGAAGATATATGTGAAGAGCTGGACCCTGCCCTGGACAATGTTCTAGAGAAAACCTTTATCAAATCTGGGACCAGTTTTAAGGTATTCAGCCATCATAACCACAGGAATGAAGAAATGTGTTCTTATAAAATATACTTGCTTAAATTCTTGAATTTGTCTAATTTTAGGTAAAAGTAGGAGACAAAGAGATTAATGTAATGGAAGGATTTCAGCTCTATATCACTACCAAACTGCCTAATCCAGCGTACAGTCCGGAAGTGAGCGCCAAAACATCCATTATTGATTTCACTGTGAACATGAAAGGCCTGGAGAACCAGCTGTTAGGTCGAGTCATCCTTAAAGAGAAACAAGTCAGTATCAGATTTTCCATCAGTAAAACAGGCTTTCCTCATGTGGTGGTTAAAAACACGTTAAGTTGGAAGACATTAACATTTGTCAGTAATTTATCAGCATTTTGGAAATTATTACAACATAAAATCTTCTTTCACTTATTTCAACAGGAACTAGAAGCCGAAAGATTGAAGCTAATTGAGGATGTAACTGCCAATAAAAGAAAGATGCAGGAGTTGGAAGATAACTTGCTGTACAAACTCAGCACCACAGAAGGTATACAGTTACTTTTACAATCAAATGCCAGTTTCTTAAGCCATGCTTTATTATTTTCTAACTATTAAAGTGCTTCTGTGAATAAAGGTTCTTTAGTTGACGATGACTCCATGATTGGCATTCTGAGCACAACTAAGCAAACTGCTGCTGAAGTTAGCGCAAAGCTCAGTGTTGCAGCTGAAGCAGAAATGAAGATTAATATAGCTCAAGCAGAATATCGTCCTGTGGCTTCTCGAGGCAGCATCCTTTACTTCCTCATCACAGAGATGAGCATGGTCAATGTCATGTACCAGACCTCCCTGGGTCAGTTCCTGAAAATCTTTGATCTGTCACTTAAAAGGTATGGTTTCACAATGGTTTAAGGTATATTTCTGCACAATTTTATCTTAATATGTCACAGATTTTGTTGCTTTTGAAACTATTCCAACCATTACTTACTCTAACTAGCAATACATTTATTTAAAAAGAACAAGTTTAACATTAAAAAATAACTGTTACCAGACTGTTAGTGGTATTGTCATCTTCAAATTTGCTTTTTACTATATTTATAGTATAATGATAAATTGTTGCACTATGTTTGTATTTATGTTTGCAGGTCTGAGAAGTCTGGGAAAACTCAGAAGCGAATCGCAAACATAATTGAATATTTGACATTTGAAGTGTTTAGATACACAGTCAGAGGCCTTTATGAAAATCACAAGTTCATTTTCACGCTCTTGCTGGCCCTCAAGATTGACTTGCAGAATTACAAAATAGAACATAACAAATTTCAAATTCTTATCAAAGGTATGTTAATTATCACTACCAGGAAACATGAATTTCCTTTAGTCATGACATCTTTTAACAGCATTTATGATACAAATAGGTGGCGCAGCTCTTGACCTGAAGACCTGTCCATCAAAGCCATTCAGTTGGATCCAGGATATGGTATGGCTAAACTTGGTGGAACTCAGCAAACTGGCACAGTTTTCTAACGTTATAAACCAAGTAAGCCACAGTTAAATGGATCAAACATGTAATCTCTTTATTACCTTCTGCTTCATCAGTGTTACTACTACCATTTTTTGTAGGTGTCCCAAAATGGGAAAAACTGGAAAGCGTGGCTAAGTCTTGAGGCCCCAGAGGACGATGTCATTCCAGATGGATACAACTCCCTTGATGTCTTCCATAAACTTTTGTTGATAAGGTTGGATCAGCTTGCTGGACTGTATGTATGTTTAAAAAACAATTTGATATAATGAAAAAAGTCTTAAAAGCATTTTCTGTCACAGGTCTTTTTGCCCAGATCGTACCTTGTCTCAGGCCAGAAAATATGTGGGAGACTCAATGGGCATGAGATTTGTTGAGCCTGTTCTCCTAAACCTTCACAGCACATGGCAGGAGAGTGACCCTGGTACACCGCTAATATGCTTCCTTTCAATGGGCTCAGATCCCAGTGACCAAATTGAAGTACTCGCCAAGAAACTTATCCTGGGTAAATTTGTTCAATTTAAATCAACTCAATTTATTATTATTTTTTTTACTTTGAAGATGTAATGTCATGATATCATGACTGTGATTGTGTTTAAAGCAGACTAGTTTTAAAACTAGAAAACTTATTAAACTTTTTGTCATATTAGATCCTTGAAGCTGTCATGGAACCCAAATGTAATAATTCATATTGTGTGTATGTGATTATTATCAATTTCCCAGATCCTGATAATTCTATGCTGTTATGTAGCCATCTGTGATGTTTACAATGCAATCCAAAAGAAAAGATATTCGTCAATCCAACCTTAAATTCATTTGATCATAACTATTATAATTCTACTATAATAAATACTGCCATAAAATGCTCTGTAAATGCAGTTAATTTATTTAAGTTATGTATATTGTTTATTTTGTGCATCTTTTTGTTTTTTAGCATGCAGAGCAATATCCATGGGGCAAGGGCAAGAAGTGCATGCAAGGAAGCTCGTCAAGACATCAATGACAGAGGTGTTTATGAAAGTTATTAAAGTACTATAATGCATGAATTACCCCTGACAGGACTGATATGGAGCCAGTGCCTGTTTTAAGCTAAAGAAAAAAATAAAATCAAAAAACTTGTTATCATGCTCTTGAGCAGCAATAACTCTGTGGTTCTTTAGAACCAATAACAGCTTAGCCAGGATCGGAAAGGAACCTGTAAACTGCAAAACCAGTTAAATACAGACAGCAAGGGGAAGAAATCAAAGCAAGGGGAACCTTAAGTTTGAACACAGTTTCAAAGCAGCAGTGAGAACAAATTATTTACTTGCAAACAGTTTTTTTCATGTCTGAAGGACATTGATAATGCCAATTAGTTTCTGAATACAATTGCAACTAAGGTTTAGTAATATCTGTTGCCTATATTCAAACATGGCGTACCATTTGTACACGCATGTGCAAACAGCTTTTGTTAAGGCAATCATAAATCCTGACAGCTGTTTGTATCTGTATTTTGAAACACCGGCATGTGATATTTAAACTCTGCTTGGCAGGGAAAATGAAATAGTACGGTCCCTGAAATTTAGAATGAATAAGTGAAGTCTCAAAAAAAAGTGTTGGGAACAGATTGTATGTGGTGTTTTAATGACAAGACACATTCATGGCTCTCAAGCCTGGGTAGATACAAATCTACTAGAAGATTTGCTCCTTAAACCAACTTCTGGCATCTGGTTAACAGAAGTAAAAAGGGGGCAAGAGTTCTATTTGTGGGAATATACTGTATATTTTGTCACAAGTTAACCTTTGTTTGGTAAATTATTTCTTCACTTCATTAATAGCTATTGGTATTGTTTTATATATTATTAGCAGTCCTGATTAGTCACTTTTATAACGAGGTATAACTTGTGAGGAACGTGCTTCTGTGGAATGAGCAACACGGCTAAACATGTGGGTAGTCTCCCCAAAATGTGACAAAAATCTTGCAATTCTCTCCTGTTGGTATTCACTATTGTTTTGAATTGCTTGGTGGATTGGATGATTACACCCTCCCACAGTTATAAAGATAAGCAACACATTTTTACACTTTATTCATTTTACACTGTAAGGGACCTCAGTGTGTGGATGACCCAGCACAAATGCGCTGGTTGTGTTGGTCCCTCTAGCACATACAGTACGCTCATACTGATTACACAAGTGTGTAAATGGGTTAAAGGCTGGATTAATGGCAGGTCACTCCATCATCTCTTCCTAATTCTTGAGGTACTCTCTAATGATTCTGTGTGTGAGTCATTCTGGAGTGTGGAGTTAGGTCCCATATTGTAGACATATGGGATTTTCACTGGCTCCAGAATCTCATTCCAGTATATATGTCTATCAATTAGATGCTAACCAGGTGGCACTCATAAATCTGTGGCTGGCATACACCTGGCAGCTTTTTAAGCACAAAAAGAGTAAAAGCCAACATAATAATATTGCAGGAAATTTTGGCACATTTTGGAGGAAAATTCCACACAGTTAAATGAGCACACATATTACTGTGTGGTTCATTCCACAGAAGCATGACACAAGTAATACCTTGCTGTAAAGGCGACTAATCAGGCTTTTCAACCATGCATAATGCGACGCCAGTTGGTATTATTAAATCAACCAAACACAAATGTACTTTCATTTTGTGCTGATTAGTTTGATGCCTTAATAGCTGAACCACTACTAATCTAATTTTTATTCACTTTCACAATATATCCTGCCTTCCTACTATTAATCTAAATTAAGAAAAAACAAAGAACAAGCATAATTCTTATTTATTTTTTCTTTGTGCAGCAATCCAACCTGATATGGTGTGAATTTTTACCGTACCACTGTGGAAAATAATTTTGCTTTATTTCTTTGGAGTAATAAATAATTTCAGCACTCATATGTGAGTTCAAATGGACAGTTTGAGAAAATCTGTCATTTCGGAGAGTATATGTGGGCAAAGTTTTGATAATAGTAATGTTATATCTTAACCTGAGGGAAAAATCATGCACACAGATGCTCATGTTTATGAGTGATGATTGGAATTAACCTACAGCACATTCTTTGTCAAGTATTTTAGTCAGCCAAAGAGATGTCTGATTGCTTTATCTCTGTGGCTTTTATGTCTTAATATGTTTAGGGAGGTTGGGTCCTTCTCCAGAACTGTCACCTGGGCTTGCAGTTTATGGATGAGCTGCTTGAAACTATCACAACTGCAGAGACCATGCATGATACTTTCAGAGTGTGGATTACCACGGAGCCACACAATCTATTCTCCATCACACTCCTACAGGTTAAAACTTTTATACAAGCATTATTACTTTATGTATTTTTTTAAATTTCAACCTAACCCCTATAAACTATATGGCACACTTACTAGAAGTACCAGCTTAAAGCAAATATCTTTCTTTAATTCCACAGACCTCCATCAAGTTTACCAATGATCCACCTCAGGGAATACGTGCTGGTTTGAAACGGACATTTGCAGGAATTTCGCAGAACCATTTGGAAATCAGTAACCTGCCCATGTGGAAGCCTTTGTTATACAGCGTGGCCTTTCTACACACAGCTGTGCAGGTACTAACCTTTTGTAAGGTCACTGTGGAGCTTTATTTACAGGAACCAATAAAAGAATGCATCCTCATCTCTTTGCACAGTTCAAATCAGAAACCCAACTTTATGACTAAAATCACATATAAACTGTTAGTATATGATCATTGTACAGATGATAGATACAGTACAAAGATACAGTGAGTAAAAGAACATTAATATTTTGTGATCATCTTATGTGTTAGTTTGGTGTTTACCTTTAGTTAGTTCACTTTAGCCTGAGATGTTCACTTTCTGTTCTGTTCTTCTTACAGTACAGGGAAGACTAATCTTCAATATCAGCGTGATTATTTTGTTGTATTATTTGTTGTATCTTAAATAAATGTTTGTTTATTGTTTCCTTTTTAAGGAAAGACGCAAATTTGGACCTTTGGGTTGGAACATACCATATGAGTTCAATTCAGCCGATTTCTCTGCAAGTGTTGAATTTGTTGAAAGACACTTGGATGATTGTGGGCCCAAGAATGTGAGCATTTTGCAGCAGGGGTGTAATATTTTTGTCATTGTCTGTTAACATATTTTTCTTTTTTTCCCATTAAATTAATCATTACTGACTTGGTTATTTGTGCTTTCTTACACAGGATGTGTCATGGGTGACCTTGCAATACATGCTTTCTGAGGTGCAATATGGAGGAAGGGTCACTGATGACTACGACAGACGCCTTTTGAAGTGTTTCGCTCGTGTAAAAATCAAATTTTTGTGTTGATTCATGTGTTACATCATCTTGTATCTTTGTGTTACATTTGCTTCTATACATGAGATGCAATCTTTTCATTATAGGTGTGGTTCAATAAAAAGATGTTTGACCCAGCTTTTTGCTTTTACACGGGCTACAAAATCCCTGTGTGTAAAACAGTAGAAGAATACATAGATAACATTCAGAACTTGCCCATTGTGGATTCACCCGAAGCATTAGGGCTACATGCTAATGCTGATATTACGTAAGGAGAGAACATCATCATTATGAAGCTTAAAACTTATGATGATATAAATGTTTTGCTTACATAGTTTGAGTTATTACTAACATTTGATTTCTGTTCCACATTGTATGTTGACTAGATACCAAACAAACACATCGGCTGAAGTGTTGGACACAATCACAGATATTCAGCCCAAGGAAAGTGGAGGGGGATCAGGAGAGACTCGAGAGTCCATTGTTTACAACATGTCAGAGGACATGTTGCAGAAACTGCCTTCAAATTATGTGCCGCATGAGGTCAGTTTGTGGGATTGTTAGGCATTAATTGATTTATTGACATATCCACTTAATCATAATTCTGCAACTTTGTTGGGTTCAGGTCAAAGCCAGGCTGACAGCAATGGGACCTCTTAACCCAATGAACATCTTTCTACGTCAGGAAGTGGATCGAATGCAAAGGATCATCTCTGTGGTGCGCTCTACCCTGACTGACCTAAAGTTGGCCATTGATGGCACTATTATAATGAGTGATGTAAGATTTTTGACTCTGCATGTCAATCACACCACATTGCTTTAATTTGGCATTTGTATATTTTTCATCAGCAACTACTTAGTAAATGTAAATATTCTTATTTAGTAAAACTATTTTTATTTGTTATAATAAAGTTATTTCATAAATAATATTTTAATCATGGTTTAAAGTTTTGTGAAACTGCTGATGTGCTCTTTGTTCATAGAACCTCCGTGATGCTTTGGACAATATTTTTGATGCCCGTGTGCCAAACCTTTGGAGGAAAATCTCCTGGGATTCTTCCACACTGGGCTTCTGGTTCACTGAGCTTCTTGAGAGAAACAAACAGTTCCACAGTTGGGTGTTTCAAGGAAGACCAAAAACCTTTTGGATGACAGGTTTCTTTAACCCACAGGGTGAGTTAGACATTTTGATAGAGTGAGTTATTTTACAGCCACACAAGTTTTTTTTATTATTATTATTATTTTTATTAAAGGAAAACACTTGATAGGTGGTGGTATTAGTTTAAATTTGAGACACTGAAGTTTGAGCTTGATGGAAAATGAATACTCAGTTACTCACTTGATAAAAATCTGTTCTGTTTGAAAGGAATAAAGTCATTAACAGCTGGGGTTTTCTGTACAAGATGTTTATTAATACTGGGTGATTGGATGTTTGCAGGTTTTCTTACCGCAATGAGACAAGAAGTAACCAGGGCAAACAAAGGCTGGGCTCTGGACACAGTCACACTAAACAACAAAGTACTGAAGCAGTCGATGGAAGAGATTGTAGCTTCACCCACAGTAAGTTCCTGTTTTCTGCTAATTGGGCATTTGAAAGCAGAAACAGACACACACATATACTCACATATACATACACACGCACACACACACACACATTATATA
>JBAMHW010000003.1:15631223-15694347 GCA_037177495.1 Rhadinocentrus ornatus
TGGGTTTCCCTGCTTAGGCAGCTGCCCCCGCGACCCGACTCCGGATAAGCGGCAGATAATGGATGGATGGATGGAAGTTTCACAACATTCAATGCAGTTTCAATTTTTCTTGTTCTCAAGGCCGCGAGAACAAAATTTCATTTTGCTGTCATGTTTTAATGAACAGCTAATAGGAGAAAGTATGAAAATTTATACAATACGTGTGATATAAAGACATGGATACCGCCTCGTGCACAACGCCACCCTGCCACGAACAAAGTTCCTCGTTGAATATGAAATGAGCAGAACAAGAACAAAGTTCTCGCTTCTCGTGTTGAATCATTTTTAATTTCACAACATTATTATGAACGACCTGTTGTAAAGCTCCACTATACCCACTCCTGTAGTTCTGCCTAGCTGTAGTTGCTGACTTTTTTTTTTTTTGTTTGTTTTTTTGTGCGCATGTCATGAGAGTTAAGGGCCGGGCAATATTTTGAGATGGCTTGTTTTAAGTCTGAAGTATCTTTTCTTTTTGTACTTTGCACAACTGTATAATGTTATGGTCATTGAAAAGTATTTTTAATTCATCCTCTTGTCAACTTCTTCACAAGAACACATTAATTTCAGTCAGGTGTGTTAGATCAGGGAACCAATGAAAACCTGTAGGATACTGGCCCTCGAGGACTGGAGTCTGACACCCCTAGTGTAAGTACTTGCTGAAAGGACAACGAAAGCACGGCACAGCCAAAACGCTCAAAACTGTAGGTGACCGCAAAGGGGAGTACACAGCCCTTACAGGACTTTGAAATAGTGAAAAGGTCAAACAACCGGTCATATTGTATTTGTGAGGCATCAACACATAGAACTTCTAATTTCTTGCTAATTGTTAAGGCGCGGGTGATGCCGGTAGTTGCAACAAAGTCCAAGAGACGGTCTTCAAAACTATCTGCCATTGTGTTTACCTCGGACCTGTCGTGTTCATGCTCCTGTTCGCATGGCACCTCTAGCGTTCAAGTCAATATTGCAACTTGCGCATGCCGCACGTTACCTGGCGTCAACACGAGCAGCGTACATGCCAAATGAATGCTAGGAACGAGTGGCAGCCTGGATACGCACGCAGACATGTCGCTAACAGCAAGTATATCCCAGTCCTTCAGCAAAAAGCTAAATCATTTCACTGCAAGGTTTGCTGTTGTGTACTACCTTTTATGTTGTTACTTACTGTCCAGGAGTAAAATGTATAATATGGGTCCTTTTAAAAAATATTGAGATATGAAATTTGGTTCATATCGCCCAAATTTGAGAGTTGCTGAATAAAACAACTAATGAAAAAGATGATGGCCACAATTTGACAGCTTTAAGATAAACACTTGCTCCACCATCATGCTGGATCAATGAATCTGTATTAATGCATGATGTTGTCTGCCTACGCAAATGTGTGTGTGTGTATGTTTTTGGGCTTGTGCATTTGTGAAGTGAGGGGGAGGAGGGATTATTTGAGCGTGTCAGTGAACAACTGTGTCTTGCTTTGTTTTGGTAATGGATTCACATAAAATGAAAGCGTGGATGGAAGCTCAAAATCTGGCTGCATGCTGCAGTCTGGGGAAAAAAAGACCTTGCGTTGCCATAGCAGCAGGCCACAAGGGACAGGTGTGCACATGGGATGCTGAAGAGTCAATATAGTGTTAATCGGAAGCAAATGAGGTTGTTCGGCTGGATGATGGGATTCAGATTAGGATAAAAGCTTGGTTTTGACTTAACTGAAACTGGGTTGTCATTTGAATTTCAAGGCTCAAATCCCAAAAGGCTGAAATCTTGCACTGGTATTCCACTGTTTTCAGTAAATCCTAAATATCACAAATGAACAAACTAGACTAGGCTAGACTGTTGGGGGGATTGGGGGCATCATTACTAAACAAATAAAGTAGTAAAGTTTTTTTACATCGTCTAGTTAAAAAGATGCTTACCTTCAGTGTGAGTAGTAAAAAAAAGTGAAGCTTCACAATTAGCTGCAGAATTGTGAGGCTGTTACACCCCCCCCCCCCGATAATGTTCCAGTAATGTTTTGTCTAGGAGAAGGGAGGAAAAATACAAAATGTTTTGTTGACTTTGTCGTCTTATAGAGCAAAATCTTATGTTTGAAAAAGAGAAAACAAAATATTTAGCCATCTGGCTGTGTCCAGTAATACCTCTGTCATGTCTATCTTGTGTAACTATTGAGCCAGAAACTGGAATAATGCAGCAAATGTTCTTTATAAGCAAACGCCTACTTGATGGAAACATCTGCTAATCTGATTTGAATTCTCTCACGTTAAGGAAAGACTGCTTGATGTTTGTGTTCTTTTAGGTCACAGTGTGTCTGCTAAAAGTAATGACAGTCAGTGAGAATGTGGAAAGTCAGGGATTTTCCAGGGCCTAGTACCACAAACGCACAAAGGAATGTACACTGTCTTCTGATTCAGGACATTGAACAGTAAGAGGTCCATAAACACTGATGTGGGGGAGTTGTGACCACTGCCAATGCTAAATATTGTATGATATGCATGCATGTGGAAATAGGGTTCTGAATCATTCCAGTCCTTAATCCCATAGACCTTAAATGTGATGTAGCTGTTGCATGAATTTCTTGCTACTCCTCTCCTAAAACTGCATTCTGTTCCTCATTAGAGCATTGAGAAAGTTGCCAGGAATCTTGGGGTGGGCTGGTTAAATCCGGTGTGTAGTGTTTCAGAATTCCCCCTCCTTCAGTCATAGTGTGCCTGGGAATCTCATGATTTTATGGGGGCTTAAGTGGGCGTACGTTTTCAATTCAAAAATTATTATTTTGCATTCTTACACCCTTGAGGTGGCTTCTTCATTGTTTTGTGCCTTTTTGTGCATATTTTTGCAGCATTATCCCTATCCTTTGCTGTTGGTTTTGCTGACGTGTGTTGTGTTTTGGCTCTAATGCAGGGGTGCCCAAGTCCGGTCCTCGAGATCTACTTTCCTGCAACTTTTAGATGCATCCATTCTCTTACACACCTGAATCAAATGACTGGCTGGTTACCAGGCCTCTGCAGAGCTGAATGACATGCAGATAAGGGAATTCAGCCATTTGATTCAGGTATGTTGGAGTTAGATCTCAAGGACCGGATTTTGCCGAGTAAACAGGCATTATGAATGCAGACCATTTCTACAAAAGTGGAGGTAACCTAAATGGTAACTTCTAGCTTTTGAGGAGTTTCCCGTCAGTTATCTGTTTAGCCTTATGCTTCCTTTGTGTACATAAATCAGTACATCTGTTTTAAACCTTGCCAATCGTCACTGCTAACATACACCAATGCAGGCATTATGTTAGTAGGGTTGTTAGGCAATACATCAACTAGAGGCCAGCGCAGAGTTCAGGTCATGTTATTATTATTTAAAGGTCCTACTTTTACACCACAGCTAACCAGATTTCTGTTAGTGGGTTCCACACTTTTCAGTAGATCTTGTAGCATTAAAAGCATTAATGACATGCAAACTGTTAGGTTAGAAACATCTATATTTTCCACAGTAGGTTACGGCCTGTGGTTAGTGCCTCACAGGGAAGCTCCGAAGCCAGATGGAGCCTATCCCACACAAAACAACATGAAAAGAACAGGAGAGGAGGGTGGGATGAGGGGGATATAACACAATTGCTGAAGTACTTGGCAGTTTTCCACTCGGATTTATTGAGTTTATTAACAAGCACATTTCCTTGTTCACACGGTCATACAGCAGGAGTACTTTGATGCAGGAGTAACTCATTTCTTGACTAGTTTTTTGATAATAATGAAGTTTGTATTTCTTTATTTCTCCTGGTAGAGTTTGGTCAAGGAGACAGGAGAGAGACTGGGGACCTATCGAGTCAACATTAACTCTATGAAGGTTGTCATGGACAGTTGCCCCTTCATGTGTCTTCCTAAGGCCTTTCTAAAATTAGACTAGCCTTAGGCTACTTCCGCTGAACAATCTTCCATTCACACATGCTGCCACAATACAAGATTAATGTGCTGTGTCTGGCTTCAGGGCAAGTTATAAGATCAGGATGTCTTTTAACCTACAACACCACTGACAGGTGATGACAGGCCGTTTTGTGCCGTTTGTGAGTAATGGTCAGGCCAAAACAGCAACAGTGGGCCTGTCTGGGCACCTTTTAACAAGCTCTTAATATTGCATCTTGTCAACAAGGGGTACAGAGGTGAAAGCAGTGCTGCGAAACAAGATGTTTTGTCTAGATGTCTACATTTTTTACTGTTCACGAGCCTGTGGCAGACCAAATATTTTGCTAGCTTGTGGATGATTAAATGTCATATTTTTAATAAAAGCTTCTGCTTTTTCATTTTTTTATTGCTTTAATTGAGCAAGACCTCTTTGTGCCAGCTTTTCTCAATTTTCTATACCCAAGTATCTACAGCCACAGGAAATATAAAGAGCAAGAAATTAAAGAAGAATAACTCAATAAAGTATAGTTTTAGGGGTAAAGCACTGTGAAATACAACTGAAGTGTTTGAGGTTGATGTTATTCTCGTTCCAGCCTACACCCAGATTCAGCCTCATCCACTGGTTACGCAGCACAAGCACCAGCAGTTTGTGGTCCAGCAGAGCCAAACCTCCCAAAGGACGACAGGCCAGCCACTTCAGACAGCCTCCATTCAGCCATCACAGCACCCTGTCCCAGTTCTGCCCAAACCTGCCCCTCACCAGCCTTCCACTCCAAACCAGCAGGCCACCATCTTCCATTCCACCATCAGTCCTCACGCCCTCCACTCTTCCATCAACCATGCCAAAGCTCAACCTGTCCAGCTCACTGCCATCAACCTACAAATACAGCCAACGGTACGTACTGGAAGACATTGTTGCATCCGTGTCAGCTAGTCACTGCGTTTCTATATTTCTTTACTGCTGCATCCTGTCATCCAGATGACAAATATGTCATTAACTAAAGCAGGAAAGTTCCCAGATTAGTATGTCTAGTGCTGCTCATACACCCGCAGTTTGCATTTCTTCTCCAAGACATATATGTAAAAAAAACAGGATTCTTCTGAGTTTTGGAATCTTTGTGTAATATTTTCCACTTACGTGATGCTTTCCAACCCCAATGGTTTTCAGTTTTTGAGTCATTGATATTATTAGGACCAGCAGTCCCTGATGTCTGTGGTCATCATTGTCTCAGGTTATCCTTTCTCATGCATTTGTCCTTTTGTCTCTTGTCTCTTATGCTAATGATAGGCTGCTCGACTGGTTCAGGAAAGTAAAGATAAGCCGACCTCATTAGTGGTCAGAGAGACGAGTCAGATGCCATCCACACAGCAGCATCCTGTGCCTTCCCAATCACAACCCTCCAAGCCTGGGGAGCAGACCAAGGTTAACGCTGCCACATCACCTGTTCAGTTACAAGGTAAACACCCTGCAGCATTCTCTGAGCTGGAAAATAGTGTGGAGTACTTGGTTCTGAATAATGGAATCTTCTGCCTGTGAGTGACTGAGAGTAGAAAAGGCTGTTTGGTCCACTTTAAACAAACCCTGCTCTGCGTCCACAGATACGACTGTACAATTGGAGCAGTGTGAACACGGTTCACAAAAAGTGCGGACCAAAAAAAGTGAGCTTTGATCTGTTTGAAAACTGTGGGTCTCGGTTCACTTGCAAGTGCAACTAAGAAGTCTGTTAGGGTTTAGCTCAATCAGTTTAATTAGTTCTGAAATGTATTTGGAGTAAGTTGACATTCATTTCAAGTTTCGAAGCTGGCTCCAACTCTTTGCTGGGCCAGATATTTGTTCACTACCACTTCAACTGGCGGGAAAACAGCCTGAGAGTTTGACGTCCATGAGTACATTAAAACACGTTTGACTTTAGACTGTTTTGGTGTTCTTGCAGCTTCCAGTTAATAGGAGACCTGTATCTTTTGTAATTCCTGATCATCCAAACCAACTTGGTGTTTTGATAATTTAGATGTAGTGTATATGTTTCTAACTTACGTGAGTGAAACTGCTGTTTCTGCCTCCAGAATATAAACATGAGCAGCACTTTGCTTATGCAAACAAATAATTAGAATTGTATAATTTTCACCAAATTCCTGTTCTGAATATGTCTTGTCAATGAGTATGGTGCCAAGTTTTATGTTAAATCTCAAAGATTTGTCTCTAGTTAGCAAATTGATTGTTTATTACAGCCCTGCTCTGTGTAGCTTATCCAGCTACCTACTGACAACACTATACTGCACTGTTTAGATGCTCCAGATTGGGTAATTGAGGTTGATACACATGAAGAAATATTTCCAGATTTCTCAAGTTCACTTGAAAATTGGCTGGAATAAGGGAAAATCCAATGAGTAATGATGCTCATTTCCAAAACTAATGTATGCTAACGTTTTGCCCCAAAACATTTATTTGGATATTCTACCACCCCTTGATGAATAATGAATTCAATCGACAACTAAAGCGTTTTTATATTTAGCAATTGTATGAAGTAAAATTTTATTTAAATAACTAAATGAGTGTAATTTCTTCTCAGTCTTGAGGGTACCTGTTGCCTTCTGAGGTTGGGGGCACCTTATCTTTACAGCTGTTTACGGCCCTGCTGAAAACAAGCCTCGTGTGTTCTGTTCAAGGGATAGTTTGATGTTTTTGACACGGGGAGGTGACTGCAGACCTTAGGACTAAAAGAAGACATTTTCAGCAGTAGGCTTGAGGGCTGAGAACTTTGTGCTCATCGGTTCAGTTTTCCGGTTAATCTGCTGCTGTGGGAGGACACTGGGAGGCGGACCCTGTTTACAGGCTTTTCGTTTGCGGCTGTGCTGAGGCGGTGCAGCTTTGAACCGCTCACAGTCCCTTCAGCAGGGCGGTGTGTGTCTGTGTTTCGGATCAGCAACAAACAAACAAACCAGAGCGGACATGTTTTCTGTCTGAACAGAGCGGAAGCTGCGCGGTAAGAAAACGCTGCGCCTCAATGTTTACTTTCGCTTATGTGGGGTTTTCAGCGAAAAGTCGAAGCGCTGTTATGATGGTAGAACTGTTAGCGGACGAATTTAGGTTTATTCTCTATGTTTAAAGTGACACTGCGCCCACGAGCCGCTTATTTGTTAGACCGGCAGTAAAAAACGTTTATGCCAGTAGTGGCAGGTTGATGTGGCTGAATGTGGTTCGCGTTTATTTGGTTATAATGTGTGGTTATAAAGTGAGCTCAAAAACAAAAAAAGCCAGCTTATAATACGTAACTTGTGTAATATCATTTATGAAGACAAAATACATTTTTAACAGATCTTAATAATAATCATAAGCTAACCCTCAGACGTTTAGCTTATGAGATATAACCTATTTGTCTAATAAATAAAAAAATTTGTAAAATGGCATATTTCAAATTACTTTTATTTCCATCTAAAAGTGTGAAGCTTAAATATTCTGTTTACTGACACACATGACAAATGCTGTAAATCTGTTACATTGGACATGATGAAAAGAGATTGTTGGGTAGCTTTGACTAAAATGGACTTCTTTGGTGCCGCTAACTGGTTATTTTCTTGATTATCTGAGTAAAAAGCTTGTTTATACAGTGCTGCCTAATGGTACTGAATTACTAAGACGCCAATATTAACCCAAAACTGTTCAGTGAGCCGTCACAGATTATGGCAGAAGCATCAAATGTTCAAATATTAGAAGGTCAAACCAAAATGTAATTATTTTTTTATTTTTTTATGTAGCTGAATTTATTCAGCAGCATTTTTTCCCCGCCAGCTTTCATGTAATTTTATCTCTGACATCTTTAGAGCTCCAGCTCCTGTAAATTAAATGGACGGTGTGTTCTTTTCTTGGTCACAAGGTACCTCAGCCAAAAGGCAGAGTGCAGCAGCAGGGACCCCACCTCCAGCCATGACCTCAGGAAATGATAGCGAGGCACCCACTGTGACAGGCAGCACGCCGCAAAATGGAGAGAACAAACCGCCACAGGCCATCGTCAAGCCCCAGGTCCTCACACATGTCATCGAAGGCTTTGTCATCCAGGAGGGAGCAGAGCCATTCCCCGTGTGTGTAAGTGTCCAACCTCAAGTTTACTGGCAGAGAAACATGATAAACAACCAGGAGTCGGCACACTCACCAGTGTACAACTCTGTAGGGAGCTGTCATCAGGCAAACACAAACCCTCTGCTTCTGCTTGTAGTGACAGCTCACAGCGTCTGGTTAAATCAGTCATTAATTACAGGTAGATGGGACTCTAGCTGTGACAGAATACAGATGGTTAAAACTTTGCAGGTGAAGTAGCACATTTTACTGCCCATTATTTCAACTTGTAAAAATCCGTCATTTTCTGTCATCTTACTTAAAATTGATGCATTGGTCTCGTTGTTTATTTATAGATAGACAGACATACATATATTGATATGTATTGATATCATTATTCCTGGGGTTAACTTTTACATCTTTAATCCTTTGTAGTCATTAAAAAAAGAATGTTTTATTAGAACACAATGCCAAAGACTTTGGAGAGTCTGCCTCCTACTGGACGTTTGGTGTAAATGCTCACCAAATATTCTCACATGCTAACTAAACAGGATTGATTTTGGAAAATATAGACATTTTTCTCAATTCAGTTACCCAAGCAAATTGTTAAATAAATGCTCTTTTGGGTGTTAACTAAGTGCTTGTCTAATTTTTCTTACTATGCCAGCTGTTCTGTAGAAATTTTACCATTTTTACAGTAGTATGTAAAACGTATAAACAAGACTTTTTTTCTTGTTACATCTGTTGAATTTGTGTGTAATATTCAGCAAATTTTATCTCATCAGTACTAATGGAGTACAAGGAAACTGAACATCGCTGCTTATCGTGAAATAAGAAATTGTAGTCTTTGTTTTAATGTTGCTGCTGGTATAATTTGACAGAAAGCTCAAAATGCACATGTTTAAGCTATTTAGTCTGTTATATTTTCTATAATTCATTTTGGTCCATTTTGTAAATATCTTTGATCTGACACCAGGTGGAGCGTCTGCCTCTTCTCATCGACAGCCCAAAGAAGCTGGATCATCAGCTTTCCTCAGACCCTGACAAAACTCCAGTCAGCAATGCAGCCAACACTGACTCTGAGCCCGAGGACATGAGCCAGCCAGGTGAGACTGACCAGATTAAAGCCTAATAGTGTGTACTTTCATTTGTGTGGCTTCATCCTGTTAGGACAGTGTATTATCCCTGTCTCGCTTCCCATATTTCCTGTGTACATCTACAAGAATGGCATTAAGTGTATGAAATTGGACAATTTCAGTGAATTAGTCTCGTTGTGTTGACAGGTCTGCACACTTGCCGTTTACTGTAATGTTTGCTGAGCTTCTGTTCTCAGCATAATTTCATGCATATGAATCTCTTCACCAAACCACTTAACCTGCATGTGCCTCCTCCTAATAAAAGCCACCCAAGTAAATAATATAACATCTCTGTCACAAGAGGCTTTCCAATTAGATTTGATGTGAGCTCTTGTCTTGTGGATCATTATTTAGCTTAATTTAACATGTAGTCCAGCCATTGTAAGTTTAAAGAAAATTGTTTTTATTCATGCTAGATTGGTGTTGAACGACCACTCACCCAATGTTTGTGATCTATTTGTTAAAAGCTGTCATGTAACTCACATTCCTGCTGATTTCTCTGTTACAGAGAAAGACGAACCCAAGCTGACATGCGAATACTGCGGCTGGGTGGACTTCGCCTACACGTTCAAGGGCTCCAAAAGGTTCTGCTCAGTGGTTTGTGCGAAAAGGCAAGTTACCTGGTGTTTTAAATTTCTTCACATCTACAAATCCACTTCTGTCATAATAAAGAAAAAAGCTTTAAAAAAATATTTATTTTAAAAACGTTGTTTTGTTTTCTTTCTGAACAGGTACAACGTGGGCTGCACCAAGCGGATTGGGCTTTTCCGTCCAGAGAGGAACAAACCTGCAAGTCGCTGGCGCCGAAGCTCTCAGGGCCGCTCGATTATAGAGGCTAAAAAGCAGGTACAGACTTAGACTTTCACATACACACACTTCTTCACGAATGTAGAACTTACTCATTTAAATTTCACCTCTAATCCAGGTAACTGCTTCCTCTGCACGTTTTTTTTTATCTTTTGTTTTTCTTCCTCTCGCCTTCTGCTTTCATCAGGTTGAGGATGATTTGTTTCAGCCTGATTGTCTCTCTCTGCCTGTAAGAGTCATTAAGCGCTCTGTGATCTTTCAACAACCTCCTCTGGTGACTAGAATGAATAAAAAAGTGTTAACAAAGGTTTTCTGCCACATCAGAAGGAACTGGTTCTTTTTTTTTTTTTTTTTTTTTTAGGAATACATCTTGTAATGGGAGCCAGAGATGTGTAATTTAAAGTATTGCAGCTTAATGTCTACTTAAAGGTATAATAAAATAATTATTAATGACGGGTATGATTTCTCAGCTTTAAAATGTTTTTCTTACTTTTGAACCTGAAATATCTTGAGTTAAATAAAGATTCAAGAGTTGGGTTTTGAACATCCAGACGGGGGTGCTTATGTCTCATGTTTGGCCAATAAGTGAGTCAGAGGATTCAACACCTGACAAAGTAGTCTTCAAGACGTTGTAATTGATCCACTAATCCTATCAACTCTGTAAATATATTATAGTTATTTGAAGCTATTGCACAGTGTAAATCTGATTATGTCTCAGCTCTTTACTGATGAGCCACACACATCTCTCTTGACTCTTTTCATTTCCAGAAACTGTCCTCCTCACCACAGCAGACTCAGGGTGGCTCTGTATCCTCCCCGCACGCTTCACAGCCCAGTCAGGAGGAGTCTAGCCCTTGCTCAGACATGTCCAGCTACGAAGAGCCGCCGTCTCCCCTGTCAGCGGCTAGCTCTGGACCTCTGGCTCCCACCCCGGCCTCAACCCAGGTCCCTGTCCACAGGCAGCCGAGCAGAGCCTCGGACCAGGAAGGCTGTGCTGGGAGAGACGCACCGTCGCTCTGCGAGCGCTTTTTACCCAACGACCCCACCAAGTGGAACGTGGAAGAAGTTTATGAGTTCATCCGTTCGCTCCCAGGTCAGGAAGCACGTTTACACGAGCACGTAAAGTTTTACAGTGTTGAGCAGGAATCCTGTTTTACTGCATTCCTCTGCTCTTCATGCAGGTTGTCAGGAGATTGCAGACGAGTTTCGCTCTCAGGAGATTGACGGGCAGGCTTTGCTCCTGTTGAAGGAGGACCACCTAATGAGCACCATGAACATTAAGCTGGGACCTGCACTCAAGATCTTTGCACGCATCAACATGCTCAAAGACTCATAGCAGGAAAGTGTGTGGACAGTGTAGCACTGACTGTGAAGAGTACTAACTGCACTATGACCTGCCCTTCTTCACACTACTAGACTGGTTCCTTTTAATATTTCTTTCAAGGTTGACATGAACCAACAAAAAAGATCAAACTTTCCCAAGTCAACACTTATCACAATTTATGTTTTTGGTAATTTCTAAAGTTGGGATCTATGACATTAATAAGAGAAAATGTGTTGTTGAATGTGTAAATGAAAGTATAATACGCATGTATCCACTGCACTGCTGCATTTTATGCTTCTGTGTGGAACAAAATTAAGAGATGAGGGGAAATATTCACAAAACACTCACCCATCAGCTTAAAACGCCACCTTACTTTGGTGCCATCTCTAGCTTGCTGTCAGGAAGTTAGAAAGGGCTGTTTTATCTGTACAGAAGAACCCAACTGCAACAAAAATGGTTACAAAAAGGTGGTGCTGGAGCCTTTTGTCAGTTCAGTTGTGGCTGGGTTGGGTCACACTATAACACAGCCCGTGAAGTGACATCTGAATTTGTTATGTTATTACACTTGTTTTTGTACAGTTTTGTTAGCATGTGAATGGAAGTGAGATGGTTGTATGTGTGGCTGGGAACAGAAGACTGCAGACATTCATTTGCTCATTTTTATTCAGCACATGCTCCTTTGCCTTTCCTCACAATAAGTCTCACCCGGTTCTTGAATACAAAGCTTGAATGCAGAGAAACCGATTGAGCAGCCTCTTTTGTTAGATTGATTTTTCTTTTTAATCACCAGCTTTCTCTCCTAGGTTGAAACGACTATTTTTTTTTGCCTGCTTTTTCCAAAATGATTAACTAAAATATGACATTGATTTCCCATCTCGGTTTCATAGGAAGACACTCATTTATCCAAGGAACAATTGGTGTTTTACAGTTCTTCACACAGCTCTTTTTTTTTTCCTCTTTCAGAAAACTCTAGTTGACATTTGTAAAGCCATGGTTTGTACATAGCAGCTCCATTTCAAGTCATAAAAGAGTGGAACTGTCCTTTTAAGTTATCCTTTCTATTTTAATAACAGAAGTTTAATTTTAATATTTTGAAATATGCAAATGTATAAAATCCCATTGTTGTCTTTGTAATGAAAGGTGATCATATGTGCTTGTGTATTCTTGATGTGATAGTGAACTTTTTTAGATGCTTTGTCAAATGCTTGTATTTATGAAAATGGTTTGTTACACATTTTTGCAGTTATAAATCATTTACAGTACACATCTGCCCTGGGTGTTTATTGTTTTAAAAAAACCAACGTGTTTTTAATGGTTTCTGTAATACGTTTACAACTTTTTGTCATATCGATGTAATATGTTTTGTGACAAACTAAACACGAGTCTTGTGCGTCTTTTAGTGTTACATTATTAAGCTTGTGTCAATGTTTTTCTACAAAAGATATAGTACTTGATTTTATCTCTAAAAAAAAACACATTTTTTGCAGTGCCTTTAAAGACCAAACACTAAAGTCAATCTTTTTTTTTTCACCGCATTTGCTCTAAAAAGAGAGAAATTGCATTTGAAGCAGACTAGACCGCCACTTTAACCTAACAAACACACACACACAAATATGGAGCCAAACATGGGTTAACTAAATAAACAAAACTATTGCCAGATTTAACATTTGATCGTCGGAAACATGACCCTCAAAATGTTAAGCACGGATATTTTATCATGAAGAGCCTGTATTTAAGCCTACTTAGAAGCCCGCGGTCGTACACTCCAGCTCTGGCTTCTCGAAATTCCTGTTTGGTAGCAAACGGAACATTTCCAGCGGTTCACGAGTAATACTCTTAGACAATAAGCATGTTTTTTTTTTATTATCTTTTACACACATATCGGCCACTTTCTATTTTGTTTCCATAGAACTACAATGAAAACTGGCAGAGTGGGTTTTGTTCTAGTGACAGCCTACAACGGATACTGTAGAGGAGGCCGGAACTTACAGTGGCGACACGCCCACTGTTTTGATTTGAGAATGGACCGAACTAAAAATATTAAACGCCCTTTTTTGTAGTTGTTATTTAAAACCAACAACGACCAACTGTATATAGTGTTTAAGGTTTACTTTATATTAATTAGAAACTGTGCTGTTGTTTTGTCTTATATATTTGATCGTTAAAAACATGTAATTTTTAAGTCTCCACCCGTATACGTCGGCCACAATGGTTCAGCCCCCAGTTTTGAACTGACGTTGACGATCGCGACTTTTAAACATAAGTGCGCTGATATCGATTTTTTTTACTGCTGGTGACGTTTTGTTTTTCAGCTTTTCAAGTCACAATTTATTCATTTATACCAACACAGGTAAGATAAGGTTTTTTCTTCTTACTGTGATTTTTTTTTCATGGGCAAAAATAATTAGATATTTAGACATGCACTGGACAATGATTTAAAGGTACTAATTTCTTTTTTCTGCTACCTTTTCTCCATAAATATGAGAATGAATGACTGGTTGCAATGTATCACTTGTTACAGCATATGGGCTGTTTATAGTTGGTAACAAAACGGTCAGTTACACCACATTAATAAGAGGGTTAAATGTTGCAGAAATGTCTAACCAAAGAGAGGAGGTTGGTGATGATTCTCCTTCTGACCTTCCATGTCTGGAAAAACTTGATTCCCCTTCAGGTATGAAGCTTTATCACACTAGTTATTGTTTTCTGACACGTTCAGGGACCATTAATTATTGAGCTATTACCAGTGTGGCCGTTTTAATTATCTGTATACGTGTGTGTGTGTTTATCCTGTCTATGATGCCAGGGAGCCCACCCACTGCTTCATTATCCAGTCTGATGGAGCTGGAAAATTGTGTTTCCAATCTGAGCCTTGCACATGAGATAGTGGTGAACAGAGACTTTTCTTTTAAACCTGGGGGCCCTCCCATGGACAGGCAAGAAAAATACCACAGATTCTCACTTTTGAAGATAAAAGTGTTGAATTACATGTAATTGACGGTTTGTTCTGCTTTAGGTTGGAAGGCAGAGTGACAGAGATTGTTCACCGGGCATTCTGGGACAGTCTTCAAGAACAGCTGAGCAACGATCCTCCGAACTACAAACATGCAGTTGTTCTGCTGCAGGAGGTAAAAAATGTAAGTGTCCACCATCAAAGGTTCCAGTGTCATATCAGAGTCTGCTTTGAGGATCAAACCAAAATGTTTAATCATGTGTAGGCACATTATGGCTTATTCCGGCTATCACGAGATGTTTTGGCAGCAACCACTGACTTAAATGAACAGTACATAATGACAAAGGCACACATCTGTCTATATAAAGTCTCACAGTTCCTAGTGTCTGTCAGATTAAAAAACCAAGCCATAACGTTATGAGTGTTGTCTGTAGATCTGCAAGACTGGGTTTACACACATCTGGGCAGGGATATAAGAACATATCTGAAACATTTGATGTATCATGACACTCTCACTATATGAAGCAAAACCTTGAAAATAAGATTGAATAGTTAAAAAAAAAATGGCAGTAGCATTATATTGTAATGTAAAAAAAAAACACATAAATATAAACAAAATTAATAGCAGTTGTATGCATAATGATTTTTACACCACATCTCTTTTGCATCAGACAGCTGTTTACTTTGTCTTTCGTAACTAAAGGACAAATGTGCTGCTCTGCATCACTGCATGCCTGGTCGAGAATATCGAGACAGTAAAAATGAGCGAAACGCTTAGAAAAGCACAAACACTTACCATCTGAAATGTTTGTAAAGGTAAAGCCCAGCACTTAACTCCTGATGGACTCATCTGATCAGTGACAGTTGTCAGCTGCACATCCATGATGAGAATTTTCTGTTCCACCACATCCCAAAGAGGCTTTACTGGATTTAGATCTGGTGACAGTGGAGGCCATTATTGGAGTACAGTGAACTTATTGTCATATTCAAGAAACCACAAATAATTAAGCTGTGTGACATGGTGCATTATCCTGCTGGAAGTAGACATTAGAAGATGCTACACTGTGGTCATAAAAGGGATGGACATGGTCAGCAACAAGACTCAGGTAGGCTGTGGTGTTTAAATGATGCTCAGTTGGTACTAAAGGGCCCAAAATGTGCCACAAAAAATATCCTCCACACCATAACAACACCATCAGGAGCCTGAACCTTGGAGCTGACAGAAGTGTGGACTTCTGCTGCTGTAGCCCATCTGCTTCAAGTTTCGATGTGTTGTGTATCCAGAGACAGTATTCTGCTTATCTTGGTTGTAACCAGTGGTTAATTTAGTTACTGTTTCCTTTCAATCATCTCCAACCAGTTTGCCCCTTCTCCTCTGACATCAACAAGGCATTTTTATCCGGACAACTGCTGCTCACTGGCTATTTTCTCTGTTTCCAGCCATTCTTTGTAAACTCTAGAGATGGTTGTGTATTAGAATTCCAGTAAATCATGAGTTTCTGAAATACTCAGACCACCTCGTCTGAAGTTGAAAAATAAATTAAATCAATTTTAAGATAAAAACTGAAACTATAAAATCTGTAAAACCTAAAAGGGTCTTAAAACGTTCTGCACTTTTTAGTCAGAGATAAAAAAAAATGTAGCACAAACACTTGATTTTAATCATCTTGTTTTACAAATGACTGAAGTGGTTCAAGTGGAAACTTCTGAACATAAACACCTCTTTTGTTTGTCATTAGATACTTTTATCACTGCTACTGCCCGGTCACGTCAGGCTGAGGTCCCAGCTGGACGAGGTGCTGGACATGGAGCTGATCCAGCAGCAGGTCGATCATAGAGCTCTGGACATCCACAGACTGGCAACGTTTGTCATCGACACCATGGCGTCTTTATGTGCTCCTGTGCGCGACCCAGAGGTCAAAGCTCTTCGGGACCTCAAGGACCCCGTGGAACTTCTGAAGTAAGAAACAAATCAGTGCCAGACTGATGTCTGAGTGTGGAGCCAACTGTATTTCTCTAGAGGTATATCAGGGATAACCATGTAAACCAGATACATCTATACATGCCTTTATCAGTTTTTAAAAGTAAGCTAAAAATATCTGAGAACAATCACTTTAAATTCAAGCTAATTAAAACTAGAGATGCTCTTGTTTCTCTGAAGTGGTTTAACAATAATAGTGATTCGCCTGCTCTTTTCTTGTAGGGGGATCTTTCGTGTCTTGGGAGTGATGAAGACTGATATGGTTAACTTTACCATCCAGAGCTTGAAGCCTCATCTCTTGCAGCAGGCCGTGCAGTATGAGAGAGCTAAATTCCAGCAGATCCTGGACAAGCATCCAGGTGAGAAGGAGGTTTCACGCTAGTGGGTTTCAGTCTCCAATTTCACTGATAAGGTGACAGTGATATATGCAAATTATGTAAGTCGCTTAAAGAGGAGCGATCATGAATTAATTGAAATCAAGAAAACAATTTTTTTTTTATCCCAGAGGGAAATTTATGATCATTTGATGCTGCAGTTTTCAATATACCCTTTAAAGCCCAACCCAGGAAAAAATTGGGGAGAAAGCCTGTTTTTTTTGTATCTGTAGTCTTTATTTGGCTCATTATTTTAAAAAAATGTATTACCAAAAGGGATTTTTGTATATTTACCATGTGAAATGTCAATATGATTGTTTCTGCATTATTGTATTCACGAGGGGGCAGATATGATACACACGGCAATATAGGGTTAAATACATTTTGGCCTCCGTCACTTACCATCCACCCACTTTTTATCTTTGTATATTGGGTGAAGTGCTGGATGGCCAATCACTGAAGTCTGGCTCAAACTGACCAATCAGGATCACTGCTGCAGTGACACGCTGTTGGTGTTTTGCCATCGGGACAGTAAAAATCCACACAGATGTTACTTTACAAGGAAGAGGTGTAAAATTAGCATATGACAGTAAAACCAGATAGTGTTAGATATTTTTATTTTTTTTAACTGCAAACAACTGAATACCTCCCCAGCTCATCTTGTAAGCGTGTAAAATGCATGAAAGAAGACCCACGCTGTCTGTAGAAATGAATAACTTTGTTCTGTGAAAACGCTTATGATTCCTGCATTCCTGCCAGAAGATCTACTTAAATCCTACACAGAGGACCTGCAAAGAGACTTATGTCTTAAGCTGTTTTCACACATGCACCCCCCTATGTGCACTTTTTTTAAATGCTGCCACCTCATCTAGTACACTATTGAAGTCACAGTAGACTTTTTTCATTTTAATGTGTCATTCTTTATACATTCATTCTCAGCTTCTTTAGACAAAACCACAGCTTGGCTTCAAGCAGCAGCATCAGAGGAGGCGATCAGTGCTCAGACTAATTCTCCTGCTTCTGACAGACGGGTTCTGCTCAGCGCCACCGCTGTCCTTAACCGGGCCTACATGCGTCTACTCCATTGGGACCCACAGGACCAGAAATATCCCGAGGTCAGCGGCAGTTAGGAAAATTGCGTCTTGACGTACACTTCATTATGCTGGGTGATATTTTATTGATTACAGGGGAATATACAGCTGCTCTGTGCACTTCTCCTCCCCCTGCCTAATGTTAAAGTATGTGACAAGATATAACAGCTCTCGTAGAACAGCAGGTCAAATCCCCTTTTTAAATTTTTTTTTATTAGATGCATCAACGCAGCACTGTCAGGTGAACTCACTAACCAGCATAAGATCAAGTGTGAACGTCTTCAGTTTTACTGATTGTAATTGTTTTTAGCTTTTACTTGTATAGAAAAGAAACTATCAAAGTGTCTGAGGCTACGTATTCATTAGTATAGTTGTGTATGATTAGCAGTTTTTTCATAAGGCTCTAAGATTCTCTTGGAATAGTCTCATATCTCCATGTTCTCTTTGGGAATCACAGTTGTAGATCAGGTGCAGCTGTTTTTCTTATGCAAAGCTCACATTTGCGATTAAGAGATGACCTCGTTTTGTGTACCACACAGACTGTGCTGATGGACCGAGCCCGTTTGGATACTTTGAGCCAGCAGCTCCAGATGCTGGTCCTGGAGGCATCAGTGCTGCTTCTAACCAGCACCCAGTTCAGGAATGTCATTTTCTACCTGCAAGACTTTGTTGGTAAACTCAGGCAGTCCATTACTGCCCTGCTGGAGGGCAGTCACACCAGGTAAGAGGAGGATGTGGTGATGCTTGTACTTGCTGTCACGGGAAACAGGTATTGTATGAGACAGACACCAATGGAGGTGACAGGAGGCAACAAGCTTGTCAGAACAGATCCAGCTAACCTCATTCTTTCCATTCAAGAGAAGTCTTGTCATCAGAAGATGACTGTCATAGAACAGCTGCCCACCATATGGTCGAAGCTACAATTAAATACAACCCAGTCTTATTCTTTATTTTTTCTCCAAACCACCTTTAATGGCATTTTGTTAAATCTAAATGCCTTTTGAGAGAAATTCCTAGGCCTGTAACTTGCTCAATGGGATAATGCTAGATTCTGGTGCTCTAGGGAAGCTGACCTGAAGAGGGCTTTGTTGGGGATTGGAGAGATGGTATTGAAGCAGATGACCGAAGCTGTGAGCACTCAGGGAGGAGGAGCGCTGCCTCAGGAGAGCCAGGATGTGCTGAGGAGACAAATATCTGACTTATGGAAGCAGAACAACCCTGTTCGCACACTCATAGGTCAGGCATGAATCTAAGAGTAATTGTAAATGTAAAGCTCAGTTCTGATGGTTTTTCTATTTGTACCCTTCAGAGGTACAGGGATGATATTTACATAAGAAAATTAGTTTTATTTTTGCATCTGAAAAAAACCCTGACTATTTTCTCTATCAATCAGTGCTAGAAAATGGCATCTTTCAACTTCGTTACTTCTGTCCATGTGGAAGCGTTTAAACTGAGCAGGGCTGCTGCAGCATGTTGACTTCTCTCCCTCTTTTTCTCAATCGAACACAGGAGAAAGGGTTCAGGACTACCTCCTGGCCATGCTGCAGGGTGGCCCAGCTAAAAGGAGTCCCGAGCTGCATTTTCCCCTCGGGCTGGTGAGTGCTGAGCTAGCAGAGCTGGGAACGGCCTTTGGGCAAATCATCCACTTCAACCGAACAGTCTTTGGTCTTTTTTATGCACCCATCATCAGGAAACTGCTGCTCCCGACGGGAGAAGCCGAGACTGAAGAGGACTTGCGCTAAACTGTGGGTGACCTGAACACAAGCTGCCACTTGGCATAAAATTTGTCACTTTAAAGTGTAAATGTAGAAAAGCTCAGTTGTCAGACTCACAATACAAAAGAAGTCAGCTGAACGTATAGTCCTTCTGTTGTTTAATTGACATTTACAGTCTCCAGGAACAAAATGTTTTCTCAGATGTCAGGACTCCAATGTCCAAGTGAAAGCATAAGGCAGTTACTGAATAATTATAGTACATGTAAACCAGATAACTTGTGTACACAAAACAAGACTGTAAACTAGAAAGAAAAGGTCACATTTCATCATAACAAGAAACTGAAATGTTAAAAAAGTGCCAAAGTAAATATGCTAAGAGTTTGTAAATAAGACTTTATACTAAGTTTTAATATGTAGCTAAGTGTCTTTATGTTAACAAATGTTTCTGTACGACTTACCAAAGACAGTACGCACTTTTTTTATTATTATTATTCTTTCTTTTTTGAATTTGTGACTATAAACCAAAAATATAATGTGTTTCCTACAGTCGTGGGTAATATTGGGCAGGGGTGGGGGGAAGGTTGAGGGGGTGTGATACTGAACAGTGCTTTATTTGTAAACTAATAGCAATGTTTGTTTGTTTTCATATTTCACAGTCGTTCAAACAGCACACATTACAGAACAAGCAAATGAAAATTCACACATCAAAATCTCTGAAAGGACCTCTGGATGTGATATTAAACCATAACAGGACACAGAGCAAAACAAAACCAAACATTTATCCTCAAGATGATTTTCATGAAGCTGTGATTGTTTCTGTTTTGATTTTTCTCATAAAGATTGTTTATTTTGTTTTACTATCATTTGTGTTGTGGGGAAAAGGAGTTTTTACTTTATTCACATGTTTGTAATGAAAACATTGTGCAGCATCTTCTGTATTTTTCTTCTAGTTTGAAGAAACAATTCCAACTTTTCATTTTTAAGTGTAAGGACACTCGTGCTTATGTTGTGTAATCCACCACAGTGAACCTGAGCTAATATAAAGATTCTAATATTTTTTTATTTGTATTTACAGGTTTATTCTTTTTATTTTACCTTTATTTAACCAGGAGGTTCCACTGAAATAGGAAATCTCTTTTACAGCGCCATCTTTTACCCATCATGTTTTTCCCGTATCATACTGCATCATATTACAACAGCATGGCGCTGTGGTTGGGGAGTCTGGGTGCTGGACCGCCACATTTTACATACTGTCCCAAATCTTTTCAAATTTGGTTTGTAAATACAGGTTTACAGGCAGTGATAAAGATACCCCTGCCAGTGACAAATGTGACCAACACATTCAAATTACTTTTTTAAATAATTGAAAAAAAAAACCTTGCTGTGACACTGATTTTTACTTTTGTTCGTAACAATCATTGTGTGGTAATAACTATACTGCAAACTAAATAAACTAAAACTGCAATTTACGAGAGGTTTACTGTGATGGATCGTAACATAAAGGCATCAGGTTTCACACACTTCTCAAGCAAGTTTTAAGAATCAGTTGGAATATTTTTGCATAATGTTTAACTAAAATACTCACCAGTGGTAATCTTTAGCCCAAATGAAACATTTCGAGAACAGTAATATAATCTGAAGACGTGCTAGTTTGAGGCATGATATTTTTTACAAAAGGCTAAAACATGCAAAAACACTGGCAATGCTCCTTTAACTGAGTCTGAGCAGGACCAATAAGAAATTATATATAGCTGCAAAATAAATGTTCAGGAAGTAATAAAAAGCCCATCATATCTTCTAAAAACTTCTCTTGATGTCTTCAAAGAATTTCCAGAATCCTCAAAGAAACGTTTATTCTGCTGCATGGTCAAGATTTTTTTCCTTTTTACTGAATTACACCTTGAGTTTACCGATTTAGGTATTCAAAATACATCTTTTTACACTGTTTGATTGGCACAACAAAATGTAAGCATAAATATTGTTTTAGAGTCACACGGAGTCATGTATAAATTAGGCAAGGATAATTATTTTCCCGCTACATCTTTGTTTTAGAAGAGCTGCTCTTTGGAAAGCAGGTTAAGTAAATATTCGGTTGTTTTTTTTTGTTGTTGTTTTTTATATTTTTTGTCATTTACTATTTAAATTAGTTTTAGTTGCCATTTTTGTTTTTTTTACTAGAAATGCAAACAAGATCGACAGCATTACTGATAGGTTTTTTCAAAGATCAGCAGGCACTCAGATGCTCAGTTCTGCGACTTGCAAGTAATAAAATACACGAGAGGCACAAACTGGGCTAATCGTTTGTTTAGATTAGAAGTTGCACCACCCACTAATCTCTTCAGCAGGGAAAACACTGGAAGTACAATTGTACATAATTACCATGTTGTCTTGTGTCACCTTTCATTGCAGACAGCTGCTTTATTGTGTCTCTTTTCTACAACTCAGCTATGTAAAGAAAATCAATGCTGACAACAGAATTAGAGGGACTTTTTTTTACTTTTTGTATTATTTAATTTCATCAGTATAATATTGCTATGAGATTTTAAACATTATTACATTTCCAAACCATACTCTGTCCATATACATGGGCAAAGTACTGTATGCTGGTACAGTTTCTTTTTTTCTCTCTCTACATCTTGTTACCCTTTAATAAATCCAGCTGTTACTATCTTTAGTAGACCTGAATCAATAGAAATGCTCAGTAACGGTCTACAGTGCTCTAAACATGACAATACCTACATGACAAAATCAAAAAGTTGCATGAAGGGCAGGAAATAGACTTGGCCTTTCTCACTGACCTTTTTCAGGGCAGGTGTGATACAGAGGTCCTATTTATCCATCAAAGTGGGACCACAGGTTACCTTTAGTTTGTGAGTTGGGATTCATCATCAGGGCAGTGCAGCAGCAGGGAAATACAGAGTGAAATTTAGATGTTAGAGAAACGCCGGTTGGCCCTGCACGTTTCTCAGGCTTACCTCTCAAGTTTATCTCTCAAAGTTTAGTTTGTTTTTTTTCCCCCTTTTTTCCACTGCGCTGCCCACTAACTCAACACACGCAAACACACTCGAATGGACTGCTCCCCTTCAACTCACAGCTTGGTATCCGGAAACTTGAACGCTGGTGTGAGCTACACAAGGAAAACACCAATGTTAAAAAGACATGCACAGCCATATCATGCCACCAAAAACTTGCTTTAAATAGCTGCTGCTCATTAAAGTGTAATGCTTTCATATATTGCATTCATACTGGAGCAGGTTGTCCTGGTGACAGACAAAATGGAGGAACATTTGTGGCAAAATGTTGGAGTGAGGACAATTAGAAAATGGAGGGATGAAGATGAATCGCTGTATTAAGCGTGTAAACGGAATGAGGGAACATAAAGAGCAAATGGCAGATGAGTGAGAGAAGACGAGACGCTGCTACAGTACATACAAAGACTGCTCAGGCCAAGTGCATCAGTGGGGACAAAAACACTGCCAACATGCATCATCAGTGGAAGCTAACAGATAAAAGAGTCAGAACAAAGTGGCAATGACACAGCCCCGATGCTGCACACAGAGCAGTAACAGCTAAACAGTCAGACTCCAGACACTTGTCTTTTAGTTCAGTCCCTCACTTCTCTAGCAGCACACAGGGACAAGGACAGTGGCCAGTGATGTAACTTCCATCAAGACAGAAACAAAGCATACAGCACGCACAGTGGTAAGAAGGTAGTGCACATTGGGGAGAACCCAGATATGTGCCGACTCCACAACAAGCATTTTTTAATCACAGTGCAAAAGGAAAATACCCCCCCCCCCACAAAAAAAAGAGAAGAAAAAAAAGCGTGTCATGTTCCCAGCATAGCAAATCCATCCGCATTAACATGACACCAGAACAACATTTAGATTTGGCTCTTTCATTGCAGTGGAATTAGATCTTTTCACTGCTGTTCATTCTCAAGTGACATACTTTGCGTGTATTGTACCTAATTCTAAATTGGTGTGAAATAAATACCAACCCATGTAATCATGATAATAAGATGCTATTTAGGAAAATGTGCACCAAATTGTGCTGGGGGGGTTGTCAATACACATTAATGTTTATGTGTGGGTTACAAAAATAGGTGAAATGGAAAACCAATGTCAAAATGCTCAATAAAGCTTTTTTTTTTTTTTTTAATTTTTTTTTTTTTTTTTTTAGGGAGGGGTGTTCTCTTGGTTTTTTTTTTTTCACCCTTGTTTTAATAATTAACAAATGGATTCTTCATGAGTGTTTCAGTTAGCCCCAGTCTATCAAAAAGTATCACAAAATGCACCAATTTCCCCTTTCACTGTTAGAAAACAAGATTTTAAAAGGGATAGTGCTCTCTTTAACACAGTGCTGTTTGTTTTTTAATAGATAAGCAGAATATTTAGTGATTTGCAGGCTCTCAGCGCTACCGTTAATGCTGACAGGCACTGGGCAGTACAAGGCCAGAGCAAAGACTCATCCTGACAAACCTGTACCATTATTCAACCAACAGCCCTCCAGCCAGTCACAGTCTAGTCAGTACACCAGAAAATCAGAAGTGCTCGCTTTTTTTTTGTTGTTGTTGTTTTTTCTTTTTAGTCTTTTAGAAACGGGTTGAAGGCGTGCAGTTGGTGGGTGGTGGTGTTCAGAAGGGCAGAGGAAAGAAGGTGTTATTATAGTTGATTATAGGTAACCGCAGTGACGTAAGGCTGTTGTCCACAGTAAAAATGTAGGAAGTTCGTCGTCCAGTGTATACGTGTACGAGGTTTCAGTTCTTGAGCTTAGACATCAGTGATAGATATTTTCTTTTTGACTGCTCCATCATGGTCTTACTATGAGTTCTGTACAAATGAGTAGAAAAAAAATACACAGGTTGTTTGCTGCATGTTGCTGTTTTGTCTTTCATTGAATAATTGTCCATCTTGCATCCCATGCTAGCAAAGCAGCCTCCTCATAGTGCCTCACAGTGGTAGATGTCTGGTAAGACAGGACAGGCTACAGATGGAGAAAGAAAAAAAATTATAACTGTCTTGAAGCCAAGCAACCAAAATAATCAATAAATTTAAAATAAAATTATATTCAAAATAAAATATTCAACACAAATCACAGTCTTAGTTTACTGATTGTAAATCTAAATGATAGACTTTAAAGGAAAAGATCAACATTTTTAAGAATAGATGTAGATTAAATAATTAAATGAAAAGACTGATAACCAGCTCACATTTCTGTGGGTAATATGAAGTTTCCATCACCAGCTGGTTAACTTCAAGTTTTCCACAGTTGATTAGAAGATACACCTAAATTAATCTCTATTCAGAAAAAATAAAATACTTGACCAAGAAGATGAGTATGAGGGAGACGTTACAGGAGAAGCAGGATTATTCACACCTCTGCAACATTCTTTAGACCGATTAAATGCCTGTGAATGGAAAGCGTTGGCACAGCTAAAGAAAAAGGTAGTATTTAAACGATCATGAAAATTGGTTTCCACATGTAGACACGGAAAACATGTAGCCTCGGTGTCGCGTGATGAGGTTTTAAGAGAATTAAAACAAAACAAATGGTGCATTTACCAGTAGATGCATTCATTTCTGTAACCAGCATTTCAAAAATCAGCCCTCCACATTTCTGAGTGGCGGGATCTTGGATTTAAGCTGGTACTCAGATTTTGTGATAACTTCATATTTGTTATAGAAATTTGTAAGAGCGGTCATCAAAATTCTCATCTAACTCTTTGCACGAATGCAAATGAGCATATTTTCCAAAATGTCGAACTTTTCATCTACCAGTTAAACACACTGACCCCTGTAGCATTACACAAAAGTGCACATTTCTAACATTTCTGTAAATACTTGAACTTGCTGTAAGGTCAGGCCAGTGTTTGTCTGGATAAAGAGCAAAATAAAAATGAAAATGCATGCTTTGCCTGTAGATAATATTTTTAAAAAATGGCTTGTAAGAGGAAGAATAATAAAGATGCAACCTCTGGGAGCTATCTGGGATTTGGAGGCAGATGCAAGTTGTCAGGAAGAGGAGGATGAGGAGGAAGAGGCAGTTTGGTTGAGAGAGCAGGGCCACGGTAAAATGAGATCAGTCCAGGATCATCCGTTCCAGGGCTCCGCCATTGGCTGCAGCAACAACAGGCGAGGAAGGCTGCCAGGGGAGTTGGGGAGGCTCAAGAGAGCCACAGGAGTGTTTGTCATGGCAGGCAGGAGGTTGGTGTGGGTCGCTGGGCAGGGCAAAGGAGGGTGAAGGAGTAGGCAGCCCTGAGGCATGCTATACCATCACAGTGAGAAGGCACGGGGCTCACATGTATGTGTGTGTGAGTGAGTGAGTGTGTGTCAGTGAGAGAAAGAGGTTACAGGATAACCGGATGCAAGGGGAGAGGAAAGTACAACGGGGTGCAGTAAGGGCAGCTGTCGGAATCCAGTCTCAGAATATGGTGGTCTCGTACTTGGTGCTGACGGGACGCCTGCTGTAGTCCCGCTGGTCACAGAGCCAGGTGGTGCTGCCCAGGGACTGCATATCTGCATCCATCTCCAGGGGGTCGATCTGCCAGAGGGAGGGAGGGAGGAGGGACGAGAGGAGGGTGTAAGACGTGCGGCAGTGGAGGCCATTGCGCCACACTGACAAGTCCTCAGCTTACACACGTGCATGTGGATTAGAGGTACAGTTCTGTGATCATTTTATAATCACAGACCCTGAGGGCTCAATCCACAAAATGGATGATGTCTGACAGAAAACACTCCCAGCCTCTGTAAGCAGCAGCAGCAGTAAACCAAAGATACCACCCTCTGGGAGTTAAAACATACACTGATTAATAGTTCCAAAACAACATGTGCTCTACACCACTGGCTATTGGCATAACATGGACAGTCAAGACTCACATTTTTGCATAGATGATGCTGATTAACTCACTTATGTAGCAGTGAATATTACATAGCTTAAAACAAATGTCATTTGAAAATTCCCTGCTAATGGAAAACACTGAAACAGCACACACAGAAAACTGAGAAAAGGTTACAAACCATCCAACAGAGACAACTTCAACTATCTTATTATTGCCACAATGGATTAAACCCTCTCTGGCACAATTTAACCAAGAGTTTTATTGAGACGGTAAATCGAGTGACCCTCTCCTCCCTGGATGTGTAAAACCACAGAACATCAGCTAATTCCATTTTAAAGTCTAAAATGTATAGTGAAGATGAGAGATGGGAAAGTAAAGGGATGAGGGGAAGGCTTATGGTTGAATTATTAGGAATAAAAAACAAACAAACAAACAAAAAAAACGAAGACACGAGTGCACCGTAGCATCCCAACAACAAGAAAAAGAAATAAGGGCGGTGTCAGCAGATGTATGATGGTTGAGGATTGAATAGAGGAAAGGAAAGAGAAGGACCTGGATTCCAGGGCTAACAGAGTGCAACGGGAGGAAGGAAGGACGGTGGGTAGTACACGTGTGACAGTGCCAGCAGCGGCATTCGAGCACAGGGGCACCCTGGGAAGCAGGAGGACCAAGAAGACAAGAACAGACATGTTAAAAAAGAAGAGAGCAGAGGGACAGAGCATTTCATTGCACTGTATGGACAGTGGAGAAATCCAGTAGCAGTTTATCACCTCTTTTTAAGGTTAATAAAGTAACTTTTTTAATGTATTTGATTCTGGTCAATGCCTGTTCTCTAGACTTTGTCTCTGAACAGCGGCAGTCCATCCCAGCTGGGCGCAGCAGGTCTGTGAAGCTTTGGATTTCTACACATGCTGGAGTGGTGTGCACATGGCTGTAGTAAGGATGGAGATTTGGGTGGTGGAGCAAAGTGTAATTGATTAAACAGTGTGTTTGTTTCTTACATCATAAGCAGAAATTATTTGCATGCCTGACTTACATGGACAAATTATGAAACAATGAGCAGAGACGTGTGAAATATCCTTCACTACTGAGGACAACCAGAGGCACAAAACAACTAGAAACGGCGCAGATTTAATCTGGTTGTGTTTATGACCCCAGCTGTATGTTTAATTGAGCCCAATTGTTTCTTTTTTACCCATTTTAGTCATTTTGTGGCTCATTTAGCCATTTAAAAAAAAATAAATCTCTTTGTAGTCACTTTGCTTTTGTGCTTGTTGTCATCTCTGCTTATACTGCCTGTCTGAAATAATTCTGCAACTCTTCATGGTTGTTTTATCATTAAAAAAAATCTTTTTGTGGTAACTTGGAATTCATTAAGCTAATTTTGTGTGACAGTTTAGCTGTTTTTGCCCTTTTTTTCCTCTTTTAGGTCATCCACATTTACACTCCTGCCAAATTTACTTGAGAGTATATCTTTGGCAAACACAGTTATTAGTCATCACCATAAAAGGCTTTTCTATTTACTTTAAAGCAAAAAAAATAAGGGTATGATGTCAGATTTTTCCACATCCTACTTAAAACACTGAGGTTAAACAGGCTTTCTTCACTTCTACAACTGCTACATGGATAATCTGCTGGTGAGGAGACTGACTTTTTGCCTTGTTCATCCAGCTTAAGGCTCAAGCTTTTCTCACAAGATCTTGTATACAGAAATCAAAGGCATACTTGAAGCCCTTTATCAGCCTTATAACGATACAGCTGCATGCATTAAATGAGAACTGGAGAGAGCGTTTTCAAAACACCCAGGGGGATAATGTTTGCTTAATTAATTTTATAACTACAGTTGATGGAATCTGCTTGAGTCAGCTGACAAAATGGACCTTTGCTGGCTGTAAAAGGGAAACTTGATTATTATGGCATATCTGCCATGTGAGAACAAAGACTTTGATGGGTATGACAACTGTAATTGCATGAGACAGGGCTTAGTAGACATTAAATAGCTCCTTAGGGAGAAAGCATAGAAAAATAAATAAATTATATTTAAAAAAGCACTGTATGACCATCTTGGTTTCTGTTTTAACTAACTGAACTTGTCAGCAAAGAAAGCATTAATGTAAATTGCAGATGACAGAAATCAGTCCACCCTGTCATCTACAACTTAAACACCAAGCCAAGAGTCATTATGCAGCTCTGTGATTATTCCATAAATTATCCTTCCAGAGAGTCAGTAAAACAAAATGATTTGTGTCTCTGCATAAGCATGCGGTCCAGCAGCATGCATGCTCCTGGTTGTACGGCTCTCTCAGATGACAGTGATCACTGAATTCTTTTTATATGCTTTCTGAGAGGTCAATACATCAATGCGTCACTACGCAAACATTTATGCAACACACTAAATCAGAGGGAAGGAAGCAGCATGGGTCCAAGCAGAGGGGTGAGCGCTGAGAAAAGTCCCCGAAGAAATCAATTACCTGCCTGTGAGCAACAAAAAAAACTTTCATTCGTCACTTTTTACAAATAGCAAATCTCCTCGGATAGGAGTGACTTTCAGGGCTGTTGGGTATGTGAGATAAAACTGGCAGCAAAATAATGACATTACTTTCGGCTGCACACAGCAGATCTTCCTTGGTAGGTGGTCTATGGGGGGTTAAACATCAGAAGAAAAGTTGGTCATGAGGTCTGTGTAGCTTTTCTAATCTATGACTGCACTGCTGTGTGTTTCTATCCTCCCTTTTTGTATAATCATAGAGCAAAACCAACACTTCCTCACAATAAAACACATGTTGACCAGTTTTTCTTTTCTTTTTTCAAGCTACTCACCGCTGATCTTCGCATGCTGCTCCATGACTGAGACACTGGACGGCTGGTTTTGGTTTCGATGTGCTCTGAGCCCAGAGATGATGGGGGCACATACTGTCTCGCTCTGGACTGAACTGCCATTTGATAAGCCACCTCAAATGCCTGTCCCAGTGTTAGGATGATCTCGTAGGTCTGTGTCTGTGTTTATTAGGAAAAACATATTTATGTTCATATCAATAGACAAAGCATGTAAAGTAAGACAAAACACATCTTTAAAATAAATATAAAACAACTAAACTGATATAAAGCTCATTCTCGGTGGCTATTTTTCTTTCATAGTTGATTTTTACTTATTAAGAAAGTGCTTTCACAAGCATCACTAAATACTTTACGTTGTTCTACTTATGTGGATACCAGCATAAAACATTTTAAACATTTGTTTAGTTAACCCTTCAACTAACTTTACAAATACTTCAAACAAAATGTTCAATGCACACAGAAGAACTGCTTTGTATAATTATCCTCTAGTTTTTATTTGAATGTGTCTTCTCAGAGGAAAGCAAAAGCAGTGCTCAGTGCAAATAAGCAAAGCCCTTTAGCACCTTTTAGTATGAAAGTTAACTATTTTCCGCTATAATATGCTCTTATTACCCTCCACAACTAAAACTTATTGTTAAATAACAGAATACATTATAATCATATAAAAATACTCAAAGTTTATCACATATTTTAACATATTTGAGGTTAAGCGTTATGTAATAGTTTCCATTTTAATAATGTTACCACTTTCACTGGCCAGTGGTAAAGATTTCAATTCAGACCCACATGATGCTGATTTTGGTTATAAATTCAAGTCCAGAAACAACACATAAAGTAAAGCAAGTCTTTACAGTTTTTCTAAGTAACAGAATGAGCAAAGGCAGCTTTCTAAAGACCTGCAGCTATTCTCTCAGCACATATACCCTAATCTATTTGATACTTTCGTCAGTTTATACTGATCGTAAAGAGCTCTTATATGCAGATTGCTCCATCAAAAGTCTATAACAAAATGTAGTCTCATAATAAAGTAGTACAAGTCATATTACACAGAAATCCCTTTTAAAAAGATTATTGCCATCCAGGTGGCTCCAGAGAGAACAATCTGCTAAAGATAGAAGATTGTTGTTGACCTTTTTACAAGTGTTGAGACACAAAGAAGACAATGCCACACATAGTGGAAGGGAATTTAAAATCAACGTATTTAATGAGCCAATCAAGAAAAGAATGCCTACAGGATGACTGCATACGGGTTTAACAGCAGGCTACCCGACATCCCACTAGGAACACTAATGTTTTACAAATTATTTTCTGAGCTTATTTGTTTGGATTTTTCTTACTTTATCAAGAATGTAAATACTTACCACTTCCACAGTGCTGAAGACATGACAGAAGTGGTGGCCACTCTTCAGATCCTTGGTGATGTATGCAAATGTGCAGAGGTCATCTGGGTCTTGAGCAGCACATGAGATGTTCCTGATCTCATGCTCTGCAACTATAGTCTAACGGACACAGGAGGGAAGAAGAAGGTTGAGTGGAAATGAGCAACTAATAGACAGTGAAAAAGTAAACTGCAGCATTTGGCTTGGATAGATCAATAAGCGTGGATACACACTCACACACACATACTCTTACAGTACCTTTGTGGCTGCATCGATGAACTTGACCCCTCTATAGGTAATGGAAAGTATGACAACTGGACCCTTTTTTGAATCCTTTGATTTCTGGAAAAGACATGTCACACAATTATTTATGTATCATCAGTTTTTCTACGACTAATGATGATCTGAGGTTCTATGTATCCATTTTCCTTCATTATTGTTATTTATTGGCCGGGATTTATTTATTACTATTTCATTTAAACAACTTTTATTTGTTCTTTTGGGGTTATAAATAAAATCAGTAGAGAAATAGGATAATAACTTTTTTTTCATGAAAAGATTTTTCAACAAGTACTTACTCTAATCTTAGCACAGGCATCTTGTGTGGACTCGATCCCTCTTAGATCCCTGATTATCATTGATCCTAGGTACTAGGACAAATAATCCAAACCATTCAAAAAGCAATCTTATCACTTGCAACGATGCTGGAAATTAAATATATTTATTTTGTTTATCAAGACTATATTTCTGCCTCTGGGCTAAAGACGGTAATGGTGACTTACTGTTGCCTCGTACCCACAGGAGTCCAGGATGAGCTTCTCAGGCTGGTGATGCCAGGCGGACACTGTGGCGTACGTGGCAGAGTGGTTCGGTGGCCGGAGGTTTAAACGGGACTCTTTGTGTCGTTCGCTGTGTCTGTCCTGCAGAAATGCAAAATCACAGATTGGAGAATGTATCAAAAAGGAGAGCTTGAACCAACTTTGTGGCTTTGAACAAATTACATTATGTCTGGCAGCAGATCTGTCAAGATTTTGTGTCGTAGTTGAGGTGTTTTCACACTTCAACATCTCACCTTGTAATGTTAAAGAAGAGTGACAAGACTCAAGATTTTGCGTTCTACTTTAGGCAGAAAAAATATGCAGACTTGTAGTGAATTTCATTACAAATACTAATTTGTGTGACTTGGTTGAGTCGGTGAGGTAAAAGAATGCAAACTTTTTTATAATAGTGTGAAACCAACTGAATTCTGTATTGTCAGCATTTTAGGGGAAGTTGTTTTTGAAATGCTTGCAGGCTTATAAATATTTATTCATGTTGGGCCTTTAGGCCAGTGTAGGATGTGCTCAATTGTTTCATATATCTCTTGTCAGAGTAAAATTTACTTACGATAATAATAGACTAAGGTTTAAGGGAAAAGTAATGATGTAACATGTCACAAACTCTGAGCAGTCTAACTTCTTCCTCATTCGTGGATGCTCCTCTTTGGCCCCAGTGAGTCAGAAAACAGGCATGCCAGCTTAACGGTTTGTGTCATATTTTGACCTTTAACAAATGCTAAAAATTTGATCACAGAGTTATTCTTGGTTTATTCTCTCACACAAGGCTTGAACTGACTTTGTGACAGTCAATAAAGATCAAAAACTGCTTGGGGGCAGGGCAATAATTTAATGCTGCCATGTTTTGACATTCAGTAATCTACTCATCAAAATGAATGATTCAATGCATATAAACAGAAGAAGTTATAATAAAACTGGTCTCTAGGGATGGTTGGCTGAACTTGGAGAGCTGAACCTGAGCATCTTAAATGCAATAGACTGAGAGAGTTCTTCAAGCCTGAGACGGTGGTCAAAATTAAAATGTAGGTTTTCATATATTATTCAGAACTAATTTCACAGAAAAGCTGGACCAGAAAATACCAAAGCAGCAAATCAATTATCTGATTTATCAAAGCACTGATTCTAAAAATAATATAATCAAAATCCAACATTTCAACCAGTCATGGGAAATTTTAAGTGTAGTTCATTGCCTGTGCACGCTATTTACATCAGTAACTGTAACACTGTATCACACAACAGTCTCTGAAAGACAATGAATGCACAGCATCGTTTTTTAAGTTTTTACTATTAGTTCAATCAAATTAGATAAAAGAAGGTGGTTTTCCGGACAATGATTTAAGGGAAAAAAAAAAATGGAACTCACTACAGAGCGTGGCCTCTCATTATAAGACCGCAGAGATATGCTGCAGTCTTGGTCAAGTCTTCTCCGCCTTCGGTCCGAGTCAGGTAGAGGGAGGAGTGTGTCCATGGAGCGACTGGTGTAGGGGTCCAGCTGACTGAGGGGAGATGTAGTCTGAGACAGGAGGTCATGAAACTGTCCAACACACACACACACACACACACACACACACAAAAGAAAAAACAAAAGAAAACACAGTAGATTAATGGCTTGACTGCACGGACTACAGGGGCTGCTTTTCCTGATCTACATCCAAGCTTAATCCTTAAGAAAAGAGCTTCTTTCACAGAGAATCTCAGCTCTTTTTAGCCCAGTTTAATCTGCCTGGGAAATCGGCTCTGAGTATTCAATTGTTCCAAACAAAGTGATATTGAAGAATCTCAATCCAAATTTAGACATCAGCGTCAGAAAGAGAAGGATCCGCTTTCTCATGCTACAATGTTGGCATAGAAACACAAATGGCCATGCCTTGTAGTTTAACTTCCCTCTCTGAAATATATCAGTGCATATGAACCAATGTGAAGTACTTTACATAAAAAAGACATTAATATCAGTGACAGTAAATCTAGGTTACGTTGAGGCTATCATCAGAGCTACCCTTTTAATTGTGGACATTAATCATATCTAAGGTACCAACCAAATTGGTGTTGACAGCATGTTTCTGCACATCTTTGATCAAAAGTAACACTGACACTGCTGCGGTCTTAGTTGTGTGAAGTACTGAAGATAAAACATTATCCCAGAGGTTCCCTGTTTCTGGTGAATTTATACAAATAGCAGCAATAAAGGCATAGAATTGAATGTCAAGGTTATCATTTCCAACCATCCTCAGTCTCACCATAATTGGAGAAAGGCGACGTGACTTAGAAGGAGCCTCTTCATAGGGTCTCTCGGCTAGAGATGCAATAATCCTCTTTCTGTGGCCCAGAGCACCAATCTTAATAACCTAGAAGAGAAAACATCAGGTGACAGTATAAGAACTTCCACTGAACCGTTACATCAAGATCTCACACATGAGAATTTATCCACACAAAGCTAATAGTGATACATCCAAAATACAGTGACAGTGCTGGTGGCATGTACCCTTCACTGGCAGGCATCCACGGGCAAACAGAAATGACTCTCGTCAATAATTCAACCCCAATCTGTTTTGCCGTAAGCATAAAGTACAACACAGTGTCCTTCTCGGGACGCTCTATATTTCATGAGCCATTTTTGGACATAGAGCTTCAAAAACACTGAGGATCATACTAATTTATAAAGCAATGACATACAAAATCACAGGACAATTTCATCTTTCATCATTCAAACATTTTTTTTAACAGTTTTACAACACTACGACAAGTCTACCTGCAGTATCTTTGTCCTGTTAAACCATTTACAGAGACCAAATCTGCTCCTGTGCATAAATCCCTCACAGGAGGAAGTATAGGTTAATTCTATGTAGTTAAAATCCATTATCTAAATACTGCACATTTGCATAATTGGTTATTAACATTCATGCTCATCCAGTAAGGGTGGCTGTCGTGTGATTAATGTTACATTTGCAATTATTTTCCTGGTACCAAATTTTCCAGACGAGGTTAATAATTCTTTAATTGCTATTCAGTGAAAGTCAGAAACAGACCAGGCTACATATCTGTAAGCTGGATTTCTCTTGATGTTTTCATTCATTTTCATTGTTTACAAAATCCCAGTGCGACCAATATGTATGAGGCTTGGGAAAAAAGCAGTGGGATTCAGTGAGAACATAACTTATAGAAAGCTCATAGATCATCTTGAAGCTGAATGCCATTTGCTGTAATATGCTGAAGAGGATGTAGGGAATGTAATGGTCAAAGTGAGCTCTGCCAAGATGCTCAGAGGCAGTTCTGCTACTCTGCACACTGAGAGTAATGTGCCCTGCACTCACACCCCCATCTTTCTGCATCGCAGTGTGCTGGACGCCATCCCTCACACTCTGCATTGACAGTGTGCTTGGCCACTGCCTTCCTGTTGCTGCTGCTGCTTCTGCAGCTGCAGCACAAACAGACCTACAAACAAGCATGAACAATGAGAAATCTACAAACACACCCGTCCTCACCTCCAACACTGCTCTCGACTCTCATCTATCTATTACATATAATGAAATAAAAAGTGCATATTGGGGAAAAAAGTAGTCAAAGTTTTGTCTATGAAGTCACAGTAGCTAAATATTTTCTAGATTTGTATGTGACTCATACAAGCAAAACAATGACTACTATAGAAAAGTCATTAGACAACATGATTGATCATTCCCAGAGCAGTTTTTATGTTTTTCCTATATGGATAATTTTGGCCAAATAAATCCTATATTTATCAAAGAATCCCATCAGGAAAACAGCAGTATTCTAAATACATTCACATACACACTTATGTTTGTCTCCTTATGCATGTGGGGACTTTTTATTAACCCAATGGGATCTACTCCTAAGCTCAATTCACAGCTTAGCTCCAACCACAACCCACACTATGACATTTGGCTTTATTGTGATTGGGAGTTTGTTACCCATAAGAACTAGTAGTCCTGCTAAAGTCAGTGATTATTTCCACAAAAGCTCTAAATAAGGTCTAAAAATAAAAACTAGATAACGCATACATGTCAGCAACTGCGCACAAGCTTAAACTGGGCCCAAAATAAATTAGTCCTTGTCTGTAATTACTGATTATCATAAAATGTTATACTATGTTCATAAAGATAAAACCAAATTAAACATTTCTTGTCATCAGTGACTTTTCCTCTAAAGTTGCTTCATCTGTTGGTTATCTATTAATTACTCTGTAATTTTCAAAATGTTTCTGCTCAAGTTTTATGCAAATGTCTTCTTCACAGAGCATCTATCTAATATTGCACCACATTTTTTAGGGCTTCTTAACCAGGTGTCCTTGTCATTGAGACAACCAGCCTGTAGAATGGTCCATGATGTCACGGATTTGATAGCTTGTAATTATTAAACAAGTCCACCAACACTGTTTGAATGATCTGTGGTTTCTTACATTGACAATCTCCAGCTCCCACAGGTTCTTAACACACTCCAGTGTGCGGTATCCATTTGAAAGGAAATTGGGGAGATATTCATGCAGGCCAAGGCCGTCCAGCCAGGAGGCGAGAGATGTGCTGCCATCACAGCCCAGTGCTTTAACCTATTGAGAGAGAGAGAGAGAGAGATGCATGTAAGTAAGCAGTATCTTAAACATAAGAAAGAAGTATTCTTCATGTTCTTTTACCAATTTAAGTTTAATTTTTACACAACCAAAGCTGGACATTTCCATGGATATTCTTTAATGGTGTTTCAAGGGAAGGCAATATTAGAAAGTTTTTTAGTAAATTCAACATATTTTTTAGATTTTCATCTATTTATTTTTGTTCTTCAGATAAAAATGTTAATTTCTGGAAGAAAGACAAATTTTTGTGCATCATCACATAGATATATGCACAAATAAGGGGCAAAAAGAAGTATGTACTTTTACTTCAGTTAGTTTAGAAGAGCCAAGCTTCTAAGCAAGATCACAAGGTGAACCTATAATCCAAAAAAAAAAAAAAAATAAATAAATAAATAGATGGATGGATGGAAATTGTTCAGTATTCCTGGGAGATCACATCCCTTTGCCAAGAACAGAAGATAATGTGGATACTGAATATGTGGCAAACAACTGCATGCTAATGGGCTAAATTAAGCTAGTCATTTTCAGTGTTAGCATTTAGCTAAAAGCACCATTGTACCTTAGGTTAGTCCTACAGAAACATTAGCATGCCCCGGTAGAAATATTGACATAATTTTTATCCCACTACTACAGTGGTTCGCAAACTTTTCATGGACAACAATAATGCCGACCCCAGTAAGTACCACATGCACCCCAAAGCTTAAAAAGAAACGTACTAAGAAATGTGCCCTGAAATAGTCTTTAGTTTATTAGTTGCTTCTTTAATAACTACAGTCAAAACCACATCAGTGGCAGAAGGAATGATCAATGCATCTGCTATAGTGTGAGATTCTTTTAAGCCAGGAAACTGCAAACTACTTCAGGTGAGTTGAGCTTTCAATAAGACAGATGCTGCTTTAGTAAAACTATTCTGCTCTATATGAGAGGTAAGTAGTTTATTTCTAAAGTAATCAACAGTCTTTTCTTTGTGTTCAGGATGACAAGTCCATTGTTTGGCTTCATACTGTCAGATGCTAATATTTTGAGACATACAACACACTGTGGTGTGTCTTAATTGCCCAACATTGACCATTACCATTACTTGACCATAACTTGGTCATCCCTAGGGGTGCAAGATATGCCCTATCATCTCATTTTCTCTCTTTTTTTTATTGGTAGTTGTCATCTCTCTTCTTGATTCATCATTGTTTGCCCAATGCTACTTTCACAAATGTGTCCATGTTTGGACTTATAGTGTAAAACTATACTATATAATATAACTGCCATCCTTGATAGAAAACAACTGCGAAATGCAGAGTTATGTAAAATATTCTAAAACTCCATCCTCCTCAAAGTGAAGTCTTGTGACACAAGATTTTACAAGAATAACGGCTAATGCTCTGAACACAACGTTCAATGGAAACGCCTGCAAATCAGGACTGCACCGAAATTTTAGAAATATCAATTTTATTTAGCAAAAATCTGTAATGGAAATGCAGCTACTGGCAGACTATAGTTGAAGTCAGATGCTTTTTTTTTTCTTTTAGAATTTTTTTTTTTTGTAGGAGCCAAAATTGTGTTAAGGATAGTTGAGATTTTTATTGTAGGTTATAGTTTATTTTTGTTATATTTTGTACTTTGCTATTTATTGTGCTACACCATTTCTGCTTTGTGCTTAGTTGTCAAATGTCCTACAGTGCCTGAAGTAGGCACTATGTATGCTCTTTGCTACACATAGAAGTGCAATCTTTTGATATTGGTGCGTGGATAAACAGGTGTGCTGAGGTACAGAGAAAAAAGTTTTTTTGACTCTCACTAAGTTGTGTTACTGAAAAGACGTTGTTAGCTGAGAACCGTTGTGAAACCCAAGAGAAGCTTGGATGTACACCAATGGAAATATACTTGGAACATCGTGAATGAAACCACAAACCTCAACCTGAGTCTTCGATGAGTTGTGGGCAAAGCAAGGTAACATTACGAGTCAAGCCGATCAAACCCTTCTGTTACTACTTTTAAGAGTGGTAAAAAAAAAAAAAGTTGAGGGTGGCTTTGAAATAAAATGAATGTTTGCCACTACATTAAGTCAAAAAATCTTTGTCTGACATCGACCTAGATCACGTCGCGGATACGGCAATTCAGGAATTAGACAGAGCCCGTTGCTACAGCGGATGGTATTGTGTTAATTAAGGGCTCTGACTGTGTGAAGATAACCCAGATAAGCTTGGTAATTATCCTCTTGTTGAAGCTGACTGGTTACCTAATTGTTTCTTTCTTTGAACATGGTTATCACTGAAACAGTGTAATAAACGGATGGCAATGGCGGACCCGCAAAGTGGTGACAAGGAGTGTGCAGTTACCAAAGGCGACCACAACAGGGCGGTTGTGTCTACAGAAAAGGGTGTTGAGGAGAAACTGCATCAATATATCAGTCCAAGAAGAGCCAAATTAGGACAGTTAACTGGCAAATCAAACCAAATGGAGCGCCTTATGGAAGACAATAATAATTTCATACATATTCATCATAAGGAAATGAAAAGTTACCATAAGTTGTATGAGGAATTCATTGAACTAAACCAGTCAGTGAACATTTATTTGAAAGAAGAAGAAAAAGCAGCTGAACAAACTGTCTGGTTTGAGCCCAAAGCATCCAACTGCCAAGCTTTCATGAAAAGAGTGGAGAACTGGATTGAGGAAGTAAAACTCCATAAAGACTTATTAGAGACAAGTGGAAAAGACATAACTCCAATGGACAGTGTTTCAAATGTATCTGAAAGACAAATAGACTGGCAGGTCTTCTAAATGTAGCAGCCAAGTAAGTTCATCAGCATCCTCTGTTACTTCAATACGCCGAAAGAGGAGGCCAAAAGAGTAGCACTTATTACAAAAGCCGCAGCATTAAAAGAAAAACAGGTACTTGCACTAAAAGAAGCCTCGCTAAAGTTGGATAAAGAGCAACTGAGGATTGAAACTGAGCTGGCAGCTTCTGCTGCATGACTCAAAGTATATGCAGATTATGAATCACCCCAGCAACAGCATGGTGCTTCTGCAGCATCACAGTCAATTCAGCAGGATGACAATGACAGTCAACCCAGGTATGAGACATCACCACCTGGACTGAAACACAGAGAAAGGTCAGTGCTTTCAACTGAACCACCAGCAACTAAAGCAAAGGTACATTCTGATCAGAGATCAAGCTCTGCACCCGCAGCCGGGCCACGGCAGCAGAATAATGACATAAACAAGTTATACAGCGTGATAAAGCGTCAATCTGATATTACAGAGTTGCTTGTGAAAAACCAACCATTGTCATTTTTTCCTCAAAGAGACATTATATTATTCCATGTCAATCCACTTGAATTTCAATCCTTTATAAGGGCATTTGATCATGCTATAGACTCCAGAACTGACAATGATGCAAACAAGTTGTACTTTTTGGAGCAATATTCAAGGGGTGAAGAGACTTAGTAAAGAGTTGCCAGCATATGCCAGCAAGTCGTGGATATGATCAAGTACTGCAACTCCTAAATTATCATTACGGAAATAAGGTCAAAATTGCTTCTGGTTTAATGGAAAGGCAGTTAAGTGGCCTAAAATCAAGTCAGAGGACGGCAAAGCGCTCAGTGCTTTCTCATTGTTTCTCCTGAGCTGTCGCAACCCTATTGAGGATATCGAATTTATGGATGAGTTGGACGTCCAACTAACATAAGGGCTGTGGCATCAAAGTTGCCATACAAGCTCATAGAGAAGTGGTGGTCCCAGGCATACGAGATACAAGAGCAATGAGGGTGCAGAGCCAAATTTGCTGACCTTGTCAAGTTTGTGGACAAGCAAGCAGAAGTCACGACGGATCCCCTGTTCGGTAACTTGCTGGAGGGGAAAGGGGACGAAAGGAAGGACAAAGGAAAGCTTGACATTAAACGACGCACAAAACCAGAAGGGAAAAAGGGAAGCAGCTTTGTCACTTATGCTACTCCAGTCAACTTTGAGGAATTCAGTATGCAAAAGACAAAGGCTAAAATGACAAGTCCCAATAGTGCCTTCAGTAAACCATGTTTATTCTGTGAAAAACATCACACTCTGGAGAAGTGTCAAAAGATGATAGGAAGTCCACAAAAGGAAAAAATCGACTTTTTAGGAAAGCAGGATTATGCTTTGGATGCTTAACTAAACATGTGAGCAAAAACTGATGACATGTAGTGTTTGTGCTTTGAAACATCCTAGTATGTTACATTTTGAAAAACAAGCAAGCTCCAGTAAGGTAAATGTAGCTGAAGCTAAGGTGCAAGATGATGCTGCCACACATCCAACAGCTTCAAGCATGTTGGTGGCAGCAAACATTGAAACAAGTGCATATACCAGGGCGGGAGATGACTGCATTCTCTCAATTGTACCAGTGCAGGTGAAGTCAAAGAAAGGCAGCAAAGTGGTGTAGACCTATGCTTTTATTAACCCTGGTAGCTCTGCCACATTCTGCACCGAAACACTTGCCAGACAGCTGAACCTACAGGGTGTAGAAAAATGGCCTTATCTTAGCAAGGTAAGAATACCCGTATTAATGCAGATGTTGGACTTCTCATTGGGAGAAATGTTCACAAAACATTAGAGCCATGGCATGTGATCAATAGTAGAGGCAATTGGCCATATGCTGTCAAAACTGTTCTGGGATAGACAGTCAATGGTCCACTAAGAGATCACACAAGCAGTGAATCAGAGAACTGTGGATGCTCACAGGCTACAATAAACTGCATATCAGTGGAGGATGTAGAGCAGCTTTTGTTACAACAGTACAATCATGATTTTCCAGAACGTTTGTGTGATGACATTGTGGAAATGTCACAGGAGGATCAACAGTTCATGAGCTGTGAGAGACTCAACATACCATGGTAATGGTCATTATGTTATTGGTCTACCAAAGAAGAAGTCTGTTGTCACAATACCCAACAATCACAGTGTTGCAGTACAAAGAGCTCTTACACTGAAAAGGAAATTCAAAAGGAATCCTATCTTTCATCAAGAGTACAGTGACTTTATGAAGGATATGATTGAAAAGGGTTATGCCGTCATAGTCCCACAAGACCAGCTAAGCCGTCAGGATGGTAAATTATGGTACATCCCACATCATGGCATTTATCACCCTCAAAAAAGAAAGTTACGAGTGGTTTTCGACTGTGGTGCTAGCTTCCAAGGCACCTCACTGAACAATGAGCTTCTGAAGGGTCCAGATCTAGCAAACTCACTAATTGGAGTGTTGACATGCTTCAGAAAGACATTGAAGCGATGTATTACCAGGTAAACGTCCCTGAAGAAGACAAAGACCTCAAGCGCTTCCTATGGTGGCCCGAGGGAAATATTGAGCAGTACATGGAGGAATATAAAATGACTGTGCACTTATTTGGCATTACATCCTCACCAACATGTGTCAATTATGCCTTAAGAAGAACGGCACATGACCTTAAAAACTTCTATATTGATGACTGCTTAAACTCTGTCAAACCAACAGCTCAAGAAATTTCCTTGTACAAAGACCTCACAGCTCTGTGTGCTTCAGGTGGATTCAACTTAACAAAGTGGATAAGTAACAGCAGAGAGTTTTTGGCATTCCTACCAGTAATTGAGAGAGCCAAGGAAGTAAGAGCCGTTGACTTGAGTAAAGATGCACTTCCAATTGAAAGAGCACTTGGAGTTCTGTGGTGCGTAGAATCAGACTCAATCAGGTTCAGAATAATAGTGCAGGATAAACCGGTAACCAGAAGAGGGATCTTATCTACAGTAAGTTCCATTTATGATCCTCTGGGATTCCTGTGTCCATTCACTATCCCTGCAAAAACACTGCTGCAACGGCTGATCAAAGAAAAATTCAAAGAAAACTCAACTGGGATGAGCCCAGACAAACTTGCTCAGAAGTGGTTTGCATGGCTAAATGACTTGATGCAGCTGTCCATATTCCCGGTAAGCAGATGTTTGAAACCGTTAGGATTTGGAGATGTTGCAACAGCCCACCTTCATCATTTTGCAGACGCATCTGAAAGAGAATATAGGACTGTTTCCTATCTCAGACTAACAAATGATGAAGGACATCACACTGCGCATTCATGGCGGGAAAGTCAAGAGTTGCTCCCTTAAAGCAAATGACAATTCCAAGAATGGCATTAACAGCAACAGTAGTAGTCGTGAACATTGACAAAATGCTATAAAAAGAAGTTCAAATAGAACTACAGAAATCAGCATACTGGACAGACAACTGTCTTGAAACATATTGAAAACAACACATGTAGATTCAAGACTTTTGTAGCCAACAGGATTTTTCACCATTCGGGAGTTGACCAAGTCAGCACAATGGAGCTACGTCAACACAGCAACAAACCCAGCAGACTGCATCCAGAGGCCAGAGCTTTATTGTCCTTTATTTAACAATAGCTGGACAGGTAAGGCGGTCAGAGAGAACGGGAAATGACCTGTGGCAAAGGGACTGGACCAGCTGCACCTAGGAGCTCTAGCCTCTGTACATAGGGCAACCATTCAACCAATTTTAGCTAAATGCTGCCCCAGATGCTAATATTTTGAGACATACAACACACTGTGATCCCCCTTCATTACCCACCATTGACCATTACCATTACCTGTTCAAACCCAAGGAAATATATGTCTTACCATATTTTCTTGTCCATTTATTGGTAGTTGAAATCTCTGTTGTTGATTCAGCATCAATTTCCCCATTGGTATTTTTACTAATTTGTCCATGTTTTGCTAGCAGTGCCCAGCCCCCAGATTAGGAACCACCGAATTACACCAAATTTTAGAATCTCAATATGCAGAAAGTATAAATCTTCTCTATCCGAACCATTGTGCATGACAATGCATTTTTAAAAGTTTTAACCATTAATTAATAAATACTTCAAGTTTCAGCTCTATTTTTATTAAATCAACATGATTACATTCATGCATTTTGATTTGTGTGGACCACTGCAGAGGGCATTTGTGTCTATCTAGAGTTCCACACTTTTAACTATCCACTTTTAGCTTATCAGCAATCTTTATAAAAGTACTTGTAGCTATGATTTCTCCTGACATAGTCTTTTTTTGCTCTTTGTACATGATGGTTATGTGGTTATGAAGTGAAGTACCTTGGGCAAGTTGCGTGCTGCATGGAGGATTTTCTTTCTGTGTCCTGGGTCAGTAATCCCCATGTCTCTGAGATCTTGGTCCTCCATCACGTTACTTCCCTGCAGATGCACAAACATGAGAGAAACACTCAAATGAACACATTCACACACATGCGCGCACACACAGACAAAATAATCAGATAGGTCGATGTACTACACACGCACATAGACAAATAGGGCAAAGCCACAGGGTGCACAAAAAAGTAATAGTACATCTCATTCATACTCACATACTCATACTATTTGTACAGAACATTTCAGATTAGATTAATAAAACTTGTTCTACACTAAATGAGACTCATAAACATACTGAGAGCATACTGCTCTTAAACATCCACACATGCAGAGTCTGCACATCCAAGACACAAGCACTAACAACTGAGTAGGAGGACAATGAAGTCCAATAAATTGTGCATGCCAACAGTAATCAATCTAATCTGGTACGACTCAGAGGAAACAAAGCCTCCACAGCAGCATCTACAGGATCCCTTTGCAGCTGTGTTTCATAGAGAACTACAACCATGTTTCAGGTTTTCTTACAAAAGCTTGATTCAGAGCATGGAAACAATGGGTAATAACTGTATTCAACATCCATAAAAATTCACTGACAGGCAGATTCTTGTCTTTTTTTATAGACATGTTATTGTTCATTAACAAATCCAGCTGCTTTGTCATCTTTTCTCATTTTCAGGCAGGAATACAGAGACAAGCAAAACCATTAAAATGTGGAGCTTCATGTTTTTTCTCGTGGACTGCTGCAGATTGACTCTCACCAGCCAAAACTGTTAAAATGCTCTGTAGCTTTTACTCAACCTGCCATAACTGAATTTGGTTTCAGACCACAATGCAGCTGTATCTACTAGCCTGTATCAGGGTGCATTTGGGAGAATTACTTACTGATAAAGGTCGAAATAAAGAGGGTTTGGACATAAGGGAGGCCCAAAATAGATTCTCCATTTTATTAGCACAGTTTGAAGTTTGATGATGCCTTGGGAGACTCTGCAAACTTATTATTTCATGCTGCATTTGAAAACATTTGACAGGAATATATGCTTCAGTTCTTACATAGCTTATGAGCTATGGTAGTTTGATTTAATCAGATATGGCTTGCAGATGTAGCCATGGAAGAGGTCCTTCATCTCACTAAATGCACTCAGTTTAGGCAGCAGTAAATTCGAATTACTCTTATCAGTCTGTTCCACAGAGTAATTGCGTTGGAAAATCAAATTTTTTTTTAAGAGTAAATGAACTGGTAAAGAAAAAAAAAAAAGGTTTATATGGTACAAAATGTAAGTTTAGTTTCACATGACACCAAATGAAAAAGAAGGGGGCTTCAAAGTCTGATGCAATATTAATGCAGGGCAGATGCATGATGTGGGACTTCTAAGATGCTCTTCACAAGGCAGTTTGCATCACTGCCACATTCGTTTGGACATTAGAGCAACTAAGCATAATGCTGTAAGAAAAATAAGAAATAATGTGGAGATTTTTACTGAGATGAAATGTGTGGAAATGAAGGCCAAGAGAACATAAGCCATGAGCGCCCCACTTCTGGTAGCATGAAAGGAGCACAAAATGATAATCATTGTGTAAAAATTATGAGAATGGGCACATAGCTGTTCATAATTTATGATCCCTCAAAAGCTGCAATCATCACATGCAGAGAGCCCAGCCGACTCATGTGTATGCCTGTTCTCTTGTTCTTGAGGGCGGGCGCAGGGACACTTTGCAAGTAGCACAGTATAGCTTATCTTCAGCAAAGGCAGCATCAGTTTGTAAGTACCGTCAGGCTCACATGCTGCATCTCATGTGCCCGCAGAATTTTACTGAGAAGGGTTTTCATTTTCCTGTGGGCTTACAAACAATAAACAGTAAAGAAACTACATTAGGTTGTTTCCCATGACATGACCAAGTTTGTGAGTATACTTTTTTCAGAGCTTCATTGTGGTTTTTACTATCGTGCTATTCATAGTTAAGAGCTGAGGATGTGGTGTGTGATCCCTCATTTTTATCTGTTTGACTCTCCACATTCAATAATGCAAAAAATTCTAACGTGAATTATGTGAGACTCTAAAGATGAGAAGCAAAGCCACAAAACACACACATTAACTTATGTGTTAAGGAAATCATTGACTGAGTTTTCTAAAAGATTTGTTCTCTGACTATTCTTGTACTCAAGCTTGTAACTTAAAATAAGCCGGAGTGCTACCCTCTACTGATTCATGTAACCATCTTTGTAAATGATCTTGCAAATGAGTTCTGACTGATTACTTCTGAAGTTAACCTAGCATAATCTAATCGTGTGTTTCAGTTATCCTCGGATCTAAGAATTCCAAGAAATTTTTGCCAGAAATGACGACGTGATCTTGTTATTTCCGAGTGGCAAACTGGTAAGTGTAAGAGGACCCCGAGATTCCAGATTTAAATATGGCTGCTCCCAGTACCACCTGTAGTCTATTGCTGTCTTTATTAAAATTCTTTATAATATATTTTGTGCCGGAGTGAACAGCAGTGAGTTGTTATTAATAATTACGTTGTTACGACCGGCCATGTAAATTTTCATGGGCGGATTTGTTTGTGAAAAATCACGTGTTTATTAATCATTATCATCAAAATTGGCTGCCCTTCTCATGGTTCACTTTACAATGGGTTTGTGACTTTCTAGTTTTATGCAGCATTTGTAGATTCTCACAAATTGGCTGTTTTGGAGGCGTCAATTTTTCCAAGTTGGTACAGCTGGAACGCCAACTACCTGGAAATTACGTCACCTAATCTCCATTGCTCCGAATTCCGAGACAACTGGAACACACAAGAGCACAATATTAAACATTCAATGCTTGTCTGACTACTCTGACCTTTCTCTTGTTTGCAACCTCTATATTTTTGTAAATAACCATGTGTAATTTGTCTTGTGAGCCTAATGCTGTCTGTCTTTGATGTGTTAAGTCTAACAGACACATTAGCTGTGACATGAAAATGTGCATCTGAATGCCTGAAGACCCATTGTTGCCATCATATTATTTCCCCTTTTTAACATGGATTTAAATCCAACCAGAGAATGCTTGCTGTATTTAATTTATAACTCATCCTGATAAATGTTTTTGGGAACATATCCATAATGATGTGATAACATACAGTAACATGAATATACTTAATATCCTAATACACACACACACACACACACACAAAGCTTTTTCAGAGAAATATGACAGTTGGATGGAAAATGTAGCACTGCTTCATACAGTCACTAACAATTACACCATCAAGCTTCCTTGCAATGTTCTTTACGAAAAACATGATAATGCTTTTAGTCAGATTGTGGACATCCTTTGAGCTACAGTTAAATAAAACTATTAAAATGTAATCTGACATAATTTTGTGTCAAATATAAAAAACATTTGTAGAAAATATGTCAAAGTTTTTCAAATACACATTTTTCTGTCATGGTTTTTTAATCACCATGATGGAAAGACATTAGGTGGATTTGATAATTTATTTACAGTCTAAATAATAAATTTAGAACCAAAATTCAAAGTCTGCATGCAAACATGCATACTTAAATGTTACTAAACATGAGTATGCTGTCTATAAATACAACATCAGAGCATGCAAGATGATTCTCATTAGCACAACAAGCTCAGTAAAGAGAATAATGGATGAAGGATTGAGTTAGAGTATGGTAAATGTATTGGCATAAACCACATTGTGTTTAGATTGAGGATTGTTTGTCTTAATCATTTAGCTTTGTCTACAGGTCAGGTTTAATGGCTGTAAACAAGAGCTTCTTACAGGAAGAGTAGGTAACTGTGGAATGTACAGTAAAAGATACTGCATGATTGGGAATCATGGGAGAAAAAGAAAAGAAAAAGCTAATGGGTTTTGTTGTAATTTGTCTAGCTGCTGGTGGCAGCCAATACTCCTTAAAAGCATTCAGTAAGGAGCCATAAATCTGTGCCAGGTCATGCACTGCACAGAGGTGAAGAGGAGTTATAAAAGGGGAGAGGGGAAAGTGCTATGAGGATAACGTAAAAGGGTGAGTGAGAAAGAGAAATGAGGGGGGTGGAGCTTCGAAGAGACAAGCAGAGGGTGAGTGATCAGAGTGGTGACATTAAAAGACGAAAGGAACTGGGCTGACAGAGGAGAAGAAGGGATGATGTAAAGTGGAACCGACCTCTGAGATGACATGCTGCAGGTGACTCACCATGAATCGTAGGTCGTCAAAGCCATTGAGCAGGAACTTGCTCTCGTACTGCGGCAGCCCCACGTGCTCCAGCCACTCTCCCACCGGCTGGTCCAGGGCTTTACCACAGGCCCCATCTGCCGAGAGAGGGAAGCGCTTCAGCAGGGAGAAGCCGTTCAGCCGGTAGCAGCGGCACTCAGAGGACGACACATGGCATTGCCACATCATCCTCGGCCAGCAGAGGCAGAGCCGAGTGCAGCAGCACCAGGCAGGGTGGGGGGGAGACAGGGTCCAGGCTGGGGATGAGGGGCTCCCACAGTACAGGCGGGGGCCCAGCTAAACTCAAATACAGTAGGAGGATAGGAAGTGCTGCAGGGACCGTTCAGGCTCTGCAGGGGACTGATTAGACTAATATTACACCTACTGGTGTTAGTGTGACTGACTGGAGGTGTCAGGCGAGGGTGGAGATAGTGCAGGGAAGGAGGCCCATCTGAAGCTTGGTACTGCTAGTTATGTTGGACTAGGCCACTTTGGCATCTTCCAACAAACAAGGTTCACTAAACATTCTTTTAGTGAGCAGATGAGCAAGTGTGAAGTCCCTAGCTAGTATAAAATCCCTAGCTAGTCCAAAAATACAATTCTAAATATTACAGATAAAAAGTAAGTATTTTTGGAGGCTGAAGGAAAATGGAAAGGATTCTTCACTAAATCAGAAATGTTCTTTTATCACAAGATTAATATGCTGAAAAAATTCCCTGTCACTTATGCTAAAATCAGAAATGACTCCATTACAGTGTAACACAAATAAATACGGTTCTTCCAAAAAGAATTTGACAGGGTTTTCACCACATACTTGTAAAGCTCTGGCTGAGTCCCATGGCTTCATTGGTCAACCTCTTTGAGAGCTAGGACAAGGATCATACAATGAAGATAGCAGCATTCTAAAGTGCTGTTGAGGTACTCGTGTTATTTTTGATCAAGGAATACACGTTTGCTTAAATCATATTTTGTCCTTACTCCAGAGCCACACAGAGTACGATCAGGTAGACATATTGTAAATCCTACATCAAAGAAACGTTGGCTTAGGATTTCCACAGTGGGCAGATTCCAAACTTCTCAATTCATAATTACATCCAAGTATATATTCCTTAATAAAGCTCCAGGTAAGCAGTCTGCTGGTAGAAAAAAGCTCAGTGTCCTTAGTGGTGCCAGTGCTCCCTGTGCTCCCCTGTGCTCCCCGGCATTCACACTCTTCAGCAGGCTGCTGTCTGTGCGCCTCCACCAGAGAACATGCTGCTCATCTCTCAAAGGAGTAAATCCAGGTTCAGATCTAGCACACGGCAGGTGAGCCTCTTGACTCTGAAGCAAGGATCCCGGCAGGACCACAGTGCAGGTCGAGCTAGCTCTTTTCTGAGGCAGGCAGCCCCCCACTCCTACCCCAGCCCACCTGGTTCTTCTCCTCGCTGGGAAAAGCTAGCAGCCTCTGTGCTCAGAGCAGAGGTTTGCTGCATCCCTTGCCCGTCTGAGACATGTAGGCAGCGCAGATGCAGTTACAGCAGCTGTTCTGGGAACACACACAAACACACACCTACCTACACGCACACACTACCCCTTAATGCTCACAGGGCATAACGTCTTGATGCCGGCTACTTTAACACAGAAGACCACAGACCTGCCTCAACCTCAGCCTCTGCTGCCACGTCCTTCCAACATCCACGACAGGCAAAAGGCTCAGTGATCATCCCTCCCCCCTTTTCATTCGAATAAATCCCTCAAGCTCTTCTTTTTAACTCCCCTCCCCTCCTTCCTGCTCTTGTCTCTCTCTGCTTTCTTTCTCCCGTTCTCATAGCCCAATTCCCATGCTGTGTGATCGCACTGCAGGGCTGCCGTATGCTGCCTGATGAAGTGGGGTGCTGCTCCACGTAACCACCTCTCCCTCTCTCTCCCACTATATCAATTCCCCTCCCTTTGCCTTTCTCTCCCTCTCTGGCTTGCACTCCCCTTCCCTCCACCTCGCTCTTAGCCACTCATTGTCAAACACACAGACAAATGCAAACATACACACAAACACACACACTTTAATTCTCTGTTTCATCTGTATTTCTGCCCCATTTACCCTTTAATGTTGCTCTGCTGTCTTTCTCACATACAAATACATAAATACAACTAATTTCTCTAACCTTACATTAGTTCACCCCCTCTTTTCCTTCACTGCACTGATTAGAATTGCACAGAGGCACTCTGATCCTGCCAATGGAGTAAGGACATCACAATCAGAGGCAAGGAACAAGCACAGAGAGTCCCCCCCCCCATATATTAAAAAAATTGCTTTCTTTTTTCTCTTACTTTTTTATTTTCTTGCAAAGAATGACTAAGTCTACATTGTTGAGGCATGACTGAGTCTCATTCCAGTTGGAGAAACAACACCATTTTATTTAATTTTTTTGGCTAACTTGGGATATTAAAACAAAGAGCCTCATTAAACCACCTTTTTATTTACAGAGGGCTTTAATTCATTTACGTCTTACTTTGATAATAGGACAAGGGGGGCAGCATTGATTCAAGTCAGCAGAGTCTGTAATGCACTTGAACAAAGAAGAGAAGAGAAGAGAAGAGAAGAGAAGAGAAGAGAAGAGAAGAGAAGAGAAGAGAAGAGAAGAGAAGAGAAGAGAAGATGAAAGTTCTGTGTCTGTGTCCATCTCTTGCAGTCATGTGGTATGACAGAGGAGAAGCAAATTGCATTATGTACTTGCAGATGTTCATGTCACATCTACCATTTTTAAACCACAACAGAAGTAAATATAAAATGATATACAATTCAAATAAATTTGGGGCAAGAAAGATGTATACACAGCACAAATGGACAGACTTTTACAATTACTGCCTGTAGGTGAAGCTGCTCACTGTTTCCAACACTGGGATTATCTGAATATATGCATGTGGAGTATATTTCTGCAGGTTTTCAAGCTGCTTGCAATCACCTAACACATCCACAACAACCAATTACTTAGGCAGGGCAAGGAAATGCAGGAAAGCCAAAGGAATGAATTCACCATCAATGTTGCTTTGACAGTAACACTCAGGTAAAGGCCAGGTCAGCTGCACGTGGCCTGTCAGTCATCCATGAAGACCAGTGCTCTTCATTTGTTATCAGGAAGAGAGTCTGATATCAGACTGGCTCTAAATAAGGAGACGAATGAAGGGAAGAGAGAAGTTGAGAGAGGGAGGAGAAAATAAGAAGGAGACAGATAAGGCACAGAAAAAGACTAATAGTGGAGCAGGCGATGAAACATTTGGGCGAGATAAGATGGTAACAGGAAGTATGAGGGATTGAACTGGACTAATTATGATTCACTACAACTCGTCCTCTTCCGTCTTCAGGCTTTCCTTCTGAGCCTCGTGGCACAATCAGCTTTTACAGCACAACATCTGGACAAAGGCTGATTAAAATACCAGCCCACTTCCTCCACCTAATTTCTTCTGTTCATTTGGGACTGCATCAGCTCTCATGATGGACATAATTAAGGACTTAGAGAGTATCCAGTGCTGCTCTCTGGGAGTAAATGGATTACTGTCTTATCCCCTATTTAAACAGACCAAACTGTCAAATCTATCCAAATGGGTTTCTGTACCGTTTGAACCCTCCAAGGTCTAAAACTGTTTCCAAGGAGCACCTAGAAAGGCTCCTTTACAGAAGAATAGGTAGAGGTTGCGCCTAGATAAAGCTATGCCTTTTTATTAGAGCAAGGGAAAAGCACTGGCTCTTTATCAACACACCCAAGCATTGAAGAAAATGAGCCACAAAGCTGAATTAATTCAGGGAAACTGAAGGCGGAAGCTTTTCCCTTGAATGTCAGCGTGCGCCTGTACACAAACACAGCCAATGCCTCCCGTTAGCTGTGCTCTCACTCCACTACCTCTCTTTTTAAGCTCATTCACTCAGCACTCTCTTAGAACAGTCCAGGCAGTCATGATGAGCACATACAACAAACAGCATCAGCCTTGACATCGCAGAATTAAAAAAAATCTGAAGGAATCTACTCCCAGAAGAAAAAAAGAGATAGATTATAAATGTTTTCAGTTCTGTAACAACAAAAACCAAACAACTAAATACATAAATGAGAATTGACAATTTACAGATTAATTCTATTCTACTATTCTACACTTATTTGGCATACGCTTTTATCCAAAGCAACTTACATCTGAGAGTAACAAGATTTCAAACAGGATGGGACATCATAATTAAGTAGTAGTCAGACTGCTGTGATCTGGACCCAGGTGCTGTCATGTAGTGCTAGAGGCAGTGCTTTTTGTTTTGTTTTTTTAAAGTCCTTTGTTTAAATACAAGATCACTATTTCATCACACAGTATCATCTTGGGCATAAGTGCACGCAGCTTATGACCCAAAGAGCTGGACAAATCTTTCTAACTCATTCCAATGAGTAGAAGAGTTAAGCTAAGAGCAGGAATGCTCCTTAACCAAGTGAGTCATTAGTTTGCTCTTAAAAGTGGATAAGGACTCTGAGGATCGAACTGAGTTTTGGTAGATCATTCCACCCCCGGGATACAACAGAGGAAAAGAGTCTAGCTACAGATTTTGCACCACGTTTTGGTGGGAGCACTAGGCATCTTTCACTGGCAGAGCGTAACTGTCAAAAGGGAGTGTAGCTCTGGATTAAGGAGTGAAGGTAGACAGGAGCCGTTTGGGTGATTGTTTTGTAAGCCAGAAGCAGAGCTTTGAATTTGATGCGCATTGCAACTAAAAGCCAGTGAAGAGCGAGTAGCAGCAGAGTGACATGAGCTCTTTTAGGCTGGTTGAAGACCAGACGTGCTGCTGCGTTCTGGATCATCTGCAAAGGTTTAACTGAGCTAGCAGGCAGGCCTGCCAGTAAGGAGTTGCAGTTGTCAATGCATGAAATAACTAGAGCCTGGACGAGGGGCTGTGCCGTGTGATTTGTCAGGTTGGGTCTGATGTTGTAGAGAGCAAATTGGCAAGACCGGGCAGCCGAGGCAACATGGTTCTTAAAGGTCAGCTTGTTGTCTACCATGACACCAAGATTCCTGGTAGAAGACATGGGCACAAGTGTGATAGAGTCTGTGGTGGTAAGGAAGGATTGGCTGGACAGACAATGAGCTTGGTCTTGGACAGATTTAGCTGAAGGTGGCAACCCTTCATCCATGCAGAGATATCAGCAAGGCATGCTGATATTCGCATTGAGACGGTTGTGTTGTCAGGTGGGAAGGAAAGGAAAAGCTGAGTATCATCTGCATAGCAGTGGTAAGAGAAGCCATGAGAGCTGATGACTGCCCCGAGTGAAGAGGTTGTTACAACCACCTTAAGTCTAGGGACAAATGTGATCAATAACAAACTGGGCTGGAGAAACGTAAATGGTATAACAAAAGATATTTATTACTACAAACAAGAAATGTCAATATCCTATAAAAAGAAGTACAAAACAGGTCAGGTTCAAAACAAACTTAGTATCCTATAAACACAATATACCATGTCCGGCAAACTAAAATATATATATAACAAAAGGTGTCCTTTTCAGGTATCCAATAACAATGACTATAGTAATACAAAACAAGGAAATGTCAACCAGACAGTTAACATACTGGGACTTCAACAATTCTAATAATAAACTGAAATGTTAGCTAAACACAAAATCCACGATTCTAAAGGTAAACTTAACATTACAATAACACAAATTAGAGGATGAGATAGTCTTTTCTCCAAACCAAAGTACTGTCACGGAAAGCTCTTACAAAGTACTCAGCCAAAAACAAACCCACACAGGGTATAAAGCAAAAGAGAACCCAAAGCCGGCAAACTGTGTGCCCACGGTACACAGCTGCCTCGAATGCCGGTGATGCAGAGCTCTTATGGTAGAGGTGTCCCTGTTGAGCAGCCATTTTCGGGAGTTACTGGAACGGCAGGTGACCAATCACAGTTGGGGAGGGCGGAGTCAAGGAGCAGCTCCTGCCACCAGTCTTCGGAGAGCAATAAGGCACAGCTGTTTCCACTAACGGCCCAGCCTGACAGGCCAGGGGCTGTAACAGAGGTGTACAGTGAAAAGAGAAAAGGGTCAAGCACTAAGCCCTGAGGCACCCCTGTTGTCAGCCCATGTGATTTAGACTCCCCCCCTCGCCAAGATACTTTGAAGGATCTTCCTGTGAGCCAGGACATAAACCCCGCAAGAACAGGTCCTGAGATACCAAGCTCGGAGAGTGTGGAGAGGAGGATCTGATGGTTGACCGTATCAAAGGCAGCAGACAGATCCAGCAGAATAAGGATTCAGGATTGACCAGAGGATCTGGCAAGCCGTAGGGAATAAGTAACTTACAGGAGAGCAGTTTCAGTAGAGTGGCCTTGCCTTAAGCCAGACTGATAAGGATTGAACAGATTGTGTCTTGGCGGAACTGTGAGACCTGACAGACGACAGCGCGCTCTAGTAGTTTAGACATGGATGGAAGCAGTGAGACTGGCCGATAGTTTTCAGCCTGGGCTGGATTGAGTGTGGGTTTCTTCAGCAGCGGGGTAACCCAAGCTCGCTTGAAGGCAGAGGGACAGACACCGGATTTATGAGAGGAATTGATAATATGGGTTACTGCAGATTTGATTTTAGGTAGAATGCTCTGCAGGATGGCGGTAGGGACAGGATCAAGAGGACAGGTTGTGGGTTTTGAGTTGACTAGAAGTTTACAGACTTCATCCTCATTTCGAGAGTGGAAAGAGCAGAGCGAGGCACCAGTAGCTGGTTTAGTTAGGCTCTATCTGCTTTGCCCTGAGCAGTACACAGTGGGCGTGACCATGGCCTCAACTGGTTGTAGAGAGAAGGTGCTAACGACAAAGCCCCACACTAGCAATGTAAACAATAACCCGAAACCAAGACAAAAACTCATGCAATAGTTTTCATCTTAATGCATTTTGTCTTCTTCTGTCCCTCTCCCTTAGACTCTTCTTCCTCCACCTCCCTCTCCTTAATACTCTAAAAGGTACTTGTTTGTTCCCTTTCATTACATTAGGAAAAAGAAAATTTGACCCCTTTACTCAAAGACTCATTCAAAAACAGCAACAAAAGCATCCTGACAACCTCCGGAGCTACTTGTGCACAATCTCTGATTAAAATTGGAGCAATGACTGCATGACTCAGCTGAATCTGGGATACTTTCAGCATGCCATTCTTCAAACATTGGCTATAAATAGACAGACCTGTAAGTTTAGATTGACAAAACAACATATTTTTGCTTATGTAATGAGTAGCTGCAGGTCTTAACTGCTTTTGCTGGAAAGTAATTAATGAAACAATGCTCAGTGAGCCAGAAGTTAAGTTATAATTAAAATAATAAATGAACACTTTCATGGACAGCAGATTTGCTTAAAATGTATCTCATTTTGACCCAAAATAGCAATAACTGACATAAATTATTTAAAAAAAATCTACGCTTTGACTAGAGATGTAAGTCAGATGTAAGTCGCTTTGAATAAAAGCATCTACCAAATGACTGTAGAATAGAATAGAACAGAATAGAATAGAGATGCTTAATAATCAAAACTGATTATTTTATTGCATCAATAGGTTTTATTGTGTACTGATTTACTTTGTTTGTTTGTATGTATTGTCATATATTGTATTGAAACTTTGGCTTACTTAGTTATTGTTAAATATATCAATAACTCATTGATGAATTGGAGGATATTTATCACCTGCACAATACTGAGGAGGAAAAGAAATTAGCACTCTTCAGTCCACTTGATAGCTTAAAGTAAAACATCTGAAATCAAATAATGTTCTCAGCAAATGGGCAGATGTCATTTTTATTAAATATAAAAACAATTAGTCATATTTTGTAACTTGCACTCGTCACTTTCAGCCTTTACAAAAAGATGACAGGAAAATGTGATGTATGAGAGAAAATAGTAATCAACTCATGATATGGTACATATTAGGTTAAATGTTGCTGCAGCAGTAAAGTCAAAGTGCTTCCAGCATCTGTCTTCATGTGACTGCTTTTCTCTTGCTGCTTCAAAGTTTGTGAGGTGTCACACCTTGCTGTGGTCAGCAGATGCTGGTGACCCGTGAAGCACATGGTGCATAAGTAATGAAATTTTTATCTAAACAAATCTGATGAGACATGTAAAAATCAGTCCAGTGCAGAGAAAAGCTGTTACATAATATGATGAAACTTTCTTATAGCATAGTATCTAATGGATGCAGTTTACACTGTTTCAGCTCCAGAGTATTACCTAAACAAAGAGAGCTGATGCCAGCTGGCTCTCCGTCTGTACTGCCTGAAGGACACTTGATGAAGCCTACTATCAAATCAAGAGCTATTGAGATGTACAGTGTGTGGAGAATAAGATGACAAGTTTAGAGTTACGTTTCGAATTAAGTGGAATGATACAGAGAACTAATGTCAGCTATAATTTCTGTGACAAAGCTATCATCCATCCTTTTAAAAGTGCGTTTGAATACTGAAAGGCAGCTCTTTAAAAAAAGCATTTTTCTCACAAATGTTACCAGTTTATGAGGGTTTAAAATGTTTAGTTATAGCAGCCAGCATTACACTACATCTCTATTGGATAAACAACTGAATGAAACACTAACCTAGCTGTTAGTTGGTAAACAATCTAAAGTTATTCAGTCAGTTTGGTGAAAAAAAGAAGGAAAATACATGTAGTCCAATAAAATAACAAGTAAATCATTTAAAGCATTACCTGAGCTTGATATGGGCCGTTTGTCTTTGGATGTTTCAATCCCTGCCTCAATCAATGTCATGATCTTCTCAATCTGTTAGAGAGAATAAGAATGAAACTCTGGTAAAAAACAAAACAAAACATTGATACAAAAACATTGCCTCATTTTTGGTTTAAATACCAATGAGTCATGAACTACAAATGAGGAGGACATTGAGTCAAAAAGTGTCAACATTTGCTATTAATCTCTCCCCCTTTCATCCAACCCGAGCCAAACCCATTATAAAACAGGAAAACTTAGAGTGAGAGTGGATGAGGTGTTAGGTCTGTGTGCTGCTGCTGGGAGTGTTGTGGAGAAGACGAGCAGCTTTACAATGATGGATTATGAGCACCAGTCCAATGTAGACAGCAATTCAATGAGTAATCCACCACTCAGCAAAAGCACATCTGGGCAATAAAGTGAGTTACGATCAGGAACTGCTTGAAACTTATTAAGGCCTTAAAAAAGTTCTGTTACCAAGTCCAAACTGAGCCTAAGGAGATTGAGATTTATAGTTTGGTTTCTTAAGTGGATATGTGATTGTCCTATTAGGCCTGTATTACTTGGGCTTCACAGAATAAAGCAGCAGCTCAGCGCAAGGTGAAGTTTGCACAATGCAGAACAACTCAAAAAAGAGCTGTTTTCAGGCTTTGGGTCTGTGTGTGTGTGCGTGAGGGACAGAATTTTTAATATGCTAATGTTGTTTTTATTATGTAAAGCACTTTGCGCTACTCCTGCATGAAAAGTGCTTTATAAATAAAATGTGATTTTATTTAATTTGATATATAACAGATAACCTTATAACTGTATTGACAATGCGGGTATCGACATCACAGTTTCATACATCTGGGACACTCTAACATTATAGAACTGCACATACATAGATTCACAGAAGTTACAAAAATGAAAATTAAAAAATCAAAACTGAAGCAGAGTACAAGATATCCTAACCAGTACAACTAATAAAATCTCATCCTTACATAGGATGTATGTTAATACTGTAGTCTTTAAGTGCAAGCTAAGATAATCATGATGAAATCGATGTGGCATCTTCAACTTTCAGGACTCTTCCTGACATTTACTGTAGGCACACGTTGAATAATGATCAGTAACTTGACCTCAATAAATGCAGTTGGTTTATAAAACTTAATTGTTCAAGCATTAGTGCAATCTAGTTCAATCATGGCACATCCCCAAATAAATTTTTAAGCCATTTCGATACACTACAATGACACAATTAAAGGCATTATATTAGAAACACCAGCCTGTAATACACTAGGTACAAGATGAATTTTGATCTTCCCTTATTTTCTTTAACAGTTAATTGACTTTATTAACATGATAGTAGATGCTTAATTTTTAGTGACGTAACGTTATATTTTTTAGCATAAATACACAAAGTATATTTTATATATAACTTACTATATCACAGTTCAACCAGATAATCTGAGACTCATGAGTCATATCTGAATAACAATCACTCTCACCTCTGTTTAAGCGTTAGTGTTTATCTACAGCAGGGTTCTCCAATTCGGTCCTACTAGGGCCGCAATCCAGCAGGTTTTCCATGTTTCCCTGCTTCAACACACCTGCATCAAATTAAATGGATCTAACAGCCAATCAAGTATTGCACAATGACTAATTAATTTGAGTCAGGTGTGTTGAAGCAGGGATACATGGAAAACCTGCTGGATCGCAGCCCTTGTAGGGCCGAATTGGAGAAAATTGATCTACAGGGTGCTATGCTATTAGCTGCTGCTTGATGCTTTAAGGACAATAAGACATCTCACTTCTTTTATACTAAAAGAAATAACTCCAAGAACATGTTTTGACAACTTTAACCAAGCCAGTTACAACGCATGGCTGGCGTTAAAACCAATGAGCAAAATACTGAAGATCATACAAGTTTCTAAATTTAGAATTGGTGTGGTAGTTTATTCACAATCAGCAGTGAAGATTTTTGCAAGCCTGAAAAACTGATTCTGCTTTCACTACTGACACCAGAGACACAGCCAGGCTTATTTGATGTAATATTTAGTGTTTGAAAAAGCTCTATGCACTTCGCTAGTGGCATCAACACAGTGGAAAAGCCTTGATTCATTTGGAAGTCTGGCACGTGGGATGCATGGCATACGCCTCCAGCAATACAGACCTCACATTACTCTTTGAATTAACCCAGTTACATTCTATATCACACACACACACACACACCTACACATACACACACTAAGAATACATTACTTCAAAGTTTAAACACCTTTATTAAAACCTATCACCATAAATGCTGCTTTAGAAAATCCAGTCATCGTAGTTAAAAAAAAGAACATATCTCATTACTAACATACAGTTACAATGTTTTGTTCATACAACCTCATCTACTGCTTAAAATTAGCTACGTATATGTTCACCATGCCAACACTGAAGATATCTTTTTGTTATTAACATTAACAGAGATGATATATGTGAAACATACAGTACAATACAATAAAATTAAAATGCAGATGTTTTAAAAAATATGCATGGAAAGAAGTTGCAGAGAAGAAGTTGTAAAGAGGAACAAACATTAAATAAGTATTTGGTGTGATCACCCACTGTGCTGTTCTATATACCAGAATGCTTGTGGACTCTTACTCCTGTCTCGCAATGTCATCAGAAATTGACTTAATTCTAAGATGAGGGATTAATTGTCCTGGAATCTGTTTTTTTATTTGCTGTCAGTATGAATGTGGGACCAATGTGAACAAGTTGAAATTTGGGACAGAGAAGTGTCTTTGGGAGGGATGAACTCATTCAACTAATCTGAACAATATGTAATACTCTATAAATTGATTTGTGTCCTTTTTTTGCATGCCATTGTTTACTCTTTGTCACATCTTTCTTGGCTACATGCTGATATGATGGTGATAATATAAAATAAAGCTAAACAATGTGCTTTGGAGATACAGAATACATTATGGTTCTCTGAGCCAGTGTCTCTTGGGCAATATGATGGCTGCGAGCCCAAAGCAGAGGAGATAATAGAAATGATGGTTGGATTGTATAAACTAAGCTAAAAGCTGCTTGCTTCACTGGTGCTGGTTTGGAAACAAGATTACCGCCTCAGTATCACTGTCAATAAAGACAGATGGGACAGTAGTTCTGCAATACAAACAAATACACACTTTTATCCAGCACGATGATGCCTTGAACTGATCTTCATTTATTTGACAGCTCTGAAACCACATAGCATAAACTAAGTCAGTGAGAGTGACAAAAATCCAGATGGCTTTCATGATGTAAGCTACTTTAAATGAAGGGTGGTATCATTTGTGAACAGTTTGGCAAACGAGATTACAAGATTACAGTTATCATATAAACTAGTGTGAAAAAGATTTAAATCATCTTTATGAGGTTGTCCTGTAAAGATTTGTCACTAAGGAAGGTTAAATGTTCTGGCAGTGCCATCTGTGAAGTTTGACACACTTCATCTGTGTTGATATTAAGATGTTGATGTTGCTGCATCCAGCTTGTGAAATTATTACTAGAAATGTAATTTCTGCTTTATGTATATTGATCAAACTGTACAAAAAGAGACTAGAGCTCTATATGAGACTCACGGATGATGGCAGAGCTTCAATATTTATGAAGCTTTTCAGTGATGGCTTTAATGCAGCTATATAAGGGTGCATGCAACTATGTTTGTGTAAATGATTTAAAGCAGCAATCTTTTTTTTTTCTTTTATACATACCTTCATTCCAGAATAACCATGTCTATTCATAAATAATAATAACATATCAAAGATTGACATAACCATTGTGACAACATCCATTAGTTTGTGGACAGCCAGTTAAAACCTCCAGTTGTAAAATGAGCTGTCTTTGTTTTATGATCAAACATGATAAGAAATGCAAGAATCAATAGGAGAAAACAACAAGTAGGCCTAAATCATTTTTAGTTAAGCTATGATCTTCAATTATTTAACCCTTTAATAGTGCTTTAAAAACAAAACAGTGATAAATTACATTACATTACTTGCCCAAACCAAGTGGTAGAGATGGCTCAGGCAGGTCTGAGTCCACACATTTTTGACAATATGCATTATAGTCACTAAAAAAGTTGCTCTATTAATAGCTAGAAGAGCGAGTTTAAAGGTCAAAAGTCACCAGGAATAGTTTTAGAATAATCAGTCTCTGTTTTAGGTTACGTTTTCTTGCTGCTAACAACTCTGTAGTGATAAGGTCTCAAAGCCAAACAGTGTTGTCTCACTGTCCACCCCTTGTTGTCTAATCTGTTTTATGTTTGATTTTTCCCAGTTTTTAAGAAAATGTATTTGTCCAGAGTCAAGGCAATGATTATGTGTTATTCTCCTATCTCCAACTCTAATTCGCTCCACAGCAGGTCAGGCCAGGGTAACATAACTGAGTAAAAACTGAACCAGCTTTTTGATGCTGGTGAGGCAGCGAGTTATGTTGAGATATGTCGTGCCATACATCACTTCCTCTCTTTGATCTGCTGAATGGTCTTTCCCACTGTCACTGAGGCACATTAGGTGTGAAAATATTTTAAATCCCTGCCCAATCAGAGTCCCCCGGACCATCCCTCAATGTGCCCTCAGTGCACCGGATTGGAGTTTGTTTGCAATTGGACCAAGAACTGTGGTTTTTAAGTCGACCAAAGTTTGTTTCTATGGTCTGAATTTGCATTCTCACTACTCCAAATGGCCCTGCGATGGACTGGTGACCTGTCCAGGGTGTACCCTGCTTTTCACCTGAAATACTGCTGGGATAGGCTCCAGCTCACCCCGCGACCCCTAATAGGAACAAGCGGTACAGATAATGACTGACTGACTACTCCAAATGGACCGGACTATGGAAGCAGACCAGGACTCATTTAAAGCAGACCAAACAGCGCCAGCATAGTGCCCTATGTCACTATGCTAAACATAGCATTTTGGAGAGGTAAGATGGGGCCAAGCCATTTAAGGATTTAAAAGCAATTTTAAGATTAACTCCAGAAAGCATAGGTCATTCATTTCACTGAATGCCACAATTCATGACAAAATCTCTGCAACCCAATTATAACCCAAATACATCAAATTCATTATAATCCACAAAAATCCCATTCATCGTGTGTTCGTATATTGACAATTCTCAGAAGGTGAAAGAAATAAATTAATTGATCAAACCTTCTCTTTAATTTAATCCCCTGTATTCTTAATAGTTTAATTTTTACTAAAGTAAAATTTTATGACAGGACATCTTCCCAAAAGTCAGATCCCTGAAATCACCCTTAGAATTCCAGAGTTAAACAACAGGTAAGAAGCTGTGTGTTCTCTTCTTTATTACACCTTCATGTCACATGAAGCAGGACTGTACTTCATCATTGCCAGCCCCCACCAACACCATTATCAACATTGCTCTCATATTCATGTACTACATCTGTCTAACCATATTGTTGGGATATGTTCACTCTGCTGTAGCTCACATATGAATTATAAAGCAGCTTACACATACTGTAAAAAAACAAAACAACGTATCCCTTTTATCAGCTGCTTTTAATAAGATGAAAATGTTTTTTGTGTAAATTATTATTTCTCAATGTGATCAAGTAAAAGTAAAAAAAACTTCTAATGTAAAATCACAGTATGAAGAAGGATTCAAATGCTAAAATGTGGGCTTCAGAAAAAGCCACTAGGAAATTTAGAGTATGCATAAAAATGAAGGTACTCAAGCATCTTTAACATGTGGTCGTGTTAATCTTTGCCTCTGAATACTAACCAGATGTAGATGTTTTTATAGTAAGATAATACACTAATGGACACTAAAATTTAAATATATTAAATTATCGATGGCTCACTCTTAATGAAACAGGATGAATCAAAGCTAAAAACATTAAAACAGAGAAAATAGTGGAAATTAGACTAGTGTTGTCTGAATCCATTACGTTTCAAAATGATCTATGTGTCACAGTTTAACAGGACAAAAATAACCTTAGCTAATAGATACTGTTAAAAACTGAAGGACTATTAAAATAAGGGTATCTCAAAGTCAAAACCAGTTACATTTTTTTCTCTGTTTTTTTTTCTGAATTTACACCACTGGGCAACAGCAAAACAACGCCACAGGAATGGAGTGGTGACAGAAGTTATTGGGTCTGCTCCTACAAGAAATGACGGGCGGAGGAGGAATCTTTGCAAAGAGGCTTTACCAAAACAAGAGGCATGGATCTTTCAAGGCGAAATTGATCATAAAAATAATAAAAAGTTAATAGTAAAGCCATCATTTTGTATTGATTTCTTTCAGGATGCAGTCTGCAAAGTGCAAGCTTGTCCATCAGGGGTCTCTTAACATATAAGGACAATTAGTTGATTTGGAACATCACTTCGCTGCCTGAGCAGCTGAAAAGAATCATAATTTAAGCAGAAGTTTTTTGAGGTCATCTACTGAACAATTAAAGGCCACACATCAACATTATCAGGTTAGAATATTTTAAGAGTTTATCGACAAACCGACTCTGATTTGTTTGTTCCAACAATGCCTTTAAAGGGGCCGTTCTCCCCAAACAATCCACCAGTCTGAGCAGGTCATTCGGCTGATGGCCCGGCCGATCACTTGCAAATAGAATGAAAATTCTGCCTCTCATGGGCAATAAATGATGTGGCCTCTAACAGTCAGTAACTCTGAACTTACACATCACAGTTAACAACATTTATAATAGCGCATACCAAAACTATAAACATTATTTATCATTAGTGTGTTACTAACTTCTCAAGCTACCCCCCCCAAAAAAAAAAAAAAAAATCTTGCTTATCATCTATTACGTGCACCATGACTTCCATTGCTGTGTTGTGGCTAATTGTGAAGTGTTATGGTTTTTGTATTGCTGTGACACTTCATGGCCACCGTACAGTTGCGTTAAAGCAGAAAAAACATTGAAAGTCTGCACAATGATCCTATAGGACTGGAGGATTGGATCCCTGCTCGATATAGTAGGTGGCCCCATTTTGTAGGGAAATAATCCAAGTGTAAGAAATAATACAACTATGTATTTCCTTAAAGATGAATAAAGTTTGCATGTTTGCATGCTAATTACATGGCTGTAATTCACTATGTAGCGTTCTGTAATTCGACCTGCACATTTTGCAGTATTTGTATTATACATTTAATTGCACTATGCTACAAACTGGACACCATTGGCCTCCCCCCTCTCACATGTGCCTGGATAAAAGACTTCCTAACATCCCGACCCCA
>JBAMHW010000003.1:15696833-15712396 GCA_037177495.1 Rhadinocentrus ornatus
CCCCCCCCCCCCCCCATTTTATTTTTTTTTTAAATCATAAGCCTACGTTAAACAGTAATAAAGAATAGCCAACCAGGTCCCAGTTATATGTGAAAAGAATCATTTACTAATTCAGCAAAAGCTGACAGCATGAGGACATTATATTGCACCATGATAGATCTGAACCAACAGACACTAAGCCACTATTGCAGGCACCAGGATGACTGCACATCATTGAGGTTTATCCACTGAGTATTTTCCTTTATTAAAGTTTTATTTAATTACATACAATCCCGGATGGATTGAAATGAGTTAAAGCATCTTGATGTAGTGTCCCATAATTATTCCAGATACATTTAAATTATGAAGTACTGCATGTATGAAAGGACTATCTGACCATTTCTGAAACAGGAGTTATCTCATCACATCAGCTGTCTCTTGTTTTTCTTTGATTGAAAGTTTTAACAGAATACCAAATGCTTTTCCCACAACAGAAACAAACAAAAAAAAGGCATGCAGTATGCTGCCAGACATAATAAAAATTGAGAAGTATATGTTCCACTGAAAATGTCACTGGTATTTAAAGGTTAAGCCTAAACCCGTACTTTCATTGTTTTTATATAATAACATTATGTGAGTACCAGCATTAGTATTCATTCGTTTGGACGTCTGTGTGAGCAGGTACACATATAAGATTACTGCTTTGTGTCCAGCCTCCCTCCCAGCGCTTTACATGTTGCTTTAACATAATAATTTTTGATGTGGAAGCTTCATGACTCCTGAGTGACTCCAAAAAGTGTTTAGATTGTTAAACTTTTGGAAACTTCCCTGAGGTTCATGCGGTTATTTCATATAAAAATCTGTGATTTGATTTCAGAGCTCAGTTATAAATGATGCTACCTGTCCAGGGTGTACCCTTCCTCTCGCCTGCTAATAGATGGGATGGGCTCCAGCTTCCCCGCGCCCTGAATTGGACTAAGTGGTATAGAAAATGGATGGACGGATGTTATAAGTGATTTACCAAATGTATTAGTTAAAAGCAGCTGCAAAAAGGGTAAACACAAGTGAAGTAGGCTTAACGAAAAAAGGGAGGGTCAACAGCTTGCTGGACCACATCACTTTGAGTAAAATGAAGAAAAAGAGGTGAGAGACAGCAGGGATAGCTTCAGAACACATAACTCATCTCATAAAGAACCTTAAATAAGATCAGCGTATATGAGTACAGAGGGTGAATGATCAAAAGTTACAGAAAACCATTTGTCTTTCAGAAAAAGAGTTGAAATTACATTAGCAAAATAATGAGTTCACAGAGGCTGACACTTTTGGGGGAAAAAAGTTGTATATCAGTGGTTTGATGTGTGTAACTTAAACAAACCAACGCATTTCATTCTAGTGACAATAGGAAGATGATCCACAGCATACTAGGCTGATCCTCCCAGAGCCCTTAACTATAACCAAACCTGTACCTGGGATGCCACGCAAAAAAAAAAAGAATCGTTAACAATAGCTTTTACAAAAACTGGCTGATTCTGTGTCCACATGCTGTGCAGCAGTTCTGCAATATGTTATAAAATACACACTCACACCTTTTTAAGCTTAGTTTTGATTTTGAATTCAATCATGATAATTTTTTTCTAAATCTAATTCAAAATTTTCTAACATATCCTGCTTGTACTATTTTTCTTTAAAACATTTACTTTCACTATTTTTTGTTATACGGCAAGAAATTATATAGATTATAAGGCATGGCCCCCGTACTTCCATATCCCTTGTCCACTCCCATATCTCAAAACCCAAATGAATTCTTTGGAACATGGAGAAGAAACAGACACTGTGGAAAAGCTGCAAAACAGGATGTCCTTGAGAACAGGACACCCCACCCAAAAAGGCCTGAACAAACAGTTCTGTGAGAGAGCAAATGGGTGGAGCAGATAGTAGGCAAGGGGGGAAGCAGATAGGACAAAGATAGAAATTCACAAATGGAAGTGGAAGCTCACAACATCTAAGTTGTCCAAGATGACGTATTGCTGCTCTTAATATAAGGTACAAGCCCGCGCTAAACTGTGTAAGAATGACTCTTTTTTTATGACAGGAATCTAAGCAGGGTTGCAGTCACGATAACCCTATCTTAGGTATTGAAAAGTTTAGAAAATGACACTGTCAACTCCAAACAGACGGCTTTGATATATCTCAACATTTATTCCTAAAGATTTAGAAATGTTTGACATATGATATGCATTACTGTGGAAAAGTAATTCTCATTTCTTTATATTGAGCTTCCAAGAAGACCCCACTTTGTCATTCCCATTCCTTTTCAATAGTGTCATTACTTGAACATTTTTAGAGGAATGTGATTTTCTTCCTTTTTATATATTTGGTAAGCCACTTAACATTGACCTATAAATCATTCAAGCACAGAAAGGACATCTAATTCAAAGCATAAACCAGTGCTGTGTGTCTCCATATAACAGACAATTTGACAAAGAACCCATTTTAAATTGTATCTTTGGGCACTTTGTTACTAGCAGTTTGTCACAAAGACCCATAATTTGCTACCACTTCTTTAGCAGCTACTACTAAAAATGTCAAAGATAACTATGTTTGACAGGAATAAAAGAGTACTTTTGCACCAACAAAATGAAAGCCCTGTTAGCTAAAATCCTGGCACATGTCGGCATGGTGCAGCTCCTTAAAAAAATTTAAGGAAACTGGACAATCGTGGAAAAAAGAAGTTAGAGTTATCAAAACTACCTACAATAATACAACACATTAACAGTATCTATAAGTGATGTCATAAAGAGGAAAAATCCAGCAAAAATCTGATACAGGACCCGAGAGAGCTGTGCAAAAAGAGCACCTGTTATGTATTCCATTGATCCAGTGCTTTGTCTGTTCTTCATTTTACAGTGATTTTTGTAGACTACAACACCAGAAGTAGACCCTCACCGTTACTGCAGTGGCATTTCTGTGCATGTCAGAGCAGAACAGATGAGAATCTATTTCCATAACAATGTCAAGGAACTCTGGAAGGACTGGCGCATTTCGTGGCTGTTCGAACAGCAGTGGAAAACTTTAATTTTGGTTAAAAAAAAAAGTGAATATGATGAACTTGGAGCTTCACTTCATGTAGATTGCAGCAGTCTGTTTGTCTGTGTTACACTGAGAGAGGACATTTGTTTGATGTTTGTTCACAGATGGCGGTGTGTTTGCATCGAGGCAGAACACTGGACATACGAAGAGCAGGGGAGGAATGACATGTTGTAATGGCAGAGGAGACACTGGACTTTATTCCGAACAACAAAAACATGGTCAATTTGGTGAACAGGCGTATTCTGACACTGAAATGTTAGTATCCGTGTTGCTGTTCAGTGTAATGTGAAACAACGGGTAACCTTTATTATGCTAGTTAATGTTAATAGACTAAGAGACGAGGCTGCAGTGTTTCTGAGAATTCGGGGGATATTGTGAATTGTAACATTATTTGCTCTTATCAGGGCAACGTTGTGACCATAAAAAAGAAGACATACACAGTGTCCTGCAGCCTAAACTAGTTATAACCATCTTTGCGAAAGTTTGAAACTATTTCTTTACCAACTTAAAGTTGCTATTTTATAATAAATTATCAGAAATTGGCAACTTATCATAATTTATTATAACCAGGTTAGTTTTTTGTTTTCCACTGTGTGTTAGCATTAAAACTAATGCACTGAAGTCTAACTCAAATGAAAAATAGAATAACTTTGAGATCTCCAGATAAGATGCCCTTATCCATAAATGTAGACCCCTGAATGCATCTGTAATGCTTATAATGATTTATGTAAAGCACTTTGAATTGTCCAGTGCACAAAATATGCTATACAAGTAAACTAGCCTTGCCTTGCCTTACAGCCCAACCCTGGTCACTATTTCCAAAATGTTGTAACTTGCACAATATTAACATTTCATTATAATGTGTTATGTTTGTTGAGGATTTGGTGATATGTAAATACAGCACGAGAAACCCTTTGGTGACATTTGGGACTTGACATCAGAGAAGCCTGTCTGGAGGATTTCAGCCAAATGAACACCTGCCATCTCAATATCCTCTCCCAAGCTCAGGAGAAACTATGGTGGTCCCCAAATTATGGGAAAAATGTAAAGTGCAAGTTCTAGAGTCAGTGTTAGGTTTGTCTGCTCTGAGCTACCGTATAAACATGGCAATGCAAAATCGATATTCCAGGCTAGAGTTGCCTGAATGACTGCATGGCATTTTTCCCTACTCAACTGTGTGGGCATCATAACTAGGATTACAATTAACAAGAAGAATATGGATGTTATTGAAAGCATGTGCAAAATCATGTGATAGTCCAAGGTATCCTTTGGTAGCTGTCCCAATGACAGGATTAGTTTAACTCCCTACCACACACACTTCATGTCACCAATGCTTAGTTAATTTGAAGCAACAATACCAGTTTGCCAACAGGGAACTTCTGAATGAAGTGTTCATCTGAGTGAAAATGTATGAATTATTCCTGTGATAGGTACTTGGCAAGTTTAACTATGATGCTGACGTTTGGGAAATCATCCTGTTCAGCTTTTTGTGATATGATAATAAATTGTCAGTCATCAGACACAGTCCAGTCTCCATCGCTTCCAACTATTTAAGTTATGTAAAAAAATTATTAGTTAAGTTAGGGTCTTGGTTGTGCTTTAGAGTGTATTGACTTTATGCTCCAAAGTGCTCACAAATCCTGAGTTATGGCTTTTGGGGATATGAGGCAGGGTGAAGGACTGCTCACAGTGGGCTGAAAGTAGATGGCGCAAGATGCAGCAAAGGAGCTAGAAGAGAGCATGAGGAGACAGTGAAAGCGTGGGTCGGCCCCTGAGACACGTACTGAGTGGATGTGGAATGACAGCACAAGCCCAATTAGTCTTGGATGCTGGGGCTGCTACAGGGAGGTCGGTGCAAGTGATCAAGCCATTCATGCATTCAAGCACTTGCCTGCGGGCATGCGCTGCAGACAGCCCGGGTAAAGTTACTCTATTACGGTTTCTGCTGAGATCCTTGTCGTACTGTTGTCTATGCTCTTCCCCACTTCCTTCCTTCCTCTCTCTTAAAATGAGCTTGTCCCGTTGCCTAATGCTGGGTTCCTTCTCTTATTGTGCTCCCCTTTTTACACGTTCACACACACTATCACACTTTCTCTCAAGGATGCTATCCACTCCCTCTGTCTCCAACACCCTCCTTATTTCCCATCTCTAGAGCTTTAGTATTACCTCATCCCACTCAGAGGCAAAAGAAGCTATACGGTCCATGGACGGCTTCACAGAATTGCCGTTAGACACAGATCCACTGCGGCCAGCCAAACCTCCATCTTCCTCTCCATGTGGCGACGCCAACAAGTCAGAGTCTGACTTGGACAAACTTCGAATCAGCCCCAGGTCTGCAGGTCTCACTTTAACCACTGCTGCTGGTGCACAATCAGCCGGAACTTTGCTCAAATCCTGCATGTCTGCTTTTGGATTCTGGATCACCGAAGTGTGGTCAGCATTTGGCTTACACTCTGCCATTGTTGTAGAACTGCCAAGTGCAGCTCAGGGTCTTCAGTTTCTTACAGTATTCTGACCTGTTCAGTCAGTCCAAATAGTGATCCACAGTCCTTGTAGAGCTTTTAAAATTCTGGTTGTGTTAAGCCAGCACCTGTAGTGGAAAATAAAGATTGGTTAAATAAAAACACTGCAGATTTAGATAATCTCTCTGCATATACACTTATATAAAGTTCTTCTGTTTAGAAGGGAAGACAGTATTTAAGTGAAAGCCTTATTGCAGACAGAAACAAAAACTAAGGTCCACCCACTAGTTGTTTCCTGATGCCCTCCCCTCTGAGAGAAGCTGCCGTCTCAGATACTCCCACACTTTCTCCTGTTCACTGTCAGTTTTTTCTATCTGACCAGTTATCTTGTGTAGTAATGAAAACCTTAACAGGGAGTAGTCCCAGAGAAACTAAAGAGATTAAACCAGGATTAGACTGAACAGGAATAACATGACTGTTCTTGTAAACATGTGCAAAAATTCATGTCGCATACTCACAGCCATGCAACTCTGTTACTAATAACTGAGAAACAAACCCATCACTGTAAGCTAAACGTAAAGAAAAGTTTTAAAAACAACAAAAAAATCCATGCATTATATTACCTGCTGAGTGTCTAAATCCTGCTTCTTTCTCTTTGCATGTCTGCTGTGTTCTGAGGATGTGTCCAGTCTTAAGCAGGACTGGTTTTTATCTAGAAGTGAGGATCTGAGGACGGGAGGATCCCAAAGCCTGGCCTCATTCAGACTGACAGCTGGGGTAATCAGGTTACTGATGCACTGGGTAGCTGCTCCATTTTGAAGGAGGGAAAGTTGGAATTCCTCTTTTGCTGTATCCATGTGTCTGACAGTGTGCATACAAAAAACTGAAGTCACTAAAATTCACTTAGTTTTCTTATTGTAGAATATGTACGGTAGTATGGCCTTTTTGGAACTAGCATGGACTGCCAAGAAGATTTTTATGTAAATCTAACTTTTTTCAGTCACAGTCACAACTGTGCACAGGTAAAGTGACAATCTTGAATCCTAGCATTCATGAAATATTTCCACATTAACACTTTATTTCAGACCAACCTCATGTATCTGCGGAAACATCCCCCAGCAGAAAAATGCATCATATCTAACAAACTCCAGCTCACTGCTGAGAGGACCGAAAGGATTCCCTGCCAAGGACCCTCACAATATTAGCCAAGCTGTTGCGTGTATATGTTTCCCACAAGAAGTCTTGGACATTTGATGTGTTTCATGGTTTACGAGAAGTAGTGATGTGTGGATCTATACTGAAATATTGATATCTCCAATATCAGCTTTTTGTGTCCTTAAGTCGATTTTTATGTTAGAATAGTGATATAGAATATTGATTAATAGTCTGATTATTTGTGGTGTATCAGTTTATCACAAATTGGAATACAGTGGAAAGTGGAAACTATAATATCAGGATCTTGTCTATATTATACCCAGTTGGTAGGAACTACTTTTTCTTCCACCTGCCATAGTCCTATGTGAAATAAGGCACAGCGTAGCAGCGCAGCAGTGGGCCTCTCACTCAGTCCTTAGCAATCACGTGTGGAGCAGAACAACAACGGAACGCTATATGATGTGTGTGGGAAGACATAGAGGTATTGTAGCAACACCACCAACTTCCTTAAACATCTGATTGTCAATCACAACACATAATATAATGAAATTCTGATGACGAAGAGGAGTAGAGGAGAGGGCAGGTGTTGCTAGGGTGAGACTGACTTCACTCCTGTTAAAGCAAATTTATTCAGACCATCATTCTGCTGGACAGGACAAGTCATAATAAAAATAAATAAAAAATTAATAATGCACACACAAGTGAGCACGCGCTCATTACCCCTACCACCTCCCTGTTTAGTTTATGAAGTGTTTGGGAAGGTCCATCCACCTATCCATTTCTGCTGCTTATCCGGAGTCGTGTCGCGGGGGCAGCCGCCTAAGCAGGGAAACCCAGACTTCCATCTCCCCGGCCACATTCACCAGCTCATCCGGAGGGATCCCGAGGCGTTCCCAGGCCAGCCGAGAGATTTAGTCCATCCAGCGTGTCCTGGGTCTTCCCCGGGGCCTCTTTCCGGTGGGACGTGCTCAGAACACCTCACCAGGGAGGCGTCTAGGAGGCATCCTGACCAGATGCACGAGCCACCTTATCTGGCTCCTCTCGATGCGGAGGAGCAGCGACTCTAGTCTGAGCCCCTCCCGGATCATCGAGCTTCTCATCCGATCTCTAAGGAAGAGCCCGGCCACCCTGCGGAGAAAACTTATTTCAGCCGCTTGTATTTGCGATCTTGTTCTTTTGGTCACTACCCACAGCTCGTGACCATAGGTGAGGCTGGGAACGTAGATCGACAGGTAAATCGAGAGCTTTGCCTTTTGGCTCAGTTCCTTCTTCACCATGACAGGCCGATGCAGCGTCCGCATCACACAGCTGCTACACACTCGGCTGCGAATCGCTCCAGTGAGAACTGAAGATCACGGCCCGATGAAGCCAACAGAACCACATCATCCGCAAAGAGCAGAGACCCAATCCTGAGACTACCAAACCGAATCCCCTTAACACCTCGGCTGCGCATAGAAATTCTGTTCATAAAAGCTAGGAACAGAATCGGTGACAAAGGGCAGCCTTAGCGGAGTCCTACCCTCACTGGAAAGGATTCTGATTTACTGCCGGCAATGCGGACCAAGCTCTGACACCAGTCGTACAGGGACCGGACAGCTCATACAACACACAGGAGTCCCCGGGGGACACGGTCGAATGCCTTCTCCAAGTTTGCCTTCTCCAAGTTCACAAAGCACATGTAGATTTGTTGAGCAAACTCCCATGCCCCCTCAAAGACCCTGAAGAGAGTGTAAAGCTGGTCAACTGTTCAAACGGTGTTTGAGAAGATGTCCATGATAAAGAAGTTAGCAACTGGTCCCTTACCGTTTAGGACGACTTCTCCAGGCTTCATAAACTTACCTTCCAACCTGCCATAGCCTACGTTTACAAGTTATTCTCCAATGTCTGTGGTCTATCGTATTTTCAATCTAGAGTCTAATGTGCAGCTGGATCTTTTAACCAATCATTTTCCAAGGCCTGCTCAACTTCTGATTGGTTAGTAAGATGTTTAGTTGACCAAGGCTGCGTTCCTCTGATACAAGTGGTAGATCAATTCAGTGGGAATGCTGAATTACTTTAAAGCCTGGCTTAAGATTCTTGTGACTACTATTTTAGGTGTTAACGTCAGAGTAAAAACAGAAACCCTAAGATTACATTAACTTGGTGTTACTCTCTTATCTATTTGCAGCGAACGAGCTGAAGTGAAAGGATATTTATTTTCTGGCCTACTGGCCAATCAATGAGGTGGGTTTTCTTCTTTATCTTGGTTTTTTCTTCTCGGTCAGTGGTCGTTTCAGGGAAAATTGCTCCTAGTAAGCAGTTTTTGTATTGGGGGATGTTGTATAGGCCATTTGTTCCACTAGAAAAAAGTGCCAATTGAAAGCAAACCAAACCAAAGGAGGGAGCAATTTTTTTTTTAATTCCTCACCCGATCAAACTGATTCCACCAGACTATCCTGGTGTGAGTACACCATCAGTTTTTTTTTTTTTTCCTAAATGATAAGTGATTTCTTTTATCTATGTCCTCATTACAAAATCAGAATCTGAGGATATTCTTTCTACATCTCATAACTTTATTAGCATTTTCAAATTTTACAACTGTACATTTGAAGCCAATATGTCTTAATATCATTAAAATAACACATTATGCCTTTAAGCATTGTTCATTTTTCTGTAACTTGATGAAATGAGGCAGATGGGATATACAGAGGTTTAAAAAAATCAAAAAAAGAAATATTTGTGGTAAGGTAAGAAGGTAAAAAGATCTCACACAGTGTGCTATTTATGACTCCTCAAAGGGAGCTGACGCTGACAAAAGGATCCCTTGTGAGACATCCTTAGTATTCACAGGCAACCATCGCCATGCACAGAGCTCTGTATGCCCTGTGCCCTCAATCAGCCAAGTTCCTTGCAAGCTCACCTCTTCCCTATGGGCACCGCTGGTGTGTGCATGACAGAAAAGATAACATCGTTTGCCCACCAAGGATGGTGCATCCAGTCACACACTGCTTAGGTTGGCAAAAACAAAAGCCAAATCTAATGATGCATGATGAATTGCACATTTAATGATCTCTATGACAGTGATAAGGGTGAAACTGGTTTGTAGCGTTTTAAACAATGGGAGCTCTGGAATATGACATGTTCGGGATAATGGTATCTTCACGGCATATTAGAGAGACTAAAATAAAACACGAATCCCCTCCTTCAGTTGGCTGGATGCTGAGCCTCAGGCTAAAGACAGTGGTGAGTCATGAACGCTCTTCTCTACAACGACATGCTCACTGTGAAGTCACATAGAGGCTGTGGTACAGTAAACACTTACACTGGAGCTTGGTGTTTTCATGTGGACAAGATTTGTGTCTGCGTGCGGGTTTTGCTCTGCTAAATTGTTTGTGTTCACTGACACTTGGATGCCTTTTTAGAATTTTTTTATTTTCTGTGATGTTCTTCTCACCGGCTGTATGAGTCCCCAGGTTCACAATTGACATTTCTAATCACTTTGAAGATGTTATGATACTAATTTCCACCCAATCCCGCCTACAAATCATTACCCTTCTCTGCAATTTGGTGCCCTGCAGTTCTCACATAATCAGCCAGCATTACAGAGACAGAGAATGAGACCACTGGGTAAAGATCTAATAAAGTTAATCAACCTTGGATAGGCTTCATAACAATGTAGTATAAATCAGTCTCTCATGAACATCATGGCATGTGTTGTATAATCCCCAGTATGTTTGGACATCTAGACCCAAAGAATGACCTGATTTAGTCCCATTGCATGGTTTGGCTTGTTCTCCTCAGAGAATCTCACAGGATCTTAACCCGAGATTCACAGACAAGAATGTACTGATATTAACCTTTGAGGTAATTTGTTCCCAGAGACAGCAGGGATGCTATTTATGGACACTGTTATTGTCAGAATTAGAGAATAAATTTTAATTAGAGCCAAAATGACACTGTACAAAATTAAGTTAAACAAAAAGATTAAAAAAGAGAGGCACTATAACAGCTTCATATAGTCTGATTGTAAAATAATGTGTAAACCAATTCAATACCCAGGCAGTAAACATTAACATTTGGGTGTCTCACTTACACGCAACACTCTTCAAATATGTCTTCATTGTAAAAGACACTTCAAAGTCAAGGGATGAAATAAATCACATTAAACAGAGGCAACAGCAAAACTACCTACTGTTGACTCAGAATGGCTAAATATGTAGCTCTTGTGAAAGCTTTCCAACAGGCACGCACAGAGCTGACCTCTCAGCAGGGAAATGGGAGGGCAAGTGTGCATGGCTGAGTGAAGACGTAGTGCTGGATATCTGTCAGCTCAAGAAAAGGAGAGAGCAAGAAAAGAGACTGGAGGCTAGAGAAGAAATTTTTTTCTCAGCTTCTGACTGGGCTTAGTTGCTAGTCTCACTGGGTTACCATGTGAATTTCCTCCAACGCTTTATAATAAATAGCATTTGAAAGATCTGTTGCTTGTGGGAAAAACTGACATGATTTCATCTGTGAAAAGGTGTCTATTATCTTCTGGTACAGATTAGTTTAGTGTTGTTGTTTTTTTACCAGAGTAAGTCATGATTCACTGATTATCAGAAACATTTAGATTAAATGAAGAACACAGATGCATGGTTTCCATTGACCTGTCTTGAAACAATAATCATTATATTTGTGCAGATGGATATCTAGCCTTATTTTCAAAGTTATGTGTTGGGTTTGAAGGTTTGTCTTTTTGCTGATTAGACAGTAATTACAAAAAAGAGATTTTCTCATTCTAATATATGGTAAACCGCTTCCTCAAAGCACGCCATGAAATTGTACTTAATGTAATCAATGTTTAATGCAACAAACTAATTATTGTGTTTTGAGCAAGGTATTTGAATGTGCCACTTTTGCAACATGTAGCTGTTTAATTAGTGCTGTATTTAGTTGTCATCACAGAGGCGATCACGGTTGTTGTGTGTATTACAATGGCCACTCATGCACAGATAGGGAGTAAAGCAGTCATCATAGCTACAGAGGAGACAAACTCTTGAATGACAGATGTCTGTACCCCACCACCACATCCATCAACCTCCAAATACTATAACACAGCTTCTTTTGTGTCAGTCTTAGTAAATATCATGAAACTGTGCACATTTACAGTATGTAGTTTGCATGTGATCACATATGAAGTAAAAATAAAAATAGTTAGTGATAGTGTGTTGATAACATTTTCTATAACCGTAGAATTGTTTTCCAGATCTTGAGAGATGATATTTTAGTTGCTGGTTTAAAATAAGTTTTTGTAAATGCTGATGCACCTTCTAAAACCCTATTAAAGGTATTCCTATTTGGATTAGGAGTGGATTTATTCTGTATGATCTGTGGACTAACATTTACTGGTCCAATATACCTCTTCCTCCCAGGAGAAAAGCAGGTCATTACACTGAATCCTGGATGTCATCATTGTGAAAACTAGACCTCTTGAATAATCAGGTTTGTTTACTTTGTTTGTTTGTTTTTATATCAGCCCTACACAACTGTCTTCATGACAGGTAAATATTAGAAGAAAAAAAAAACTATTGATCAACTATTTCCTTTGGTCATTTATTTTTTGCTGTCAGCTTCAGTATGAGGATTTGTATTTTATACTAGACTTTTTTTCTGTAAAGAAAATAATCTGTGGCTCTTTTTGTGGCCCCAGCTACAGAACCCTCAGTAAAAATGAATGTGTACACCCAGGTGTTATGTTGTCATCAATGCCAAATTGAGCTGCCTACCTGTTGCTGACTCATTTAACTTGGGACTGGCTGCTATGTAACACTTTTCCATTGCACCAGAGGGTCAGTTGTTATCAGATGTTAGTTATTGTTTTGACTTGTCTAAAAAGATTTAAAAACATGCTCAATATCTTTTTGACCTTAAAACTCTGCATTCCGGACACATTTTAAGGCACAGTGACATCTATTATCGGCATTTCTAAAGCTGTTGCTTTCAAGCAGCGTCCTGCGGCTGAGAACCTGCACAATGCATCTTTTTCATTCAGAATGCTGAATTGTATCTTTCTATGAATATGCACTGTGTCTGATTCAGCAAAGAAACATTAAAAGACATTATTGGAGTAAGAAAGGAAACAAAAGAGAGTCAGATGCAGAGCAAAAGATGAGACAAGAGTCAACATCTATATGAAGAGAGCTAACAGTACAGGTAGGATGTAAGATGGATGTCTAACTAGCTGTAAAAAGGGGGTGCATCACTGAGAACATAGCAGGTTAAGTAAAGTGCATCTTTATGCCTGTTAGGTTGTTACTTTTTAGGAGATCATTTTCTTGAATGTGTGTACTAGTATCTATTTGTGTATTTAGCACTAATCAACAAAGATAACAGAGAAATGACATTAAACCTGAGAAAAGCAGTAATAGGTAGATGCCTTTCAAGAAGAGGTTTTGTTCTGGCAATGTCAGACAGAAACAAATCAGTCAGAAGGACATGTCAGCATTTTTGTCATGAATTCTTGCACTTAAAAACAGTTAATTAGTCATGTTATTACAGCGTTGCAGCATCAGCTTCCTTTTAAAAAGAAAATGTGTTAATGGATTTGTGTGATAAACAAGTACTTATTTTTACATGCCACAATAAATAATACTGAATGCACAAGGACAAAGTCAAAATCCACTGACAAATTCAAGATGCAAGAAAGGCCAGGTTCAAAGTGAGAAATATATGTCTGTGCACAGGTGTGTGTACACCTGCGTGTTTGGATGCATGCACACCTGTTTGTGGTTGCAGATGCTTCTGCAATACATTTTAGTGTTGAAGCCAGAGGCACACAGAACATCTCTGCTGCTCGCAGTGAAAACAATGAGTACAGCACTGTGTGTTTGAACTTTCTATCATAGACGGGTAATATTGAAAATGGCCTTTGACAGAATAAACACACTTGACTCAGAATACAGCCACAGACAACCCTACTAATGTTCTACTGAATCTAAAAGCTATTAAGTTACTGCATCCTATCAAAAACATTTAGTGAGGCAACCCAGGTATATTTCAATTAAAAATATCAGGAAATCGCTAAAATGAATGTATGTAGGTTGTGCACCTCTAACGAGCCAGAACTCCCGGTCTGGAAAATCACCTTTTTTGACAAACAAGCAAAACTAAAAACTACTCAGAAGGGGACCGTGAGAAGAGCCAATTTTGAGGTATAGACAATTTCAACCTAAAAAGAACGACAGAAGCACAGTCGTCGTCATCCCCCCACCCCTGCCACACACACACACACCACTGCCTGACATGTCTCAGATGCTTTTAGCTTGGTGTATCTATCATGATTCAATTCTGATTCACCAAACTGAGAGTGCTCTCACTGCTTTCTGCTGTAGGTAAGACAGATTACTCACAAGTACTTCACACAATCTCATTTCAAAATCCCCCAAATATCCCTTTAAGAGGACAGAGGGGACAAAGTAAAAAGTTCAGTGAACGATAGAGAGGCAGAGGAGAGCAAATAGAGCAGAGAAGAAAAGGCAGGGTAATTAATCCACAGATAACGCTGACAGTTCACCACCAGGTCACTTCCAGTGGAGGATTGCCATAATAGCTGCCCTTGACAAGCTCCATATCCAGCCGGTACTCAAAACGTACATCCAAACCACAGTGACGGTATTGGCAGTCATGAATCAATCAGACATGCTCAATATATTCATCTGTGAGTCATGAAATTCATTCTTAGGGAAGTGTAAGACAATCTATTTCCATTATGATCCAGCACTTTAACATAGATTAAGAACGCAAGTTGAGAATGAAGACATTAATCACTGCTGATAGCTGAAGAAAAAACCATTTATACAATAAGATCAGACTGTCTTTTTACCATTACATTGCACTTTTTGTTACATAAAATGAGCCTAAACCTGTCCTGAAAAGATATATTGCTATGCCTAAATCTGCCTTCATCTTTGGAAACCCAGCGCCTTCCCAGGCTTCTAGTCTTTTTAACTTCTGAACATCAAAGAGTTCAAGAGTAAGGATCCTCTCGTTTTTTAAAAATAGACTCTGCGCTTGACTCTGTATTGAGCACATTTTTAGAAGCAATTTTACTTGTTGCTGAAGTAAAAGGCAACACAGCACTCTTGTACCCTGCCTGCTGTTGTAATGACGTCTTCAGAGTTAAAAGATGACCTCACAGGGAGTGCTTGTTTTATTTTCCAATCCACTGTGTTCTCATTGTTTAGCATGTATGAAATATTAAAAGCTCACTCAGGATTACCAACAAATAATTACAGTAAATAGAAATTGACAACTTGCATAGGAGAATGGCTCAACAACATCACTCCTCTTAAGAGTTCTCATTCAATAAATAAATTTACTAAACTGACTAAATATGTTAATTAAGCAAGGAGCCAAATAAATCAAATCTTTGGTAAATTATTGAACAAAACAATGAAGCAAAACTACAGATGCACATGCAGAAACTAGACTATAGCAAAGTACAATTAAAACAAAAAAAAAGTTTCTATAAATATGGAAACATCACATAAAATGCTGGGCAAAATAAAAGCATCTTCTTGAAATGAAGAGATAAGGAAAAATAATCATATAATGGTACATCAACTGAGGACAGGGACACCCACAAGAGGCATACATACATGCAACTACTTTCATATGCATCTATAGATAAGAACCATATGTTTGAGATGATGAGGACTCTAATAAAACATTCAAGCCTCTAAGCTGGAGGTGAGGTTATATGAAAGATTTATAACGTGAAGTTATTCTAAATTTAGACTTTTGGAAGTGGGGACAACAAAAAACTCTTAAGGATTGCCCTCTGTGTGCTATCTATCTATCTATCTATCTATCTATCTATCTATCTATCTATCTATCTATCTATCTATCTATCTATCTATC
>JBAMHW010000003.1:15712496-15728024 GCA_037177495.1 Rhadinocentrus ornatus
CTGGAGCCTATCCCAGCAGTGTTTCAGGTGAAGGCAGGGTACACCCTGGACAGGTCACCAGTCCATCGCAGGGCAAGCTAGAATACAATGTTTTGCAAATCTCATGAACTGATGTTCTATTCATACATTCATTCATTCCTAGATCATGTTTGACTTCTTTGCACGACAGAGCTTTAACCTGCATTTGTGGATGGCACAGTGAACTGTGTTCACAGACAATTATTCTGAAAGTGAAGTGATTTCCATAACAGTGCTGTGTCTGTTTTAAAAGAATTGCCACCTGAGGGTTGGTAGATCTTATGCTCCTATGCAATGCTGTCCCTTGCACACAGTTATGTCTCAAGATTCTGGAAATCTATAGATGATATTGCAGATGATGGAATATTCAAAGTCTTCTCAATTTTATGTTAAGGAACATTATTCTGGATTTGCTTTACAATTTGTAGACATTTTTTTTCTCTGCAGATTCTTCTTTAGAAGAAGGGGCTTTTTTTTTAATACCCAGCCATGCTATTGACCTGATACCAAATAACCAAATTAGCTGCAACATGTTACCCCAGCTGTATCCGTTTAGTGCCATTTACTTTTTCATCCCTTCGATGCTTCTGTCTCACCTTTTCCTTTTCGGAGTTGTTAAATTAAAATGAGAAAAATCTAAATGTCTCACTTTCAACATTTGATATGTTTTTCCATGTGTATTGTAAATAAAATATTGTGTTATGAAACCAGCTAATCATGACATTCTGTTTTAATTCACATTTTACACAGCATTGTAACTTTTTTGAAATTGGGATTGTAGTTTTGCACAACAAACAAAAACGGATAAATTGCTGAATCAAGATCTCACACATTAGCTGAATGTGGCCCTAATGCTCCATCGTACATTAGGGCCACATTAAGGAAAAGCTTCGAGAATAAAGTCATAATATTATAAGAATAAAGTTGTAATTTTCCGAGAAAAAGGTCGGAATATTACGAGAAAAATGTCGTAATTTTACGAGAATTAAGTCGTAATATTACTAGAATAATGCCGTGATATTACTAGAAAAAAGTTGTATTATTACGAGAATAAAGTTGTAATTTTACTAGTATAAAGTCATAATTGTATTTTGCAGACTAGATTAATTTTCTAGCAGATTATTTTCAAAGTCCTGATAGCAATGATAACATGGCGCTGATGTGCCAAAAGATTAAGTATCTCCTGGTTTGTGAAACCTGTGCGGAAGTACAACTTCACGAAATGCTCTGTCGCCCTCATTTTAACAACACTCATATTCTAAAGAACTGGTTAAAAGATTGCTTTATTCACGTAAAATTACAACTTTATTCTCGAAGCCTGTGAAAAAATATTTTTCTTAAAGTGGCCCTAATAGATAGATTATAGTTAAAATACATTAATACATTAAATACATTAAATGTAACATTTTCATATCTTCAGAAGCAACTTTTCCTGTTTCACAAGAATATTTGTACCTGTGTCACTAGATAGTTTGTCATAAATTGTTTGTCGTTTTGACTTTATGAAACTCAACTGAGAAGTACAAAATACTTGCATGCAAATGCTGACAGATGAATCTTTAGCATGGCTATTTATAAAACATGACAATGCACAAGAGTGGAGCAGGTGAAGGAGAATCACTGTCAGTGTCCACAGTGCATGCAGCTGGCTATTACAGGCGGCCCTGGAGCAGGTTAGAGAATATTCATGCTGAAGTGGGCCAGCAAACAATGTTATGTTCACTCAAAATTGGTCACCTAATGGCAGAGAGTCAATAGTTCTTCTAGCTGCATTTAGACATTTTTCTAATGGTCATAAGGTCATTTCTAACATCGGTTTTGTCTTGCCAAGCGACCAGTAAAGAAAAATTAACCGCTCTTCCTGCATTGTGCTGACAGCAAATCAATCCTAGGGGGACCAGAATTAATAATAATTCCAGCTTTTTTCCTGGTCACTGGCAAGATCCCCTAATCAAATTAGCCTTAATTGAATTTGATTTAATGTCATTCATTGGCTAACCAGCTTTGCAATTTAACAGAAGAAGAGAATAGCTTGCTGTCTGCAGAGGTAATTTTTATTTTAAATGCTGAAACATGCAATAAAAAGGTCGAATTGGGACTAAACTTCTGTAGAGCAAGTTAGTGAGAGATTAGATGCAAACTTCGCCTTGTTGTCTCACATAGTGTGGTGTAATACATCTGTATCAGCCCTCAGACCCATGGGAGCCCCTGCTGGCCAATACAACCCTTGTTTGAAACAAGCATATTCAAGCTGCTCTCCCTAAGGCCAAGGAAAATGGATATTGATCTGGAGCCATGACTAAATGGATTAAATTACAGAGTAGGGTTGCTAGCAGGGCACCAGAGAGAATGAGACAACAGAGAGGATGAGGTACAAGAGACAGATAGAGACAGAGAAAGAGACTAAAGAAAGGGAAATAAAGAGAGACAGGTGGTATTGGAAGAGTCTCCTAAAATCTTTGCCTTGCAGAGTGTTAGCTTTCTCCATTCTTTTAATCCAGAGCACACCCAGCAGCCTTGTGCAATCATCCTTGCATGTCGTACTCCCAAGAATCATCCTGGTCTTCATGCAGTTATGAGCCAATTGGCCTTAGAGGAATTGCTAGTCAGGGGATTATCATTTCCTATTCTGCCAAGGATGTTGAGTGGTAAGACTGCTAACTGCATGCTGAGAGCAAAAGAAGATGCACCATCATGAATACAGACCCTGCATAATCCTCCAGTGAGTGTAAATCTGGGCAAATCAGGCCGGCCGGCAGTCACAGTCAAACATGGCTGGTACAAACAGTTAATCAATCTGCAGTTCTTCTTAACCTGCTATCCTGCATGGTCTTGCTGATGGTGGTCCAGGCCTGCAGAGAATCGCTTTCTGAGTGCCTCTCCTGTGAGCTCTGATATTCGTGACATTAATGCGCTCACTTGTGACAGGAATATCAAAGAGGTGAGTGTGAGCTACACTGTTAAAGTAGAAAATAATAATAATCTTGCATCTTTGGTGCAGCAAACCCTTAACAGAATTCAAATTTCAACTGTCCATAGACTTAAAGCAATACAGCCAATATCAATATCTTATAGCCACACAATATCATAACTTGTCTGTGTGGATTTGATGCTGCAGAGCTTTACAGCAGCTTTCACCATTTCAACCCCCCCCGAACTACCTGTTCTGGATCAGATAGCAAAGTAAACCAAAAAACCGTGTAATAGAGTGGAGCATTTAATTAATCTTAACAGAGTGAAAACAGGACTTGATGTCATTAGCTCCATATTGAGGGGAGCCAGTTTATGTGGTTCAGGCAACTGATAAAAAATGGCCCCTGGGTGCCTCCCTCTATGGCTCTACTAAGCAAAGCTATCTGAACAGTGGCCAAATTCAGATCCCACTTGAAAGATTATATCTTCCAGCTGGCCAGAGAACAGCTGGGGGTCCCTCAGGAGGACCCATTGCTATACTGCATAGACTTAGCAGATTTGAGGATAGATTGATCTGTGTTGCATATTAGCTCATTATATAACTTGGCAGGAACAGACTGTTTCAACTTAAAAAGTGGCGGCATGTCCATGTCTACCTCTGTAATCACTAAATTGAATTTTGATCTTGAAATATTACTAAATGATATATGATAACATTACCGCTGAAGCAAGGTCAAAGTCTTGACTGAAAAATTATCGTTAATATTAAATTTACTGTTTGCGCAGGAGCACTTTATGGATTCAGGATGATTTTAAAAGTCCTCTTTGGACAGGGTAGGCATGAAAATTGCATGTGCAAAAACTCATTCAAAAACTGTTTAAAACGTCTTCAATTTTGTGGAATAGTCGTGCTGACTGGAAAAACACTGACATGTCTCAGTTTGCTACTGGTAATCGATGCATTAATACAAATACAATGGCTTTGTCTCAGTCCAAATCAGCGGTCGAAAAACAAAAAAACAAAAACCTTGTTCTTACAAAAAAGAAAAAAAAAAGAAGAAGAAAAAACCATACCATTCAAATTTAAATCCTCATTAAGGTCTGGAGATCTAATGGCCTGTACATTAAATATAAACTCCCTTTAGTTGAGTTTCCTTTACGCCGTTTCACTTCAAAACAATTCTGTGTAGTTTGATGATGCATAATCTTTATTTCCAGGAAAGAAATTTATCATGTGATTGAACTTGTATGAAAAGGTGAATCACATGATAATTTTATTGTACAGCTGCATGTACAATGACAATAAAGTCTAACTAACACAAGTGCTTCTACATGATTTTATGAGCCCACTCTCAGCTGCACATTTAATGGATTTACATTTTTAACGACACACTACCAAACTTTTGCAAATATTCAGTGATGTGCCCCCTATCGACGGCTTATCTCTTGCTTTGTCCTTCTTCTCTCATTTTTTCCCTCTCTTCCTCCGATGTCTTCTTGTGTGTCTTTTGCTGAAACAGCCGTTCAAAATGGCAGGTGTGCTAATATCCGCTTGTTAGTATGTCACACGATGCGTAAAGCAAAACTCAGCGGCAACGTCACCGAGCGAGTCTGGAGCACAGAGTTTTAAGGTCAAAAGGTTACAAAGTGGGTAAAGATTACAATCGATAAACAAAAGATAATTAGATTTGATTTCAATTTAACAAACCCAAGAATTTATTATGAGTTGACTTGATGGTGAAATTTTTACTGTGTAGATTAGTCCAGCATGATGTTTATCTGGAGTAAACGCCAGCTGGCTTTTTCACATTTCCCGCTCACTTGCACTTAAACCAGAGATTATCATGTTTAGATCAGTTTCTTGGAAACAGAGACATGACAAAGAAATATGAAATATATATATGTTAGTGTTTTTATAGTGCAAAACAGAACCAGTATTGGGAACATCAAAAGAATCCTTTACAAAAAAATCACCTGTTTTGCTTTTTTCATGACATAATTTACTCATTAGCCTTCAAACTCATTTACAGTGCTTTTCTTCCTTTTCTCAACTCCTGTGCTCTAATCATAAATACTTTTCGTCACTTCACTTCATTCCCTTCGGGGCAATGCTCCACTTCATGGCTGGATTGAATATTTATAAAGACTACCGATTTAAGATGACACATGGGCGTCCGCCTATGCTCGATGTATGCATAAAATGTGCATTAGCATGGTTTTATTTCTGTCTCACTGATGTAGAGTAGATGTTTATAGGTTATTTAATGGAATCCATCCCTCAGAGAGGCCAAAAGATTGCATGTAATCTACCAAAGTCCCTTTGAAGATCACAATTTACAGCACACATGACTGACAGCTCCCAAGCGTTATCTGATGCTGTGCACAGCTCTGTAACAGTTTAGATTGTATATACAGTGCTTCCCTCCAGTCTGCAAGTATGTGAATTGGCAAACACAGCGTGAAGCATATGGCTATTGCCCCAAACAAATTTGTTTCTTTTTTATCTGTGGCCTAGAAATTTCCTAAACCACAGAGTCACAAAAATGTCCTCTGGGAATGTGAGATACAAAGAAATGTGACAGTCCATGGAAGCACAAAATCAGTTACTGCACATCATTGCAGTGAGTCGACTAATTACAAAGCATTATGACTCTCTAGCTCCATCTGTTGAGACACCTTTATAGTTAAAGGCAAATGTTTGCGATTACTGATACAAAAGAATACAACCCAGCAAAAGGAAAGTAGTAAATTCTTGCAGGGCATTGTACGTAAAAACATCAGCTGTGACAAGGATTCACTGGCTGCAGGTGATTCTTATGTAAGATGTGTTATTCTTCAAACTTGCTTGACTGAGTAAACTAATGAGGGTTGGATCAAATTTCTCATTTGTGCCTGTGAAGAAATATTAGAGATATCCATCTGTTTTCTCCATTTGCCCATAATGTTCACGGTGATGCTCATCCCAGATGAGAGTACACTCTGTGCGGGTCTACAGTATCACTGGGCTAACACTAACGCAGGCTGAGAACACCTCACCTCCGCTCAGGAGTTGCTTGTGTGGTGAATCTGGGTTTAAATTACCTTTATGTCAAAAGATAACTTAAAAAACAGTACAGGACATCACATTTGCAACTTGTCTTTAGGTCTGGTTAGAAATCATGGGCAGGGATAATGAGCCGTGCATTTTCAGAGCCCACAGTAGCAGAAAGCATCACATATTACCCAGAATCTAAAACCAGAAAAGATTAGAGCTCTGAGTGCATCAGCCTCCGAGACAGCCCTGTTTGCTCACGATTTAACTCAAATTTAGCTTCTTTTTTCCTGGAGCAAAAACAAACATTGTTTTTCTTATGAGTGACATTGTGTCAAGTTCAGTTTTGCACAAACATGCTGCACATCTTGTAATATTTCAACAGTTCAAAACATCTCAGCTGCCAGCTAGGAGCTTTCATTTCTGAGCCGCAGCATTTATAAATCAATGTTTAACTATTTACACTGGATGCCTCAGCCAGTGGTTGCCTTTGATGATAAAATGCAACATTAGCAGTAATTTGAAGAAGCATTACTAACCATCCACTCAAGTTATTCTCTCAAGTTATATGGTTGTACTTCTGCAAATCATTTTGTGATGGAGATTGTATGTATAACGTGAAAGTCCTGAACCATCCTTCATGATATTTTGCCTGTAAGAAGCCAAACTTATTTTAACAGTCTTGAGCAACAGTGAAAGTTTTTTTATAATTTTTTATGGGCATTGGTTGTTTTAGTTACTTTTACTCAAGTCCTCGTGTCCCATAATAATTTTTGTTTGTTAAGCTACTTAACCTAAGAATCATTCAAGCATAAAAATGAGCATAACTCAGATAAACCTGTCTTGGGTGTAAATATTAAAAGACTACTTAGCAAAGTACCAATCTCAAATTTTCTCTCAGGCTTTATCCAGCAGCTGGTTGCAAGGCCCCATCATTTGTTCCCATTTCTTTAGACATGCCCTCCAAGAAAGAAAGCCTTGAGATTGAACTGAGCATGTCTATGACAATGGAAGAAAACTTAGCTACAGCAAATGAACAGTTTCTAAAAATGATTACCTAAATAGATATGTGCAATATTGTTTAGTTTTCTTTTAATGGCTATCAACCACTTTGATGTGCATCTTCAACTGGTAGTGCTGGTACTGAGACTGAACAAGAAAAAATGCAGTTAAGTTGCAGACAGCATCAGGAACAATGTGCTGAGAGGTACTGGACTAGGGTTTTAAGTGCCCCCACACCTCTAGTAAACCCTATTTTGTTTGAACTGGACTCACTTTTGCCACCCTATAGACATATGTGTGCACTTACAAGACTTGACTGAATTCAGTACTCAATTTTTTCTTTGTCAGTGTTTGTAAATATAAGCGTGTATCACTGGTAAAGAATAAACAAGGATGGAACATAAGACAACGTTCAGGCTTGTCTAAAAGACACCAAACACTCAAACATAAACTGAAGCCAAACAAAAATCCGAGAGGTTTTAACAACGATGGTTCAGGCGAGGTCTCAAAAATGTCCATTTTGGCACAGTTTAGTGTCATATGTTCTCAAAGTCCTAAAATTTGGGGACTTCGGGTTTTAAAAAGGTTAAAACACTCACATGAACTACAAGCTACAAGAGACTTGTTTGAAAGCAATGTTTTATTTCCTAAACCAATGCAAGTATACAAAAGATGATAAACCTAAAAGAAAATTTAAAAAAATTACATAATAAAATAAAAGCCACAAATATCAAGTCAATCAAGGTTTCAATGTGTGGGCTGAACAGTAAGACTGAGGCAGAAGATGTACTCTAACCTCGGCACTAAAACTGAGGATTAAAAAAAAAGAGAGAGAATTTTATGAGGATCTGAAATAATTTCTAATGAAAAAGTTTATAAATACCAGAAAATAAAATGTTCTTTGTGGGAATGGCATAATTACCACCAAGGACTCGTTTTCAAGGTCAGAAAGATGCTAAAAAAGTCACATTGAAAATCCAAACGTTGCTCCACTTGACAGTGTCTGTTCATGGCAACAAAGAACACACAAAGTCCCCTCGGCCTTATCTGTCTGGACGTGCCATGCCCGGCCTGACGGGCATCATCATTGGACGAGGATGACGCATCATGTGTGGTGGTCCTGGCATCATCTGCATGGGTCCTCCCATTGGCGGCCTCATACCTCCTACAGGTGACAGTGATGGGAAACGGAGCTTAGGTACCAATTCATTACAAGTGTCTAACAAAGACACTTCCATCCATAACAGACCCTTAAAAATCTTTTTAAGATCGTACTCTTAAAATAGGATTGGATATTATGAGCTACTATTCCATGGAGATACCTTCTCTCTCTTTTCTTAGTCCAACAGAAAAAGTTAAAAAATTCTAAAATGTACGCATCATGTTCAACTTGTTTCAAGAATAAAAATAAGCTTCAAAATTATTTTCTTACCAGGCCCACCAGGCATCATCCCATGTGGTGGAGGCCCCATCATTGGCATCATAGGTGGACCTCCCATTGGGGGTGTTGGTAGCATGCCTGGTCGAGGAGGACCAGCTGGACCACAAACAGCAATCGTTAGTGAACAAATAATGCTATGGAAATAAAATTTAAGACTCACAAGCATTTCAGTATCTTGCCATCATGAGAGATGAGGATGCAAAGACTTTCAGCAGAAAAGTAAACATACATATGAATAGATTATAAAGCAAACTGCATTCACTTGGGGGAAAAATGTTTTTCTAAATTAATATAATTTTACTATTTTGAATAAATCTTATTTTAATTAGCGAGGACATTTGTTGTGATGTGTAGAGGCCATCTGCTGTATGGAAGGAATCATGACTGCAGTATCACGACCCTTCTTTAAAAAAAAAAAAAACTATAGCTACTTTGTAGACATAAGAGTTCGGGTTATGTATTGTGTGAGAATGCCAACCCCAGCTTATACTTTCACCCTAACCATATTAACATCTTAATTTGAAATGACAAAAGAATTAGACAATGCTTATGATGAAAAAATAAAAGTGCCAGAAATTAAAATAAAAAATCTTGGTCTTGAGGTCATGGCTGCAGTCCTCAGATGGTAGCCTCCAGGACTATAGAAAGTTGGCCAGTGGCCATTTCTTACTGCATAGCCGAGTGGGCTGACAGTAAAAAGATAAAATGGCCAATATAACTAAAGAATTATCCTGCAAGATGCTTAATGATATTCTCTTTATTATTCCGTTTTTACTTCCTGTTCGTGAAAGCAGGACTAAGAGTTTTATTGTGAAATTTTGAAGTATCTCATTTATATATACAAAAAAAAAAAAAAAATTTTAAAAAAGAATTTTGCAATATGCCTCTGTAGCAGATTCTGATCATTCTATTGTAGATAAAGTAAAATCTATGCAACAAAAGTCATCTGCCACAATCTCTTGGATTGTGCAAAACCTATAAAATTTGTAACTGGGTCTTCTTGGAACACTTTGTTTTTTATCTAAGCATTAAAAGGTCCTAAAAACCAGTCCTACTTACAGTCACCATCATAAGTCAAAATGTTTTTTGTTTTCCTCTTAACTAAATGTCCTCTCCAGCAGTTACATAGAGCATTACAATATTCATATTTTGTTTACAAGAAATACTCTAATCTTTTCCTATATGAATAGAACTTTAACAATAAAAATCGAGAGTCCCTGTGTTGGTTGCCTCATCAAGTTACAGAGCTGGGACGATGGCCTTACCTGGGGGAGGGCCACCTGGGAATGGTGTGGGAGGAATCTTTCCCTGCTGAAATGCAGCAGCTGTTGATAGAAAAGAGGGAATATTAATACAGAAAAGTATCAGAATGTTTTCATATTTCATGAACGAGTATAATTCATAGCAAAACCATGTACATATTACAATTCATCATTGTCTTCTTGGAATTAAAAATGAATCGTAAGATATCAGTTCAGCACAAGTCTTCTTAGGTTTCTACACAGGCCTAAACAATGTTGTGATGCAATGTTACTGTTTGCTGCTGTATTAGGCTGCAAACTTAATAGAATTCCAACTAAAAACAGAATACTGTGATGCCAATAATTATCTTATTCTTGCAAAGAGACGGTGTCTGTTAAACATTACATGCCTCCACAGTGGACCAGACTGCACACTAGCTTGGAAAGATTAGTGGTTTATAATCTCAGAGGGGTCCTGAGTAAACTGATGCGCAGAATCTCTCAACAAAGAGAATATCCCACACTGGTGCACCAGCCTTGTGTAGGATACGTAACAGGATTTTCTTGTCCATGTCTAACCAAACCAGTAAATATAGAAAAGAAATTTATCACATGCACAACTAAATAAATCAGATCAGCACGCTACTGCCACTAGAGATCAGTTTCACATTTAAGCTTACTGCACACTGTATTTTTAAAGGACTTTGGGAGCCTGAACAACTTCCCAGGTTTCAGTTATTGTTTCCAGGCTGTTATTCAAAGCTCTCAGATGGCTCAGCATCAACACTGCCATTACTCTGGACTACAAATCATGAGGCAAGTTTCCATCAAAGTTGTTGGATCTAATGCATAATTTCCCATCACTTCTGATACACAAAATGAATGTTACAAGTTTGTGCTTTTTCAAATAAATATTGGCTTACTTGTTTTATCAATTAGGCTCTGCGCCTGTTCCTCCATCCATTTCTGGTAATAATCCTTTACATTTTCTTTGTGTTTTCGGCCACTACAGTGCGTCTTCCTCACTGACGGCTTAGAGAAAGAAAGAGTGATTTAGGGGTAGGGGGTTAATAAAAAATTTCTGACAAATTAATCAGATGCAACAAACAACAAACAACTTACCGAATCATGTGTAAGGTACGTGTCACAGTAGTCACAGTAAAACCTGCAAGTTGTCAAGTTTTAATAAGAAAAGACTCAGGTTAAGTCACACATCCACAACTCCAACATTACATTTTTCTTGGCCTTCTTTTCTTTTTAATAAATAATTTGTCAAATCATTCAATTTTTAATTTAAGTTCTTTGGGGATTAAGTACATATTGTGCTGGAAAGAATGTCCAATATGATCCCACTTCACAGGGCATCATCCTGACTTCAGCTGTTCTGTAGGAAAAAACTTTATTAAAATCTCACTCTAGGTAACATAAAAATATACATATACACATTTATTTAAGTACCTATCAAAGTGGTTAAAATGAATGATTCAAAGAGTTTTTTTCCATTTTTGACGGTGTCATCGCCACCGTTGCTTTGGCTTCTCGCGTTCAATCTTCTATAAGGTAAAAACTTAACGCTGCGCCTTTTCATTTAATAGCACAGCAATAAAACAAAGAGAAAAAACAGAAACACGTCGAATGGCTCTCTAATTCTATGTTTAAATGTAACTTAGAAACTGATAGGTTTGAAAACTCCAGACTAAACCAACATTGCCCATAGTAATTTAAATTATTAAAACTTTGACCATAAATCCATTTCTTGTGTGTAATCTATACCAGTAAACGTTTACAGCGACGTTTGCTCCAGCAAGTAGACACATCCCTAACCAAGCGTTCTCCTTTGTAGTAAATAAACGTCTCAACAACATTTAACACGTTTTCCTACCACCACTTGCTACTAAATACAAGTAAAGCGTATTATTGATCCGTCTGAACGAAGGCAAAACATATTAACAACAAAGAAAACGTTATTTGGGTGAACTTACTTAGGCATGTTTCGAAGATACCTCGGTCGAGAGAGCTGTACCGGTGCACCCTATAAATGTCTCGGTCAGAAATTGGGTCTAATCTCCAACAGTTCCGCCTGACAATCGTGTGACTGAATGCAAGCAAAGGCTCCGTTCCAGCAAACAAAAGTTTAAGAATAATTATTTGAGTTTTTTTTTTTTTTTAATTTACAACGTTTCAAAGCTGCGCTGTTCTGGTGACTTTTTTTTTTTTTTTAAATCCCTTTTTAGATTTATGAACTATTTTTTAATTTAATTTTATTTCAGTTCAGTTTGAAAGGAGTAGCTGGTTGGTTATTCTCATGATGACGGTTGGCATATGGATGCCTAATTTATATCAAATAAAGCAATCATGCTATATATTTTTCAATGATGCCCTTTTTTTCTTACTTAAGTACAAATGCATGTGTTTAAATGGCAACACTCAAAAATAAATTCTTTGAAGTGTAATAATCTGTGGCCAAAATTGGATTACAATCCACCATTTCAAGTATACATATTGGCATTATAAATAAACAATCAACAAGTATCCAAATAAAAGAACAAATTTATTTTAAATAAGAATGAAATTTGGTACCAAAAATATGTTTAGCAGTACATATTCTGCATATGGTTTGGAATTTTGTGGAGAAGTGAGGGTCGTATTAGTATAAGTAAGTATTACTATTAGCTCAGCAAAGCCAAGATACTTAAAAATAAACAGCAAGTCTATTTTGGATACTGTAACTTCTTCATGGCTTGAAAACAAAGACATGCATCTTCAAGTATACTGTATGGCTAAAAATGAGTATGCGACCAACTTTTTTTTCTTTTCTATTTTCAAATATTTTCTCATTCTGTCACCCATGTTTTGTGAAGATATGAGAAAACACCAAAGATGCTTAAGTTTTTTAAGTCTTCTTATCAATTCATAAAATATGCAAAGATAGAAAAATGAAAATCTAAATAAGTTCTAATTATTTTTAATCAGCTTATTAAATTATGTCTATATAAGATTAAAACTAATCTGGTAATGTCTTTAAATAATGCTACAGAACAATAAATTGCAACTTGGATGCAATTTATTTTTTTTATTCTTCAAATAGACATAAAGGCTCTTTTTTGGAAATATTTTTTTTACTGAGCGAAAACCTTTAGAGAGCACACTAATGCTGTACATATGTACAGTTTCCAGCTTTGCTAATAATCTAATATAATGATTTTGCAATAGGTCCTTAAGCATAAACAGAACATGCTATAAAGTTTCTTTTTATATAGGTCAGCTACTGCCACAGGTTTAATGCTAGACTATGAAACAGTGATTTTTATCAAAAGGGTATTCTGCTAGTTGCTGGTTTGTGAAAACCTTTATGTAATGTTTTACCTTATAGCAATCAGGAAAGAGGGTCAGAGAGGGTAAGGGGTAATATGCTGCTAAGGGCCCCAAAACACAATTAAACCAGGAATGACATCAAGGCGCTGTAGCGTCTGTACATGACACAGCCTCTCAATTAATTAAATAAATATCACACCAGGTTTTTAAAAAAATCAGAGCAGGGGCAAAAAACGTTTTTAAAGGTTACAAACAACAACAAAAAAAACTAGTGCAATTTATCATGTTAATTGAAAAAAGTTCAATTCAATTATTAACACAAGCAATGACGATGTGCAAGATTATGCTCTTTTTAATCGTTAACAAAACATTGAGAAAAACTGCCATCCAGACAATGTCTTCGTTATAAAGAAATTGATAGTTTTATAGAGCCACATGAAATGAAAAAGTCAGGCTGCTAAACTGACCAACCTCAGTTTAGACCTATCATACCCATCGAAATTCAATGAAAGTTTAATAAAAGGACCTCAAACCGCTCAGCAGCTGAAACCCAACATCAAGACGGAAGTGGACAAGTGTCTTCCCAATGTGACAAGATGACCACGTCTACTTAAGTTTCCAAAACATTAATGTTTTGTAAAAATAAATGTGTTGTAATACAGCATAGTGGTGCACATTCCCTTGTAAATGTCGGATATCAAGTTTTCATTTCTGGTTTTAATGTACCAAGATTTTCAGGTTTATCTGGTAGTGCTGACATGAAGAATGTATAACATGATTTCATTGATAAACCAATGAAAAGGTAGCCACAAATAGCAACAGATGACGTTGAAGGTGACGCTCGCGCTGTTGCAACGTCAAACATCGTCCCCCTGACCGTGCCATGCGCACTAACGGTTGTTGTTGTTGAGCTGGTTGTTATGGCTGGAAAAGGCCTCGGACTCGATTGAAAGAGGACCCCGCATCACCCCGTCTTCGCCACGGGCCATGGAGGGCACGGACATGGACGTGGACGCGGAGCTCATGCAGAAGTTTAGCTGCATGGGCACCACGGACAAGGACGTCCTTATATCGGAGTTTCAGAGGCTCCTGGGCTTCCAGCTTAATCCAGCCGGCTGCGCCTTCTTCCTCGACATGACCAATTGGTGAGTGCGGGGATAGGAGGGCCTGTTATTGACCAGCAACAAGACGCTAACCTAGCTGCTTAGTTAGCGTATGTTAAAATGATTAAATAGAGGCACTCACACGTGTTGCTAAGTCAATGACAGTCGAAGTATTCATTCGATCTATTACAGAAAATAGTAACTTACTCTAAATGGGCCATAAGTGGCAAACGGAAGTAAAACGGTAAAGCCCCCCCAAGAGTTACTGTAAGGTGAAAAGGGCACAAAAACATTGAGCAAGCAGGCAAATAAGCTAACAGGCTAATTAACACAGAGGAAGCTCTCTGTTTAGATGGTTTCTGCCATGTTACATAACAGCTTGAAGAGCCAGTTAAAGCGAGCTCTTTGGGAAGCCACAACTCAAAACAGCGCCAGTGGCTTTACGTTAGTTGAATGACGTAACCAGTCGTGATCTTTCTTTGGCTGACTGCAAGTGGTCTTGATCAAACGCCTTTGTGCTCTTGGTCAATGGCGACGAACGGCTGAAAATGAAATCCCACGTATTTCACATGGCCTCTGCTTAAAGCATGAACTAATATATGGAAATCAGCACGTCATGTTTGAACTATGACATCATCACGTTCAAACTGTAGGAATTTGTCGACTAAACCCTGATTAAGGAATTCTTGGTAAATCTTTCATTTATAGCACAAATTTAGTGAAATATATGAAAATCTAGATCCAAATCATTACAGGATTATAATGGTTTCAGATTTGTCAAATTGTTCTAAAGAGACAGAAACATTAGCATCAATTTTAGGCAGCCATTAACAGTCACCAATGTGGGATTCTCAATGGCCATTCGCAGTTTGTGTAATTTTAAGCCAGATATAAGCTTAGGTCAACTATACTGATCAGCTATAAAATTATGACCGTATATGACCTTTGTCAGCATGATCTTCGTCATGCTGCTAAAAAAAACACTGAAAAGTCAAGGAGCAAACGCAGAACATCTGGGATGTTTGGTACAAGAATTTTGATATTGATTCTGATTCTTTGGACCTTGTGGGTTGTGGGATGTTTTCTCTGTGTATTGGTATTACTTCTTTTAAATCCCACTAGATAAGTAACTGGGGAGTTTGGATTCCAAGAACACTGCTACACAGTATTTAACAAGATAAGTGCTGTCAAGAGTTTTTATGTTGGGTGCACGTCTGGATTGCCTCTTGCATTGATCTTTTATGTACTCAATTGCCTGTACCAGGGTGTCTGAAGTTGGTCCTCGAGGGTTGCTGTCCTGCAGGTTTTTGATGTTTCTTGCTGTAGCACACCTAAAGTATAAAACTTCTTGGTTGATGTGATGTTGTGGACCTCTCTTCAACTGTTTGGTGCGAAGGTTGTTATTAATTGAAGATGATGTCACAACATCAAGAGTGGAATGAAGTATAAAACTTCTTGGTTGAT
>JBAMHW010000003.1:15736522-15746726 GCA_037177495.1 Rhadinocentrus ornatus
TGAATGTTACTTTTGCTTCTCTGTTATGTGTTAAGTTTAGTTAGTCACAATGTATGTAGTTTGTAAATAATTTCAGGGAAGTTACGTTGTAAATAGTAGTTTATTTGTACATAGACGGATACTGCTAAAAACCAACTGCAATAAAGCCGTCTGTAAACCACCTTGCTGTTGGGTTCCATACCATCTTCACCCCTACAATCGTCTCCGGGATTTTTGTTGCTATTAGGTGGGAACTTTTCATCTCTTTATCACCTTCAAAGTTAGCTACTTCATACTGCCTCATCTCTGGAGATGCTTGATTAAATTGGTTGTGTTTATATATTGAAGTTTTACTGCTGCCCCTCGGGAACATTCACTGAGCAAGTATTGCACCTGGCCATTGAATGTGTTGGCTGAGGTAGTGGGAAAACCTTCCAGATGACTGATCCTTTCACTCGCTTCAATTTTAAAAAACAAATGTGAGGCTCTGCATGGCGCGTCGTTGGCGCATGATGTCACTTAAAGCATACAGCATAGAATTACACTAAAACGATGTGCGCCCATGGATCAGGCCTATTTTCACCGATATCCAATATAGATCTTTCTTCAATGTTGGTACCAATTACCAATATCGGATCGGTGCATCCCGACTACCAAGCATCTATTTGTAATATTGTGAAACATTATTGCACTGGAGTTTGTTTTTACCAAATTTGAAGACTTGAACAAACTGTTCGAGTCTAGATGTTTATGTTGCAGCATGAGAATAAAGGGGGACAAAATCATTGCCAGTGTCACTTAAGTTAATAATCTTTCTCCTTGTGTTGGAACAGGAACCTGCAAGCTGCTATTGGTGCATATTATGACTTTGAAAGCCCCAGTGTCAACACGCCATCCATGTCCTTTGTTGAAGATGTGACAATTGGGGAAGGAGAGTCAATTCCTCCAGATACACCATTTACAAAGACCTGGAGGATACAGAACACCGGTACATGCCATAACATTTACACTTCTTGTTTACTTAAGTAGGCTTTTTACATGTTTATGCTACACAGTTACACAGTAGTATTTATTTATTTCTAGATTTAAACTGTTTTGACTGAAATCTTTGTAAATTTTAGGTGCAGAGTCGTGGCCACCGGGGGTTTGTCTCAAGTATATCGGTGGGGATCAGTTTGGGCATGTGAACACAGTTATGGTGAAGTCTCTAGATCCACAGGAAATATCAGATGTGAGTGTGCAGATGCGAAGTCCCACAAATCCGGGCATGTACCAGGGCCAGTGGAGGATGTGTACGGCCACTGGATTATTTTATGGAGGTATGTAGGAAAATGGCTCGATTTAGGTTATGAGTCAGTTCATTACATATCAATGTAATTTTTAGTACGTGTTGATTTATTAACTTCTTCTTGTTGCAATTTCTCAAATGTATCTTTGCCTTGGAGTGGTGACTTTAAATCACTTGCTTTCCCAACTAAACCAAAAATATTATTAGTTAGTTATGAGAATAAAAATGTGTCTTTGTTCAGTCATATAGTAAAATTCCCCAATTTATTCTTTTTTTTTTCTTCATTTTATTAATTTTTTTTTTTTTAGACGTAATCTGGGTAATTCTTAGTGTAGAAGTTGGAGGTCTCCTCGGCGTGACTCAACAGCTTTCCTCCTTCGAGACGGAATTCAATACGCAACCCCAGCGCAACGTGCAGGGAGACTTCAACCCCTTTGCCTCGCCACAGAAGAACAAACATGATGCCACTGACGACAGCTTCAGAGATCCTGGTGGAGCCTGGGAACACACACAAGAGCCAATCCAGCAGGATCAGAATGGACTGTCTCATAATGCTGTAAATAGAGCGTCAAATGGTCTTCAAACCAATCTTTCCATGGTGACTTATAGCCAGGTATGTATACATAAATCTAAGAGCCTTTCTTGGTTTCTAATTGGGTACACGTAGGGCTTTCTCTGGTGTGCCCCTCCCCCACCATGTAGTAATAATAAGAATAGATTAGGTTTATGTTGTAGTTCTCTGCTGATGGCACTCAAAGCGCTTTACATTTAATCCACTATTCATTCCTACTTGGTCGTGATAAGCTACATGAATGTGTAGCCACAGCTTCCCTGTGGCAGATTGACAGAACAGCTGCCAACAGCTTTTCCAAACACCACCAAACATTCATATTCATTCACCAGCGATACTGACACTGGAGGCAATGAGGTCGAAGTGTCCAAGGAATCAATGACAGATTGACTAGGGTGAAGCAGGATTCAAACCAACAACCTTTTAGTATTGGACCTGGTCTCCCAACCGAGGTACTGATGCCCTTAAAGAAATGGAGTTCATTAGGAGTACTCTGAATCAGTTCACACAGTCTGGACATCTGACTAAACAACTCAGCTGTATCAAGTTTAAAAGTTACTTTCACTTCTAGTTGAAACTGCAGGAAGTTTATAATTGTGACATTGAAACCTTTTTATAAAAGTGCATGTTATTTAGCAGCTGCAAGACAAATTATTAAGAAAAAACTACATAAGTGCAGTCTGGTTACCAGCTACACAAAGATTGTGCAAATTGGTAGTGAACAAGCTTTACTGTTAGTCAAGCTATTCACATTTTATTGAATAGTTGATATGAAGATTTTTGAGAACAAATATGTCCAGAAAAGTGAAATATTGATAAGTCTAGTGTAGAACAGAACGTTTAGCCCAAGAGTCTTATAGGAGCTTCAATGTTAACACAAGCTGAAAAGTGTCAAGGAAATCAAATGAGTGTATCTCTAGAAGAGTTTGGACCGGTCCGATCCAAAATCGTTATCCGGGTCGGATATTGACGTGATTCACGGATCGGATATTGGGCAGAATTCCCTGATTCACTTTACTGATCTAAAGAGAGACCTTTCTGGTCTTAACATGTCACTAATTTGGATATATTTTAGTCTGGAAACATAAAAAATTTAGCACGAAACCTTGAATGAGTGTACAGCTAGGGTGTCCAGGTTAAAAAGTTATTTAGCAAAGAAGGGAAGAGGAAATAGTGCACAGCAGACGCTTGCACTGTGGTAAACTTCCACCAGACAACGCAAACACTGAAAGAATTCGCTAACAGAAAAGTTGCTCCAATTCGTCATTCCGGACAATCGGTCTCTGTCAATGAAAGTTCTGGAAAAGTCCGCTAGCTAAAATGCTATAATCTTGCATGACAATGTGACTTGCATGATGTGGAAGTAAGACATGGGAATCTCCAGCTTGAGTTGTTTTGCTTATACAGTGCAGCATGTTGAGCATGAAAGGTTTATTTCACAGCGCAGTGTTAGCGAGTATTTTAAAAATTCACAAATAGCGCAGGCCTGTTTGTAGGATCTTTAAACTGAACTAAAAGTTCTTGCTAATCGGCTCCATGAATATGTTTCAGCCAGATTGAACAGCAGTTTCTATGATAACAAGTTTTCTGAGCCAACACTGCAGACCACAACCTGTCTGCAACTCTGTTGGAGTATGCAGTGTTCCCACATTATTCACATACACCCTCCTTCCCTTTAAACACATTTTTTTGGACCTTACCTAATGCATTTACAGCTGTCACTGACATGTTGTGTTTGAAATATTTTAGAGCTTAAAATAATAAGATCCCCACCAACCTTTTAGACAGTCTGGCATATGATGTTCTACAAAGTTTGGTAGGTTTCAGAGTTGAAGCTGCTTTGATAGAACTTGTGTTGAAGTCATTTTACTGCACAGTGTATCACTTCACAAAGCCTAGTTTCCAGTTGCTGCCTAGGTCAGTGGTTGCCAACCCGGGGCCCCTCCCCCTAAGACCACAGGTTGTCCCAGAGACTTTGACTGTTGAGAGCCTTTGAGGAGTTGAAGTGAATCCACTTAAGTTTTTTGTCATTCACATGAAACCAGTGTTTTATCCAAAACCACCAATTTTACACCATGTCATTAATTAGACGTGCCTAAAAAATGCCACCGTGCAGATGGTTCGTCCTCATTTAGAAAAACAAATGTTAGGCTTAACTTTGGTTTTTATCAAAGCTACACGTCAACGTTCTGCTACATTTGTGTATATACCTGCCGCAAACGATGCAGGCACGGCGCAGCAAAAACGCTCAACCCTGGAGGTCACCGCAAGGGGGAATGCACAGCAGTTGGACTTTTGAAATAGTGAAAAGGTCAATATACCGGTCGCGTTGTATTTCAGGTGCATCAACCCGCAAAACGCTCCCAATTTGTTTGTCACTGTGCAACAGAGAGGAAAACTTATACAGATGATGGTAGTTGAGGAAAAGGTCCGAGAGACTTCTTCAAAACTATCTGCCATTGTGTTTACCTCTGACCTGTCGTGTTCATGCTCCTGTTTGCATGAGCGCCACTAGTGTTCAAGTCAGTGTTGCAACTCGCACACGTGACACATTACCTCATGTCAACGCGAGCAACCTACATGCATACAAATGCTAGAAATGCATGGCAGCCATGATATGTATGCGGACAGGTAACAAACAGCAAGTGTATCCCACTCCTAAGAAAGTAAGTCGGCCAGCACACCATCAGCTAGATCAGTGGCTCCCAACTTACTTTCTTTGAGGACCCCCTTCATGCAAATACTAAAATACCATGGACCCCCTGCCCCACCCCGTGCTGAAACCATGCTTGGTTTTATGCTTTTAAAAGTGAGAATCTCACTATAAATAATGAATTCTGGCTGAGTCCTGCCATTCCATAAAGCCAAAGTTAAAATAACAACATTTAACTGTACTTTTTTTTTCCTTCCCCTTAAAATAGGGATAATGTGTGGATATTATTCACAATGGCTCTGAATGAACCCAAGGTTAGAAACCACTAAGCTGGATATGAAAGCATAAAACCAAGCATGGTTTCAACACGGGGTGGGCAAGGGTTCCACAGCCTCTTGGTAGTTGCATGAAGGGGGTCCTCGTGGAAAATGAATTGGGAACTTCGACCCTAGTTCATGCTCCTCCCTGAACAGACACAGTACTGGGTTATTGGTCAATTGTCAGTTGTGTTTTATAACGTTTTACAGTTTAGCAATCCTGCTATTGTGGCTACCTACAAATATAGCTGCTTTCAGCTAATGCATAATTAACTGCGACATTTGGTTTAAAGAAAAAGTTCAATCTGCTGGTCAGTTTGAGCTCGTTTTTGGATTGAATCTCCAGCTACATTATTGTATAGTAGTTTCACATCGTAGCTGACTGTCTTCAGAACAAGCTCTCCATGGGTGGTTGAACAGAATAGTTGAGAATCTTGTGACCTCTTTTTATTTTTTCCCCTTGTTTTTCTTTGCCAGTAAATGTGCAAATAATTTAGAAGAACAGTGTCTTACGTGATATTCTCTAAGCACCACAAGATTTGTTAAGGCCCTGAAATGGAAGCAACTACAAATTAGTGATATGGTTCATAAGTACATATACATTTTTTAAGTTGTCACATGATATTTGTCTGTGAAAGAACTTCTGACTACAACCACCCCCTCTCTGTTTTTCCCAGGGTATTCATGGTCCCTATCCATTTGGAAAGAGCTAGAATGACAAAGACCCCCTCCCTCCCTCTCCTATGGTGAATGATGAGCTTAACACCTTGGGAGTCTTTAAATGCAGAGGAATTGAAGGGGAAAGAACAGTTGTTTTATATTGACTCATGACAACTCTTTTCCGTTGAAACACAAATGTCAGAAAGGAGATTAATCACATCTGCTACCATGAAACATCCTACCCGACCTCAACACCTGGATTTGCATGTGTGAATGCTTCATTTAGGAGTGCTATGAACCTGCAAAGACAGATACACATGACTATTTTTAATTCCACTGTAAGACATGCCTAATTAAAGAGGAAATCACCCTAAACAATCTGCATATGGTTTGGTATTCTCTTGGGCAGCTGAACACTTTCTCTTTTTGGGGTTCCTACGCAGGTCTTGGAATAGTGTGAAAATGACTGTAGCTCCAAAATTGGCATTATGGATCAGTTTTAGGTCTATAGAATTGTTTAATAGAAGACAAGTTGAAATAAAATGGATGTGAACTGTTTTCACCACGCCAAAATTATTTTTTATTACACTTGTGTTTGGAAGTCTTTTGGGTGACAGCCTTACATCACTGCAACCGGTCTAACTTGTTCTAGGATAATTTCTAGACTTTTCATGGCTTGTTCAGTCATGACAGAACATAATTGAAGTTGCCAGAGTCATCTCTGCCTTTAGGTCATATTCACTTACTAACTGAATAGAAGCTGATTGTGAAGATTCTCACCTTCTTTTTAGATTTCCATTCATTGGACAACTTACTACAAGTGGCAGTTAGAGATTACACTCTGCCAGCGCCCATTTTGGTTATTTAAAAGTAATCTAGATTTGTTTATAGGGTTTTTCTTTGATGATGATATCCTGGCTGTCCTCCAAAAGCTGTAAAATTTATTTTTGTCTTCAAATAAGTGGAACATGCAACATGTGGCCACGTAAAATCACAAATAGGGCTGTTTTTACACTAATATAATCTTCTGACATCATAAGTATGACTTTGGCTAAAGCAAAATTTCAGTTTTTGTTTTAATTTGTCATAAAGATGGGCAATTTATGATTTGGGAGCTTCAGGTCCTGCAATAACCAATTTCAGCCTTATAATTCTACAAGTTTTTTTTTTCTTCGTTTGGCCTCTATTTTTGGGTGAGAAAAGTATTTAGTTTAAAATCTAAAGTTGATTTAGAACAGTACTTAAAGGTACGAAATGGCAGCTTTGAGCCCCGAGCCCAATTCTTCCACTTGGCCTTACTCTTCTGTTTTGCAGGAATATGGTCACCCTTTTCTTCTGGGGATCAATGAGTAAGGATCACGTTGTCCTTCAGCTTTGTTATTGGGTCTTGGGCTTGATAGGCCTATTTGCTTTGGCATTATTAGAGTTTTAAGTTCAATACTTGCTCAAAGATGCTAAAAAAAAATCATACATCAGGTTATCTTTTTGAGGGGTGCAGCACATTAATAAGCGATAACCTAAAATTTCAAGTTGCATTGCTCTAATTTTTCCACAAAGTGACATTGCACTAACCATTGATGTCCAAGAGTATCATATCAGAAGAGGTCCAAATGCTCAAGGTTTATGTTATAGATGAAGTTGCATCTTTGCAAAGAAATTGGGATATTTAGTGTAGGAACCCCATTTGTTTTCCAAAGATAATATCCAGAGAACCAAGACACTACTCAGTGCTGCCCTGAAGCTGCAGGCTGCAGGAGCCCGATTCAGACTGCATGGGAAGAGATGTGTTTTTTTTTAGGGTGGATTTTCGCTTTAACTAGATGCTGAAGCGCAAAAAGTAAGTGAGTTTGAGTAAGTGAGGTTTGAAGAAGGGTTGAAAAAGCCATCGAAATCTTTTTTGCCTGGTGAGTGACTGTAGTTTCTGAGTCCATGTCTACAGTATGTGTTCTAAATCTAAATATGTATGCTTGTGTGTGCCTATTAAGTGTGCATGTATGTTCATGGTTTCTCTGAATTAAACTGACAAAATGGTGTATACTACTTGGGTAAAAGGATAACTTGACACATACACATCATTACTGAAAGAGCTTTAAAGGCGTGTACCTCAGATTTTTTTTTTAAGTGATTCTGCATCATTTGGGTGAACTTACAACAAGTGCCCTGATGTTATTTATTTACTGTCTTTTTGTGCACTGCAGATTGAATATGTCTCAAATACAGCCAGCAGGTGGTGCTAAAAAATCAGATGACCAGCTCAGATGTGCTGAGTACCCTGTTTAAAAGATAAGATGACATCAAAAGATCATCAGAGAACAAGACTGCTGTTTTGTTAACTTCTATTTGCACTATGCTGTCAACCACCTCTCATGAGGAAAAGAAAGAGATTTTTGGCTTTTTGTGGATTGTGACACCAGCATTAAAAGAAGAAAAAAAAAGTAAGGTTGTTTGTCACAGTTTCAACTTTTAAACTTGCATTTCATTGGTTAACATCAGTTTGACTGCTGCACCAATGTCTGATGTTAAAAATGAAGATTAATTTTACATTGTTTGATCAAATGAAAAGGTTGTTTGCTGTTACACCTGTTTTATTTTAGCCTTGCTATGTTCATTATGTGATTTTTCATGCATTCTTGACGTAAAATTAAAAAAATATATATATATTAAAAAAAATGTTGATGGGACTCCAAAACAGTTGTACCACTTTTTTTCTAATGAGGTTCTCAAATACAATTATTTGTCATTTGTGAGGTTTTGTTGATAAATTATGACAATTTACCATTTGAATGTTATAACATTTGAAAATTCTTCCCTACATTGTGGGGTTTTGTAAACTCACCAGCATCTTGTGTTACAGCTCTGTTGTATTTGTATTGAGTCATATAAGAGTCCTCCTCCCAAACATTATACACTGTTCTTCAATGCCTCTAAGTCTCAACAGTTTTTTTTTCCTCCATTTGAGTGTGTGTGTGTGTTTGTGCTTTATTCATGTATGAGAGAGACAAAATGTTGAAGAAGTCTAAATATTGCTGGATTCATTCTTTAGTTTTAGTTTGTGACTATGTATGTACATGAGATGGGTGGTGTGGTGAGTGGATGAGATGAAAGTTTGCATAGTCGTAAGATAGCACATTTATCAGAAGAGAAATTGTCAAAGCTTTTTTTTGTCTAAATTTAAGCATTTGTATGATTAAATTAACACTGAAACAATGACTAAGTTGTTTTCTTAATGCAGCCATGCACCATATTTATATTTATGATATTATACTTGCTCTGCCAGGTAAACCACATGTACATGGGGCAGTTTAAAGTGCCAGTTTGCAGATAGGTCAACATGACACGCAAACTACATAATATCCATTTTGTACAGTTCATTACTTGATTCTGCGTGTAAGATTTCAGCTTTATTTATCAAGCACATCTAAAAGCCAGGGTTTTTCCAGAGTAAAAATGACAGAAATGCAGAAGAAATAAACAAATATAAAACCACAATTATACACATGGCTGTAATAGGACCAGAATAAAGACTAGAGGTAGGGCATTAGAGAGAACATACAATTACACAAAACACAGTCTCAATTATTAAAAATAATATGGTCCTGTTCTTAAAACTCTAAAGAGAAAAGGTTCTTTACATGTAGGCTTTTAAAAATGTCCTCACTTAAGGAGGTTGTTCCACATTATTAAGCAGGCCACAGTTACCACTGCAGCTTAGGGGATAAAAAAATCTCTGCAAATGAAAAGCATGAAGTGGTGCAATGACCTGTGAGAGGAACGTAAAAAAAAAAAATTCAACCTTTCATGAAAACATAAGCAAGATAGTCATACTGTAAAGAAATTGTGATTTAGAGAGCCGGACTGTTTAGATAAAATCCTTTTAAGGAATGTATCCATCAGGCAAATAAAGAAAGTATCTGTTAAATGACACTATGAGCAGTGAGCAGGTATTTAAAGCTGCTTGTGTTAATGGAATCCAAGAACCTCTCGATACAGGATGCTCCAGAGGCTGCAATTATACACAAAGCTGCATTAGCCCCCCTTAACCAATGTTGGTCCAGATGGATGGCCTGTGGTGACTATTGCCAGCACTAGCATAACAATGGCTATTTAAATACATTCATGTTACCCTGCTACCATTTGATTATTGGCTAGCAGTTATCAATTATCATTAATCACAGCTGAATGGGAAGATTATTAGTTTTGCAAGAACCCGCTGACCTGATGATTGCCTTAAACCAGGGATCACCAACTCCACACCTCTTGGGCCAGTGTCCTTCAGGTTTTGTTTTACATAATTCCCTGCTGCAACACACCTAATTCAAATAAAATTGTTCTCTGACAGCTTGTTGTTAAAAGCCGCACACATTACTTAAAGACCCATTTATTTGAGTCACGTTTGTTGAAACAAAAACATCTGAAACCTGTAGGAAACTGGCCCAAGAGGGACAGAGGTGGTGATCCCTGTCTAAAACCATTTCCACACATTATTTCAAGGTATCAATGATTCTGTTTAATTAAACAAGTTGCATTTTGATGAGACTTTAGGTCAGATTGTTCTCACTTTTCACAGAGTTTTTAGTAATGGCCCTATCCATCCATCCATCCATCCATCCATCCATCCATCCATCCATCCATCCATCCATCCATCCATTATCTGCCGCATATCCGGAGTCGGGTCGCGGGGGCAGCTGCCTAAGCAGGGAAACCCAGACTTCCTTCTCTCCGGCCACATTCACCAG
>JBAMHW010000003.1:15753046-15775432 GCA_037177495.1 Rhadinocentrus ornatus
CAGACTATCAAGAGGAGTCTTATACTTATAAGCCTCCCCTTGGCAAAGCAAATTTGTTTGGCACAATACAGCAACCAAGTTTTAAAAAAAAAAAAGAGTCCATGATCAGGTAACCATCCAAGTCCCACAACACACAATAAAATGCACAGCAATAAAATTGAAACATGGGGTTACTTGACCACACTGTAAAAACTCAAGGCAATATTTTGCTTCTTGTGACATAAGCGTGAATTGTTTGTCTCTTTGTGTTGACCCTGCGATGGATGGATGGATGGATGGATGGATGGATGGATGGATGGATGGATGGATGGATGGATGGGTGGATGGATGGATGGATGGATGGATGGATTCCACTCCAGGCTCCAAATAAAATAAAATTCTAGTTTAAATTTTGGAAGCCAGAAATCCACACAATGTCAACATTTGTTTTGCAATTATTTAATATTTTTCCAAAAGAATAGGCACAATGTCTTAGCTTATTTCTTGATGACTCAGCTGATATTTAACACCAACCAATGACACTAATTGTTTCCATAACTCTAGCCAAGTATTTGATTTCTGGACCACATTTCAACTGTTTAAATTTAAACAATCACTTCGGCTTGTGTGTGCAGCCGTCAAAGAGAGCTAAAATATTGGCACTGAGAAAACTTAACACAGCTGAAAATGGTGATATTGAGGAGAAGAAGAAGAAGAAGAAGAAGAAAAATACATAAGGCAAATAGATAATGTATGCATGCAATAAATAAATAAACAAGTATTGTAAATTGTACTTTGGTCAACGTCTGTTGTTTTTAAACGTACTTATAAATAAACTTGACTTGAAGGTCAACTTGCCATTAGTGCTAGTAGGATTATTTAGATACTACTTTTGACAGAAGAGATAAAGCACTGACAACAATCTTTCCATCCAGATAAAAGCAAATATTCTGCAGTACTTGACAATAATCTGATATACCTGCTTCCTTCAATTATTGTTTGTTTGTTACAAATCATCCCTGTAACTCAAACACAGTGGATGTTCTCAAATTCCATGTTACTAGGAAACTGGGATCATTTCCTGGTCTCAGGTTATGAACTGCAACTTTATCATACAACATAGGTGCCATGCTATGAAGCTTAATAAGAATAAAATTAACCATTTAATAAAAAGACATTAGTTAAGTGTTTAGGTGATTTATGCTTCAGGTGTACAAAGATGGAAAGATACGACAACACCTTGAAAAATAAAAATGTGTTTTTGCCAATACATAGGAACAAAGGTATTACCATCTTGTCTAATTAATAGCGTATGTATTTTTAAACGGATCATTAAGAAATGGGGTTGAAAGCTTCGGAACTTAAATGTAAACACTGAATGTGAATGTTGTTATGATGAGTAGAAAATAATTATTGTTGTTTGTCTTTCTTCTTATGTTTCAAGTGTAAGACGTGTAAGCCTATGGTCTATACATAATCTGCAAGAAGAGAGAAATGTATTTGTGTTCACAAGGTAGCAAGAACAAGAATAATAATTATAACAAACCTTTCCATAAAAGGCACTAGTGGCACATGATGCTCCATATTTTAGGTGAAATGTTCTCCGCCTCCATCAGTTAGCACATCCACACAGTTGTTATGAGTAATTGTGGCTCATTGGGCTCCAACTGAGTAATAAGTTTGCTTTGTGAGTGGTTACCAGTTTTGTGTTTTTATTAAAGCTGACAAAGTTTGGGCATTATCCAAATAAGCTTCAAAATAAAGAAATAAAATAAGCATAACTGTGTACCTGAGTACCTGTGCCAAACATTTAGTCTAATTGAAGGTTGTGGGGTAAAACCTGTTTTGATCATGTCAAGTCAGTGGCTCACTTTACTAAGACTGTGGTTTAGCGATGAGACTAAGTCTGGATCTCTCATCCTCTTCAATCTTTCTCATTTATCCAATCGCTTCATGCATTCTGTCTTCTTAGTACACCTTCAAAAGTAATGTTTTTCCTCACCGTCCTTCTTGTTTGTCTTGCAGGCACTTCCTGCCACCCAGACTCCACCTACCTTAAGAGGACTCAAAAGTCTTTGCTAAGGCGGGATCAGGCAAACATCTTGAGACCATTTTGTCAGCATCTGCTTCAGCATTGATCTCACTGCCCATGGAGTGTCATGATCTGGGAGTTTAGTTCTATTTTGTGTTTTCAGTCTGTTTCTTTTTCTTCTTCTTCTTCTTCTTCTTCTTCTAGTGCTTACTGGTGGTAGTACTTCCCTTTTGTATTGTAGTTCGTTTTCATTTCCTTTTTCCTGTCCTGGTTTTCAGTTGCAAATTCTCACACCTGCTTGTCATTCATCGTTAGTCCCTCAGTATATGCTCCAAATTTTCCTGTATTCAGTGCCAGATTCATTGCATTGCTTGTTTCTATTTGTCATGCTTGCTTAGGCCAGCCAGCCAGCCTTAAATTCTTGTCTGTGTTTTGTTTTGGTGTCTTGGTTTCATATTCTGTACTTTGAACATCTTGCCTCGACAGCATTTTTTGTTTTCAAATTACATCCTTATTTAAGTTCACCAACCTGCCTCACATCTCATAATCCATCAGTTGGGTCCTACTTTCATCCACATCTTATGACAAGGAGTCTGATTCCGCACCAAAACAAGGACTGTTAGGTTATGCTTGAATACATCTCTTGTTCCAATAGACTTAACATTTAATAAGAATGATTGAAACTTAAAAATAACAGTTTATGAAACATTGAGAGACATCACCTACTTGTTATGCAGTCATGTTCATACCTAAATTGCAAGTTGTTTTAGACTGGCACCACACTAAAGACCATCTGCTGTAGTGAGATTTTCTATTAACATCTTGTTTACCTATCCCATTTGACAAGGTGGGAGCAACTGAGTGAGCTTAAGAGACCCCAAATAATGCTTGGAATAGCATACCAAATCCAGGTGAGTTGAAGAGAAGACAACTAGAAGTGGCAAAACAAGAGCCAAAGAGGAAGCACTTATAATCATTCCTTAATCATCGTGGGAAATGTGAGCTCACAGTTAGATACAATCTTGAAGTGCTAACAAAGACACAACTGGAAAATCAGGAACACAATATTATATATTTTTCCAAGGCAACAGGCAAGTATTCCAGGCTCCAGCACTGAAGATACAGTTAAGAAGGAAGTATTGCAGAGCAACAGCTGAGTGGTGCCTGTCCATGCCTACTCCATGCCCTTCTCTGTAAGAGGATCTGGCTTTCGCTGGCACCCACTCTGTGATTTTAGAGGGCAGGCTCGGCTAGCCGGGGGGGACGGGTCAATGGCAGTATCCACTACTGGGGACAGTGGTTATTTCCTGTTGTGAGGTCACAAAGGAAAAGATCTCAGACTCACCTGTTTGAGCACACATTCGCTAAAAAGTGGAGCAAGCAAGTGAGAGAGGAGACATAATTTTCTATTTCTTGGGCCTCATACACAGGCTATGAGGACACATTTGACTGTTAGAAAACCTTTAGAAAGTGAATTTGGCATAATATGGGACCTTTAATGCAATAATATAATTTCCTATTAAAGATTTTAATATTTTAATAATATAGCATGACACTAAAATGCTGTTAGCAAAGATGAATAATTCAACATTTATACTGGGCTATGAGCATATACTTTTCACCACTTAAGGGAGAAATTGTTTCACCTAAGCACTGAGGTCAACTACTAGTGATTGAGGTCTGATCTAATCTGCATGGTGACACACACACACATACACACACGCACACACTTGGTTGCACTTGGTTGTGTGCGTAAGTAAACACAACTGCCCTATAAATACAAGTTGCAAGCACTAGTGCTGGAATTCCTTTGCACGCAGTCACCCAGTCACTCGCCTTCACTCCGTCTCACTTTGTACACACCCCCCAGCAGGTGCTTTCACTTGAGGTTTAGTTTGCAGTTGTGCTTTAGGCTGTGCCTTTTCAGGTTAAGTTTACTTCTACTTTAAAGCCTGGGACAGTCTCAGGCCTCAGCCTGGGGGTTCAGCAGCAGTCATCAGTTGGTCCTCAGGCATCACTTAGGTGCCCCATTTAAGACAAGTGTCGCTCTGCACCTTCTTTCATCCTGTCACGTGCCGTCGGAGCATCTTTGCACTGGTAAGAATTTACTGGCTTAAACCATATTTTGGCAATTTCATGTGTATCAGTTTGATTCTTTACATTGTTATTCTTATTTAAAATAGGTACATTTTTGTGACAAAAGCTGTGGTTTGCTGGGATACAATCAGATTTATTTCTTTATGATTACACGCTCTCTTAAACAGCACAATTATTAAGCTTAAACCCATCTTTCATTAAGGTTGATAACAACAAAATACAAGCCTTAGCAATGTACGGGAACAAGAGAAGCAATGATTGCAGGGCTTCTGTAATTTATAATAATTATTAACTTGCACATAGACCCGAAGCATTCGGTTAAAGCAATGTGCTTAAAGAAAGTTATAATACAAAGTTTAGACAGTAGGAAAGTTAATTTTGCACAACAAAAAGAAATAAAGACAAAAATCAAGAAGATGGCAGTTATTTATGATATAGGTATCTGTAGGTATGTGCAACAATGGTGCATTACATGGTGCCAGATAATTATTGAAGTTGGGAAGTGGGTGTGGGGGCGTGGACTTCTACTGTTAAGTTTGTGCAGCTTCACTAAAGAAAATGAATAAAAGTTAATTATCTAGAATTTTAATCAAAGCTGGAAATGTTATGTTATTTTTAAAAGTTCAGGACAATTTCACCCTTTTTTCATGCAAATATGTATCATGTTTCTACATCACAAGTCTGATTTGATGCAGGTACCATATAAAAATGATGGATATTTTAATGGAGCTTTCCTTCACTGACTTAGATGTTTCTCTTTATTTGACTAAACTAAAATATATTCTTTAAACAATTTTTGTCTGATAAATCTTGAAAGGAAAAGCTGAACTTAGACATAGGATAAGAAAAACATAACGCAGTCTTCTCCATTAAAATGACCTATCAGTATTCAAACACATATCTGTCTGCAACGCAGAGAGCAAGCATGTTTGTCTTAGTTAGTGATGAGTCCTGCCATGAGCAAAGCTGGCAAATTACTGAGAGACTAATTTAAGTGGAAACACAAATCAGAGGAAATCTGTATGAAGTTAAAACACTCATCTCTATTTCAATGCAAATGTGTCATTGGAAGTTTAACAAAGATGGCTGACGTCCAGAAAAAACACTTTCTAGAGATTGTCTTCTACCATTTACGATTCAGATCTAACAGCAGTTTGCTTAATTCTTTACCTCACAGTTGATAAAGGACAGACACCCTGTTAATTTATCAATTGTATGTCTGTGGAGGCACAGGTTCATTCCAATACAAGGAAAGTAAACTGATCTTTTCAACAGTTTTCAAGACATTTGGCTTGTGACCAACACTAGATGTGTATACTGGATGCCCACTTTTTAACATCTGAGATTTCGCCCAAGCTTGACTTTGCAATACTTGATAAGGATCTATGTATGTTTGCTTGATCCGAACTTAAATTACATGTACATAATTTTATTTTTCTTATTCCCACACTAAATGACCTGATATAATTTAAACAAGGGACAAATCGTTACGTTACAGAAATGTCAAGTTTGACCCCCGTCTGAGCCAATGTTTTCACTTTTTACTTCACGTCACTTGCAATTGGTTATGTTGATATGATAAAAAGCACACTGTTAGTTTTTAAAAAAAAGGAATAGTTAGACTTAGCTATGAAAGAAAAATGGTCTAAATATATCACCTTAACACACCCCCTACAAAACAATAGGCATCACAAAATTACCATTAGGTTGATTTTGTTTGTTTGTTTTATTTGGAAATTTTCCATTTTTGACCTACAGAGAAATGTACCTAATATTTTTGTAAAGTTTTACTTTAGTCACGTTTTCATTCAAATTTTGTTCAAATTATAAAAGAGTTTCCTCCCACAAATGAGCTGAATAAAATCTAAACTCATGCTTGTTTTCATCCTCTTCTATTATACAAATGTTCGAAGCACAACAAGAAATGCAGTTTTTGTGGGTTGCTATTATTACAGAATAAGAGGTCGTAATGAGAGAAAAATGTTGACATCATGATGGAAATCTGATATTTGTGTTTGATTTGATTAATTAAAGACTTTTAAATCTACAACAGAAATCTTTTTGGTCTCCCAGTTTGGGCAGTTTCAGCAATTACACACAAACTGTTGTGTGTTTTTTATGTACGGCCGTGTTAATCCTTGTTTGTCCTTGGCGTTGATATCTTCTCGCTGTTGACTGTAATCCTACCTCAGAGGGTTGATTTTTCATTTTTCACTGTCATCTTGATCAACTGGAATTTTCATTTAACATTTCTTCATATTTCATAGCTGGGTTGCTTCCCTCCTCAGCTCTGATGAACTGGTCATTGCAGGCCTTGCTACTGGTGCAGCAGGACTAAAGCCACAGATTTAGATTCCCAGTACTGTTACTGAAAAATACAAAGATTTTCTACTCAGCCCCAATTGTGGAGTTTGCTTTTGATCAGGTCTGTTTTTTAAAATATGGATCATACATATTTGTTTGTCTACATAACTGTCTTTACAGTCTTTCTGATCACGTTTCCATCAAATTCTCTAAACTCAAGGCTACAAATCAAGATTTGATTTATTTTCAAGTAGCCTCTTTTAAAAAATCAGGTAATAATAATAATTGTTTGTTATAATAATAATTGTTGGCAGCTGTAGCTCAGGAGGTAGAGCAGCCGTCTTCCAACCTGAAGAGCGGGAGGAAGAACGCTCCGTGTTTTTCTCTTTCGACTGCAGGTCTGATTTGAAGCACTAGTGTTCAATGCTACTTATTTTGCCTTTAAAAAACAACAAACTTTTGTGAGTTGCATTTCCTTCTTGCCACCTATAGAGAGAGTAGTTTCAAGGATGCCAATTTTTTGGAACGAGTAAATGACTTGTTTAGTTGTTTTAAATGGACTTGTAGAAAACATGGAAATCAGAAAAGTTGCCAAATGCTAAGATAGAAGACATCATGATGTAGGAATGTGAGGAGACCAAAACTTAATCTAATGGATAATTCTATAATAGCTGTCAGCTTGTTGACGGACATAACTAATTCAAGTTCTTTTATGAGATCTGCTTGGCACGTGACAGTTTGAGTCATTAAATGGAAAAACATTACTCTTCAAAATGAGTTTAGCCCCACAGTAAAACATTTGCAATGGTTTAATCTTCAAGCATACTGGCCTGATGCCAGTGCACTTAACAGCAGGAAAGAATCAGCACGGGTACCACCATCCCCCACTGGCAGTTAATACATGCTATGTAGGAGTGGGAAGAAAGAATTTAATATGATTTAGTAAACAGTACTGAACAGATAAGGAACAGAGATTCGGGAGATATTGTGAAGCTGCAGGCAACATAAAACCAATTCATAAAATAAACAAATGCTTAAAAACAGACTCCTTTTACACCTGAACTTAATTTATAATGTGAACAGAGCACCTGTCGGTCATAAAAAAAGTTCCTAAGGCAACAATCCTCAGTCCCAGATTGCATCCAACAGGCTTTCTTCTAAGCAAGAGTCATATTGAGTAAAAAGAAGATGCACACAAAGATGAAACTCCTTCCTTAATCCTTGTTCTTGGAACAGTAACTTCCTTAGTTGGTCCAAGTTTCCCATGAGAAACAATAACAAAGAAAAAGAAAAAAAAAAAGATCTCCCTCTAACGCTCAGGGCAAACAGTCAGCCCTGGTTGTACACACTCCCTTTACTCCAGACTCAAATAACACCAGCAGAGCACTCTGCCAACATTTTGGTCATCATTAGATCGATGGTTCAAAATCTCATCTATGCCAGCAACAATAAGCTAGATTGTGCTGCTTTGTACTTTTACCACCTTTATTTAAGGAAAGTTCTCAGTTGTGCTAATTCCCCACGGGTAATCTGTGCTCTTCACATCACTTTTTGCCGTTTTGTTGCAGTGAGAAAATAATGCACAGGTTGGTTTGCTTCAGATGACAAACAACCATCTTCTTAATCTTAAAAGAGACCAAACTTTTTACGGAAAAAAAAAGAAGCTTCCCAAAGTGGACACCTACATGGAGGGAGTCTTTTCCTTCAGTGTCAAAGCTTGACTTTGCTCAGTAAATGGAGCAAGCTCTAATGCTCCTGAAATGAATATCAGCATCTTGACCAAACTCATTTAGAGATCAGTCAGGGTCTTAATCCTTCTCTCCCTGGGGGTGTGAGTTTGTGTCTTTTTTTTCCTTCCTTGAGTTCCCTCTTCCTTTTGGAAGAAGGTAATATGGCTAAATTTGCTTTACTAATGGGTTTAGCACAAGCTGTTGCAAGGCAGCGTTGACACACAGTGGCAGGCTGGGATACCAATGGCTTTAATCTGACTCCTGATGGAGTGAAAGGGAGGATGGGTTATAGTTTACGAGAAGTTTGGAGATTAAAGACAGAGCAGGGGAGAGGTTTTGCATTGGGGGGTTGAGGAAGAGGGACAAGATAAGCAATCTTTTCGGGATGTATAGATGGTAGATCTATATACTTCATCTAAGTCTGGAGATGTTTGCTGGCAGTGAAACATGCATTTTATGTAATTCTTGAGCTTACAAATACATGTAAAAAGATAAATAAAAGCAAATTTATACTCAATAAGTTGTGCCAGAACTCTTTACCTTACCAAGATATGAGCATCTAACAGAAATCAATTTAAGAGTCTTTTTGAAAATACAAATAAATGATTTAAAATTTTAAACTTCTCCCTACAGTCCTTCAAGTTTGGCCTCATCTATCAATTTGCACATTTTATGGTAGTTTAATTGTTTGCCCTTTTGACAAATCAAGTCATTACTCTCCTTGAACATGTGCTGTGTGGAAGCAAACTTCCTTTACCACTGATAATATGGTGTGTGGCAGTAATGTGTCTTGCCATATGCCAGCTGTGGCAGGTACTCCTTATTGGTACCATATGCAAGATTACACTTGTGGTGCAACTTGCATCCATAAAGTTTTACTTTGATAAGAATATTTTGTTAAGAAGAAAATGTCTTACTTGTATTTATAGGTTTCATACAACAGATGATTTTGTTTTTTTTAAACGAGTGGTTTGGGGCAGATTTTGTACATGTTCTTCTCTGTATTATCTTACTTTTATTTGATTAAAATCTCCAGCTGACAGTGGAGACAGAGGGGCTACAGAGACGGCACCTTGAAAGCCGAAGCAGGTGGCGGCTCTGCCTCAGGTCTCAATACAAGTCACCTACCCCCAAGAAACTGACCATTCTGTGCCACTGACCCACAAATAAGAGACTCAGTCAAATCCATTTTGCCCCAAGCCTGTTTACGCTGTGTGTGTTTTAACTCTCTTGAGGGTCATTTCACCAGTGTCTCCATAAGACTTTGGGCTTCTTATAAAGCATTGTCCACCACAGGCTCATCTCAGTTCAGTTATATAAGACACACTGAACTCCGATAGAGTCTCGTCCAAAATGGTTACTGGTTTAATGGAGAGAACTCCAAGAAAAAACTTTCTGTCAAGGTAAAGATAAGCTCTTCTCAGCTGCAGATTTAATTTATATTTGCTTGAAACAAAATGTGTGACAGGCAGTTTTTTCTGATGTCACTTTATTCAAAATAATTAAACAGACTTTAGAAAGACATTTTACATGTCTCTCATCTTACACTCAAATGACTGGTTAAAAATAAAAGTGTCTTCTCTATTGTTTTTTATTTTCAGGTAGCAGTTATGTCAAACCCAATGGGCAGTTTATCAGAGAGCGCAGTGTACGGGTCCCGGATCGGGATGACTGAAGACTCCCTTGCCCTCTTAGAGCGAAACAGATGCTCTGGAGAACCCTGGAACATAGGGGACACTAAACCAAGCATGGAAGCTGTAGAGCGTGGAGTGCCAGGCCTTTACCTCTCCTGCTTTGACATGCTTCTCACTGAAGATGCCACGTGGCTGGTGAAAGTTTCAGAGGCCTCCCCTGCGCTGGCTGTACCTATGAATCGCATGGAGAGCCGGGAGGAACCCGAGCAGTGCCCAGTCATTGATAGCCAGGAGCAGGGACTCTCTCCTGATCTGGAGGGGCAGGAGGAAGAGCGATCCTTGGAGCAGGTGCAGAGCATGGTTGTGGGAGAGGTGCTGAAAGACATAGAAACAGCCTGCAAGCTGCTCAACATCACTCCAGGTAGGCTGCTTTCCATCACACCTGCTGTTGCAGTCTGTCATTTTCAGGAGGTATTTTAATGTATTAACGCTTATAACTGACAAAGATAAAAAGAAGTGTTGCTCACTATTTGCAAACAGAGGAATATCGATTCAAAATCTTAAGCTACTGGAGCTTGCTTCTAAAATCAACACTTTTTGTGTGGATAGCCCAAGCCCGATGACAGATCTCTTAAATCATATCCCTATTGACGCAAAGCTGTGTTTGCTCCCTCCAGGATCTGTTTAATCCTGACCTTTTGAATGTGTTCTTGTGCATTCTGACAGTAATGCTTCTCTCCTGCCAGCAGACGTGCAAACAGACTCAAAGGCGAGGTCTTTCTGGCTCATAAAGCAAACAGAAGAAGACTTTTTTCCTGTACTGTAAAGTCTCTGACAATTATAAAACTGCGCAAACCCCAGTTATCTGTTCTCCTGATCAAAGCTACAGTAGCATAAAAGTATAATGACCTTGTGTCTTCAGAGGATATATAACACTTAACAATATACACACATTATAAAGCTGAGAAAATGGATTTAGTGTGAAAAAAGAAAAGAATAAAAGGTAATTTGTTGTGGAGGCAGGTGGAAGTTTTCACACATCGAATGTCTGCAAACAGATCCTATCGAGTGGAACACAGGGAACGTCCAGAAGTGGCTGCTATGGACTGAACACCTGTACAGGTTGCCCCATGCAGGAAAGGCTTTCCAGGACCTGACAGGAAAGGATTTGTGTGCCATGAGTGAGGAGGAATTTCGTCACCGCTCACCACAGTGTGGAGACACGCTCCACGCACACCTGGACATATGGAAATCAGGTAAGTGAGGTATATTTGTCTGAGCCTGCTGCTCCACCTGTGGTGACTTTATTATCTACTGTTTGACAGTTATGCGTTTTATTTCTACATATTTGGTTTAAATGAAGAGGATTCAACGTTCATTTGTTTAAAGAAACAGTTATTTTCTCCTAATTGATTGTCTGTCACTTCATTTTCAGCTGCCTGGATGAAAGAGAGGTGCTCTGTTGGAGACACCAAAACTGCAGGTAGGATTGATTTCCTCACGTGCAAGTCAAAGACATTAAGCAGACTTAATGAAAGCTGCATTCACACTTAGACAGTCAGGTAAATAAACCTAATGCACAGTGTATTCTTTACACATGACCATAAACCATTCATTTGACATTTTAGAGCAATGAATAAACCCCACAGATTAAAGGACTGTGTAACCTTTCGGTCTTTTCAGGTTACTAATGAATCATAACATTTAGAATTCAAAGAGCATGTGTATGTGTCTGTTTATATAGGCAGCGAGGAGCTGTGGTCCGAGGCAGATTCTTCTTGTTCGGGTCAACCTATTCACCTGTGGCAATTCCTCAGAGAGCTCCTTCTAAAACCTCACAACTATGGACGCTGCATCCGCTGGCTCAATAAAGAAAAAGGTACAACACAATGTCTACATGCATCCAACCCCAAGAAGCCCCAAAAGCAGAAACACGGAGGAAATAAATTAACTGTTATTAATCATAATGACAAAGGACCATCTGTGGCAGGAAGTCCAGAAACATAATCCGAAGACCAAAGCAAAACATAATGGGAACTAAACTAATTGCTAATTATGTACTAAATCTGTTTGGGTGAGTAACAGACAGTAAATAAAACATAGAAAAACAGACAGTGTAGTTAGCAATACAAAGATAGATTTAGATTTTGCAAAGGAAAATATCAAACGTTAACAATTTTCTGATCAATATATGGCAGTTTAATGTGATGCAGAAAATATTCATATTGAATTTTAAATGGCAAATGTATACATGTTATAACTCCAGACTCCAAAAAGGCCAGACCCTTTATACATTTATAAATCAGGAAACTGCTCTGTTATTTATTTGAGAAGAAAACTGTGTTGCATGTAGACTTCAACACACCAAAAAAAATATAAAAATAAAACGTTAAAAATCTTGTGCACACACAAGACTCAAAAACAGGCCTTCTGGTTGAAAGTGCTGTGGGTTCTTCCTTTACCACCTCTCCTACATTCTTTTACAGCTTTTCAAACTTGAAAATCTCCGAGATCTCAGAAAGATTCATGGCGCCAATCAGACAGAGACCGATGACCAAAGTAGACATTTATATGAGTAAACATGTTTCAATTACAACTTGCAGATATACTTTGGAGGTCAATCCTTATGATCCTTATGACACAGAATTTTCATAGTTTTCATCATTTATTTTAAATTGTTTATTTATCCACTTTCATTTATTATATTAAAATTTACATCTTAACTACTTAGATCTCTTACTCTGCACCATTTTCAACCGTCATTATTAAACAGCTAATTCTTCAGCTCTTCAAATTATGCAAACTGCATTACCCTTCTTAAACTGTTTCATTTTTAAAAATGAAACGCCCTATGCTTCTGCATTAACTTAGCATACAGAGATTTTATTGGCTACAATCTTTTTCAACATGATTATAAGTTCGGTGGTTTTACAGTTTACATAAGGTCATTTCTCTTCAAAAGAAAGAAAATGAAAATGGTCTTTTTTTGTAGAAAGAGGATTTCTTTTGCCCATATTTGGCTGAAATAAATTTATAATAAGGATTTTATTTACAATATTCTTATACAAATTTAAAAATTGTTTTAAAGTACAAAAGAAGTGAAGAAAATGAAAATGATTCAAGCTGTGTATCATTTCAAGTCAATTAAAGCAAACTTAAAACCAATGAAAGGATTAAATAATGGTTCATTTCCAAATTTTTCTTAGTTTGGACAAAGTGTTTTTTTTATTATTATTTTGTTGTGTGCTGTTGTTTTTTTAAAAAAAAATCTTCTTTTGATTCCCACCAGGTATTTTCAAAATCGAAGACTCGGCTCATGTGGCAAGACTGTGGGGCCTCAGAAAGAATCGACCTGCTATGAACTACGACAAACTGAGCCGCTCCATTCGTCAGTACTACAAGAAAGGCATCATCCGGAAGCCTGACGTGTCTCAGAGACTGGTATACCAGTTTGTTCACCCAGTATGAGGCTTCACCAGACTGGAAGGTGGAAACCTCCAACATTAGAATGAGACAATTTATCTCCATGCACTTGACCACGTAGGCCCGAGATGAAAAGTGACATGAAACACGTGCACTGACCGACTCTAATAGTACAAACCTCCACTTCCAGGGCTGAAGTAACAGCGGGCAGCTGCTGCATGAAGACTTTTCTGTGCAGGGGATGTGAGGAAGAGACCAAATATTGTGGCTTCAGTGGCTGCATTTTTTTTTTATCCTGCTGCAGATTAAAATAAACGAACTGCCTTGTCGTTTGCATGATCTGCCTGATTATTTTTCCATAATGTTATTCACAGTTTAACAAAATTAAAGGTGATTGAATTTCCTAACAAGCTTCAAGCAGCCGCCCTACAACTACACGTTTGTACTGTATCTCATCTAAGAGGTACAGAGGAGAACAATTTGAATCAAAAAGGAATTATCCTAAAACCCTTTTGTGGTTCAGATAATGTCACTTGTGTGTATTTTTGTATTCTATGTGTAGTTTTGTAAAGAGTAATCCATTTCCAGGTCTATATTTCATTCTGTAAACTCTATATGTGGTTGTGTGCTGCATCACTTAAGTTTAAGACACAAAGGGTTAAAAAAAAATGAATAGAAATAACCATGAAATGAATAGTCATATAAAAAAACAGATAAAAACATCCAGTTAAATTAAGTTGGAGCCTCACTAGCTTTGTCAGCTGCACAGATGTTCATCCTCCCTGGAGGATTATTTCTAATTAATTTGTTATTTTGCTTTAGCTCAGAAGTTGTCATGTTTCTGATTGAGATGCCCCCATTTTTGTTTGATTTATTACCAGCTACACTGGTATTGACACTGATCTTAAAGTGAAATTATATTTCAGTCTACTGAACAGAATCTTTCTGGATGATCCACTTACATGCTTGTGTATATTTCCTTTGCTTTGGGTTCCTCTATTTTTACACCAGGTTACTTTTTATCCATACCAGCTGTCTATTTTCATGTGGAAATGGAAATGTGAAAAGTAATTGTCTGCCTGCACAACGACACATAATCCAAGCTTCAAACAAGACATAATAAAATATTTTTAACTCTATCTGTGTGGTGTCACTGAGAGTTTGAACTGTAGATACAATTACCACATTGTTTGAAACAGTTGCCATAATCTCATTAATTTTCAAGTGCATTATTTTCTGCTTGATGTCTTCTTAGATACTTTTATTGTTTCACACATCAGCTTTCTTTACTTAATTATTTAGTTCAACTCTGTAAAATGTGTCTCAAGAAAGGGATGAGTTAAAGAGTGAACATCTGCCAAGATAATGTGGCTTTGAACTAAACGGAGCAAGTTAATCTTAAAAAAAAGAATCATCCCAATATAACATAATCCCTTTAAATTGGGATGATAGACTTTAGGTGATTACTGTGATGACTTAAGAACATGATAAAATCACAATCGGGTGGACAAAATAGTACGCTTCATGGAGCAGAGAATGAGCTAAATTAAATACAAGATTTCTGCTTTTTCCACATTCATGAGCATTTTCTAAAACGGAAAAACAACAAAGAACAATTCTGCATTGAAATATATTTTCATTCTGATGGAAGTGTAGCACTTTTTGCTTTTTGCCAGCAAGTAAAATATGTACGCCGTGTGTATGATCCCTGTCAGTGAGAAAAAAGAAAATGAACAAAAGCCAACTGCAAAATGTACTTACAGAATTTCTTTTCCCTGTTAAGGTTTTTGAGGTCGTATGGGAAAAAAAACCTTAACAAGATTACATATCTCTATAGGTATATTTTTCACGGACAATCTTAGTAAGAATTATCATACATAATTTGCATAAACTGACTAATACCTATTCAGTTGCTGCAGGATAAACAAGCAGTGTAATGTAAAAAGGCCACAAGTTGGCCAATAGGTTTTGCATTGGTAAAAGTTTAGTTTAGAGGACTCTTTAACCTTTTGATTTGGACATTAAACTCTAAGTCAGAGCAGCTGTGTTAGTAGAACTAGATTGAGAGAGATTGTGGCTAACTCCTACAATGATGGGGATTGCATAACATTTCCTAAAGATGGCCGGATAGTGGGCGACCTCTACTGGCAGAATCTGTTGTTAAATTTAGAGAGGAGACAAGCTACACAGGCTGTCATTAATAGTATCAAGAGTTAGTCAAATTGTTCTGGAACAATAATGTTAATATTTATCATAATCAACCTAGACTTTATAGTGATATTTTATGAAGTCGTGTTTGACTGATTCAGTTACTCTTGTGTTCTCCCTTTTCTTTCTCAGTCTTTCCTTTTCTACAACATTTTCTTTTTAGCAAACAAAACTAACTCTATGACGCAACTATGTTCTCAATCCCAGGTAATGGGAGAACATAACTTACAAGATGGCACTTCCACCCTGGGAAACATGCTCATTCTCTATTGAATGATTTATTAGCCTAGCTTAGCTAATGACTGGTTTAGCTAAGCTCAAGTTAATTTCTGGAGATGCAAATGCTAACTGTTTTTGGTGCGGTCCTGAAATGTTAGCTATCTTAGCCGCTTTACAGTTTCAGTTTTCAACAATCTATACAGCTAATGTAATTTATTAAACAGTAGTGATCTTCCTTTCCCTTTCTCCTTTTTATTATTTCCTTCTGTATCTGCACATTAACATTTGGACATTCATTGTTTGCTAATAGGAAACTAAAGGTTTAACTGGTTTTCTTATGACTCCCTCTACTTCTTTGTTTTTCTGTTTGGAAAGACAAATAATTTACATACCTTTAGCAAACTAAGTGCATGAAGTGATAACAGTCATGTGTAAGTGGTAAACATAATTGTTCTGGGTTAACTTTATCACGAGTCACACATTAGTGAATTATTAGCAGCTTAGGTATCTGAAGTGTTGCCAAGTTTACCAGTGAAGGTCAGCGGAGGAAAATCATGGCAATCATATGTTTCTTGTAGTTTGTCAATCTTTTTTTTGTAGATCTTATGTCATATATGAAAGTTCATTAAAGCAAATTAGATTAGTCAAGTCAATCGCTCCTAAAACTTTTTTTGTTTACATTAACTCTTCCCTTCTCCAGTAGCCTACTCAGTACTGCTGTGTTAAAACTGCTATATAAAATATGCACAATAAATACTTGATGAAGATGACTGCTTTTGACTATCACATAAATTTCATATGTTCATTCTTACTGTTTTTCTCCAATGACTTGTTTGTTTGCCCCAGTGTTCTGATGACATCTTTTATTTGTTGCTTATGTAGATGAACAGGCACTACAGTTTGGTAATGACAGCACTATGCTAAGAAAAAAACCCAAAAAACAGAGAAGCCCTCTAGTTGTCTTGAAATTTCCCTTGACTTTGCAGCAGAAAAACATAAAGAGCATTTCAGCATTTTTTAAAAACATTTCCTGACCTTAAGGAGCTTCACAGTAAGTGTAACAGTCTAATTCTGTTAAAATACAGTCCAAGATCTTTTACATTTGTATCATTAGTCAACATAGGTGTCATGCTGGTGTAAATTGATCTGGATGAGCTGGAAGTGAGCTCTGTGTTGAAGAGAATGGCTGAGATGTTGGTAAGGCCAAAAATATGTATTTTACATCTCTAAATCAAATGGTAACAGAAAACATACAGAGGCACAAAATACCATAGAGAGAAATAAGGACAAAAAGTGACATTTCCCCTTGTGGATTGTGTAAAAATTAATTTAGCAGCCGAAAGCCAATTGTCTCATCAATATTTCAAAGACAGATCCTCTTTCCGCTTTCCTCAGTCTGCGTCAGTAAGAGAACACCTGCCTTCCTCGAGAAGAGAGGAATCTTCACCAGCATGTGCATGTTAACCAATGACATATTGTGCTGCTTCATGCACTTTTTGTGATCAGCTTGACTGACATTTTTTGACAGAAGCAAAAATATTTTAATAGAAAGACACAAAATTGAATTAAGCCAGCATTTTTTGTACACAGCAAAATAGCTCATTATCATTTTGACAGTATATCTAAGATCTAATTTAATTTATATTCAGCCAATAGTTAAGTGGGGGATTGGGGGGGACGACAAATTAAGGCCATACACAGGATCAGTTCAGTAAACACAGAGGGAGCGTCAGCATGCACATAATCATAATAGAGATAAGAGCCGACAGTCACTGACATTCACTCAAAGTAAACAAGTCTCTTAATTAACTGCAGAAACAAATAAATTAAAACCCATGAAGCTAATCTCCATAGAAAAGAGCTGAGAGTTAATATTTCCAGGCTGGTTTTGCTCATGGCTTCTGCATTATCAACACATGTACAGAGGATAAATAAATGGAAACTGAGTGATTTAACAGGCACATTGTTGCAGTGGCTGGGACAGCAGAGGTTAATGTAAACAATCCTCGCAGTGCTTGGTATATATATTTCCATTTCAAAGACAAGCTCGGCTGAGAGCAACTGTGTTTTGAATTTACTGATGGTGAGCCGTCTCTTATCTCGTTTCAAAATGTTAATTCATGGACATGCTGTGGAACGGAGGAAACAAAACAGTGTGTTAAAGGAATAGTTCAGCATTCTGGGAAATTATGTTTTATTTTAGATAGTTAAAAGTAAAGAACTTGGAAATAATAAAATCTTTTTGGTTAATTGTGGTTGAAACACAACAGTCGGGACCAATAAGTTTCCTAAACTGGTACCTATGAGGGAGGGTTTAAGGTGTAATGACGATCAGGTTCTGTGTGGGTCTGCCTATCAAATGGCTCTGAGACAACTCTCTGATGGATCAGCTTGTGAGAGTTGAAGAATAAGCAAAGAAAGAAGACAACAAACTGGTGCTGCAAATCTTAATTATAACAAATTTTCTGGCAGCATCTTTGTCGTCTCTGTTGGGAGTGTCAGAAGGTGTTTTTATTACCTTTGGCTGAGCCAGAAAGCCCGTTTAAGACGAGTTTTGCTAGATGTCTGCAGGCTGTCGCTTTGTGTAAATATGGTTCAAACATGCCTGACCAACTCTCATAAGAATTATTATATTTTCAAAAATGTCAAACTATTCCATTTCAAGCTAAAACATGTAGACTTCATACTTAGAGAGAAAACAATGTAATCAACCAGGAAAGAAACTGTACAAGCATCCAGACTGTAAAAAAGAGATTAAAATATATACATGAAATGCACAATGCATAGCTCAGTCTCACTGCCCAGGCACAACCGATGACACCATATAAACATTCGGACGAAAGAATGAACATACTATATGGCATGTTAGCATAAGAGCTGAAATCAAACAGCTACATAGGGAGGAGAAGACATTTTGCTTTAGGTGCAGTCTGGAGGATCCTGAACAATGCTCTCCTTGATGAAGATGAATATAGCTCACTGTGCCTGACAGACAGAGGAAGCTTTGCTCTGAAGTCTCTGGCAATGTGCAGTTATGACTCGTCGGTTCAGTCTGGGTTTCACCTCCGACGAGGCAAGGCAAGCGTCCTCAGCTGGAATACTTAGATGGGCTCCACGTAATTGGCTGGGTAAAGACCCAGCTGGCCATTGTCTAGGCGACCTTTAGACCAGCCCTGTTCATCCTCTTCCTCCAGCTTTGTTAGCTCATCACCTTAATTGATAAACAAACAGAAACATCCAGCAGGATGACATTTTGTGAAACACATCTGAAACTGGTCACAAAGTTTCTATATTTAAATTATCCTGGTATATTTAGTTTATTTGCCTGAGAAGAAAGTATTCTTCTCATAATAACTTCATATTTTACATCTCTGATGCAGAAATTCAGGGACACATAAAGTGAGTTAAAACAGGTTATATTGCTTCATGTTCAACCTAATAACCTAAAATGTTGTCCATCTTTCATTATTTACAATCTGTCAAATTTATTTTGATAACTGTCACTTTTTCCAAGACCCACTATCTCTGCGTGTGCTGAATAAGGCACTTTTTGCTCGGTTTTCCCCCTTCTATTTTGTCAATGCTTTCATTCATTGGAGTTGCCGTATGCATCGATGACCAGAATATCAATAATCCCTGCAGAAATCAGATGGATGCAGACCATAGAGACTGATGGAGGACAAGAGATAGAGGTTGTATCTCTCAAAATAAACACTGGGATTGCTGGATAAGCTAATGATGAGAATTTCAAGGATGTTGTGCAGCTATACCTCTTAAAACATGGCTAAAGCAATTACTCCAGATCTCATCAACATTACCAGTTTCGGGCAGTACAGACCAAGATGAAAAAATCCAAGACTGGCAATGAAAGAGTTGGCTGGATTTCTGCTGTCAATAACTTCAAATTGTGCCACTCTTCGTTATTGTGAGGGAACCTTTTTGCAGCTCACACATTAAACAGCAAGCAGCAGGGTTATGTTCACACTACGTAAGGGGAATTTTTCACATGCTGTCCTGCTTGTCTTCGATTACATCCCTCCCACTGCTAACCAGGCAACCGCACATGACTTCAACTTCCCTAAGAATCCAGAATCTGCATCCTAATCTGCAGTGCTGACTTGCGTTGATCGAAATGACAAATGAACTCCAACAGACCTTCATTCACAAACGTTTATTTCCATGTTTATTTTTAATATTTCATTATTAGTTCAATGAAGGGAGATATTTTTAAAAGATGCAACAAAATGTATTGGTTCACAAGAGTTAAATTTGAAACTTTTTTTCCTTTTAGATGATTAGACTCCGATGTTTCATCTCAGTGGAGTGGTGACATGAAGAAAATGGATGAGAAAGGACCCCTCTGGAGTCTAGATGTTGGTGGTGGATGAGCAGAGACAGGAAGTGATAATGCTTCTGATGAGGCTCCTCTGGTATCAGGATGAAGTGTTGATGAGGAGGAGGTGAGTTGCCCAAAAATCAGGCTGGAGGGGGGGAAAGGCAGAACAGAACAGGGATCAAACTGACTGGTTTGAAATGTTGCAGGGAAGAAGGCCACTGGACCGGAGGGGCAATGGCAGAATTTAAGAGGCAAGCAGTAGAAAAATGAAGTGACAAAGTGTCACAGGATCCAAAGTCCAAATCCCAGATAATGAGGACAGATGTGAGAGAAAAGATCTTCCTTATTGTTGAGATGTTGATGCTTCATGTCAGTGGAGCGGTGACATGATTGAAGAAAGAGGATAAGATAAATCTTCTCTAAGACTGAGTCTTAGAGAAGATGGGCCTAAATTCAGCGTCAGAGGACAAGATGAGCCTGTGTTCAGACATAGATGAGTAGATCATCAGCCTGAATTAAAGCTTTGCAGATGATAGTGTGAACTTGAATTTAGAGGACAGGATAAGCCTGCGTTCATGCTTGAAGGCTGCAGAAGGCTTGAGATGATAAAGTAGCTTGAACAAATAACCACCATCAGCCAAATGCTGACTACTGCAGACGTTGAGAAAGTAAAAGAAACATTGGGCACTGCTCCAGATGTCCAGCTGGAGACATCAGCTGATAAAAGAGGCGGGAGAAGTACCCTGCATAGCTGCTGATTATATTGAATACAAATTAATGGCCTTACTAGCATCCTGGCTTTGAAGAGCTTTTGACCAGCTCTTGACATGGAATAAACTACATGTAACTCAGCTTGTCTGAGCTAACTAGTTTAATGATTAACGACTAAATTGTAGAATTAGAGATGAATGATTAGATCTTAAACTGAAGTAAGACTTTTTATTTTTAAAATAACATCAAGTGTAAACACTGGTAATTATAGTGTATACAGGCCATGTACCAGTACAAATATATCAATATAACAATACAAAAAAATAAATAAATAAAGATTCCCACTACAGTAACACCAAATGAGACCCAGACCAGAATCAGGCTATATTTGGCTGCGATGTGGGTCCCGACCTGCACTGATCTGTGCGGTTTCTCAAGACATCACTTCTTCACACCAGCTTCTAGCCAGATGTTCATATTAATGGGCTCGACACACGGGGAGCGACCAACGACAGCGACGGAAGCAGTGTCGCGCATCGCGCTCTCCATCGCTTTTCTCCGAGAAATGTGATTGGTTATGATACTGAAGGGAATTCTGACATTTTCAAAGTAGTCTGTGACAAACAAGGCATGAAGGATAAAAAGTCAAAAGATCTAGCTCGTATCAAAATATTGTTGTTGACAATATTTCAACGAATATATAAACTGAAGGGAATGTAGACGTTTTTCAAAGCAAAGGATGAAGTCAGAAGATTTTGCTCAAATCGAAATCTTGCTGTTGACTCTACTGCAGAAAGAAAAACAACCCTGGGTTCATCCTATTTTACAAACAAGGAAATAAGAAGGGCATAAAAATGAGGGCGATAGGTTTGCCGGCCGCGATAATTTTCATTATTTTTCTTTTCTTTTTCTATCTTACTTTACCTTAGATTGTGTATGATAACAGGTTTCACTGTGGAGTATCTCGACTGAACGCTCTGGTTTCTTGCACAGTGATCTCTCTAGTGTCATACTTGACAGCAGCATGTTGCAGCACGAGACCGTGGTGAAGCACCTGTGCGAGCCGATTTGCTCACACAAACCACCCAACGCGCCATAAACACTTGCATACAATCTTTATTCAAAAGCTTGTGCGATTTTTACAGTTGCTATGAGGGGCCGTTTGAGACATTATTCAGAATTACCCTCTCACAGACACGTGAAATGTTAATGTTTTCATTTGTCAGTGTTGAAGCATCGTGCTAATGCAACTGAGATAGTCACTGTGTTGTTGCATTTATAAAGTTATATTAAAATTTGTGGCTGGGACACGGACATTTTTAACTTGTCATCTTGTTTGCAGAAAGCATAGCAGGTGTTGCTTCTGTTCAATGGCAGTGTGATTGTTTAATTTTATAAACTCATGATAACATCAATAATCACTAAGTGAAGCAGCTGGCTTCTTCAATACTATATTGGCCTAAGCAGATATTATTATAAGGGTTAGGTCTAACACGCTAGCAACTGACAGTTGCAAGTCTTAATGAGGACACGCTAACTAGCCACCCTGCTTAACTCGGCCATTAAGATATGCAGTGCTATCAAAGGAAGACCTGGACAGCACTGGACAACATACTCTTCACCTGTGTTTGGGGTATCTCCAGGATATGACTCGCAGTGCTGTCCAGGTCTTTGTTTTACAGCACTGTATATTCTAATGTCCGAATTATGCTA
>JBAMHW010000003.1:15779380-15792874 GCA_037177495.1 Rhadinocentrus ornatus
ATGAGGACTTTGATGGATTTGTGGGAGAAGATTGATTAAAAAATAATGTGAGTGTATTGTTAATTAGTAGAATAAAGATCTGAATCCTATTAACCTTAATGGAAGGTTATGAATATGTTCTTTGACACAGAATAAAAACAAGCAGCAAAAGGGGACCAGAGTCCACTTCAAGAAAAGTGAAGGAAACACAGTGGTGTGGAAGTGTGGCATTCAGTCACACATTAACGATGCAACACTGACTCCAGATATGCTCCCTTAAAATAGACTGACAGCTGATTTGTCTTTGATCCCTTAAGGCTGTTGCAGCTACAGCAGCTGATGTTTTCACCTTCTGAGAGTCCTGTTTGCATTTGTCCACTTTCTCCTGCAGTTTCTTCAGCTGATCAGCAGTCACAGAGGCGTCTGCCTCATTGTTAGCCACTCTCATGGTGGCTACCTTTTCTTCTTTGCAGGCCATGTGGTACGACTTCTTGGCAGCCTCGAGCTGAACAAGAGACATGACACCTGATCAGGACATCTGTGTTACAAAGCAGGATTTGTTGCTTAGTGAGGTAACTTCAAATTTAAGTCTCAGTATTAGTGTCATAAAAGTAGCTCGCCTTCTACAGTTTCTAGAATTCCTGGTTTAAGAATTCCTAGTTTAAAATTTTATAAAAATCAATGGACCATTAGACTTTTACAATTCCTATTTAGTCTTTTTTAATATTCTATAGTTGTGACATGAAAAATTATTAAACTGACCAGTTTGCATTGTGTATTTATTTCTGTTGATTACTTTTGTGATCAAGAATTATCAAACTCCTCATAATTGTTTAAATTTGGAGTTTGCTCTTTTTGTGATACACACGAATTGTAGTGTTGACATGCCACAAACAAGTGAGTAAACAACAATAAAAAAGAAATTTGTTATTTTGTCAATGAGTAATTCTGATTGAAGAAAACAGTTTAATTTGTATGGCTAAACCACGGCTAGACCACATTAGTAGTAATTTACAGACCATTTTAAAATGAACATATTCACAGTTTAACAATCTGTCCCAAGTACCCCTCACCCAGCCACCCCACTCACCTCTTTCAGTTTCTTGGCCCAAGGTTTTTGGGCCTTCTTAAAGCCCTCCTCTGCCTCCTTGGTCTCCTTAAATCCTCCCATCATCTGCTTGTGATACAAGTCTTTCTGCCAGTTCTTCACCTTTTCAAAGTCCTCGATGACCAGATGGTTTTTTACATCCTGGTGAAGATCGCTCACCTTTTCAGCCTCTGTCATCATGGCCATCCAAGCTCGTTCCACTGTACCATACTGAGGCCCTGACGGAAGAATGAAGAATGAGTAAGAACCTCAAGGTTTTTTCTTTTTGCATGTTGGACATGGAAGAACTTTCATTTGTAAAACTTAATTTATATCAAACGTATTTCTAAAAATTCTGCAATAAAGGATTACATGAAGGCAGGAAATACAACCACAGCTTGAATACACTAAGGGACATAGCTAATCTGTCAGCCTGCACATTAAAATATAACTCAAATTAATTAATAAAAACTACTCTAGCAATTTGGGGGCTTCTTTATCTTTTATTTCTTATCAATACTAGTGTTGATATGTGTGAAACCCCTTCTTACCTTTGTCTATTAACTGCCTCCATCTCTTGGACCACTCAGTCAGTTGCTGTGCATAGGCTTTCTCAATTTTGGCACGCTCCTGGATGCAGTTCATGAGGTCATTGCAGAGCCGATGACCGTCATCGATTCGTTTTACTGTCCGTTTGTAGTTCCCAACCTAGATCAAACCCAAGGACAGCTGCATTACATTAACTCCAACAAAAATATAAGTTAAGTAAATTATTTATGCAGCTTACTAGTTTCTGTGTAGTGTTTTATTATAGTAACATGATTTTATGATTTCTCATTGGATGCTTGTGTCCATTCAAAACAAAGGAGCAGTTTATAAAGTAACATTATTGGAACATTTTATATATTTTCTTTGAATTAAAATGTGTGTGTAGCATCTGCTGATATCTATAGATACAAATGGAAGACTTCATCATTCTTCCTACATTCTTCCTCACAGCAAATCACACAAATCAAAACTACAGAGGCTGTAAAAACCACATAAGCTAGTTTGTCCCCTTTGTGCTGCTGTAGTTGCACAGTGTTGCAACATGGGAAGTCAAAACATTTCTTCAACATTCAGATTAGGCCTGAATCATGATTTAGATCTCTATATAATATTTTTGGTCTAGTAACCAAAGAGCCAGTTCTAATTTACAGCCTAATTAAGGATCAGCTGCACATGTCCATCAAAAAAATTGTTTGAAATTGAAGTTGCTGTAGATTAAATTAAATGACCATAACCAAAATACAGTTGTGCAAAATACAAAAAGTAAATATATTTTTTTACTCAAAACAAGCTATCTCGATACAAACGATTTACCCTCAGTGTTAATTAGTGTGAAAAAGTCTTAATATATTTAAAAATCTGGATATATCGCCCAGCCCTAATTCAGATGCCTTGTTTTCTTGTTTCCTTAGGAAGGAAGACCCTTTCGTTGTTGTTAAAACTTATAGACTCCAAATATAAAAAGATGCTTTCTCGATTATAGTATTATAGTGTGTAATGTGCATTTTGCAGAGAATTACTGAAGCTATCAAGCTGCTTTGCACTTCTATTCTTACAAAGATGTACAAGATGTCACTTTACTCCCCTTGCAGCCTGGAGCTAAAGCCCTAAATAGGGAACAAGCAGGAAAGAGACTGCTGCTGTGTGGAGTTATGCATCAAAGTAGGGGGTGGGTTAATGTCATATAATTTACAACTCTCCATGGATGCAGGAGCAGTAACCTCTCAGAGAGCTGAGCCATATAGAGAAGGGCGAGAGGCTGAAACCCCATATTACTGCAGTCATTTCACCTTTATTAAAGTGAACAAAGAATGCATCTTGGCTAGTTGTGTTTTGATATTTAACCCTTAATTTACCCTGAAAATGACATTCAACAAGACTCAAATTTGGACAAAATGTTAGCAGCTGGAGGACAATTGATAGTATTCCACTTCAGGCCTCTGCTTCAGCAGCAGTGAGCCGAGTCAGCAATCAGCAGGCAGCAAAGCAGCAGCTCTACTAAAATGCAGTGACCGACTGATGAAGTGAATGTGTGCTGGAAACAAACACCTTTAGAGCTCCTGCTGAGTCCTGAACATACGACCATGGGAAAAACAAGATGAGGATAAAACTCAGCAATGTCTTGGAAGACATTGATGATGAAAGCTAAATATGCACATTTTTCTTCTGTCTAATGTGTCCACTGCATACATTCATCCTAATTATCTGCAAAAAAAGTATCATCAGGGTTTGTGTTCTCTGTCATTGATATGTTTTCCGGTTTGCACATGGTGAGGAGCCGCCAGCTTTCATTAATAATGAATGTGCTTCTAGGAACTTATTATCCAAATTACTTGTTTCTGTGTACTCAGAAGAGGTTGTTGGTAATGTAATCTTGTAAAAACAAAAGGTAATATGAAACTACCAGAAAAAATGCTTAAACTGAGTTTGCTAAACAGTGTTTTGATAACTAATTCAGGACAAATACCAAGTATGCCCACTTTCCTTCTTCTCATTTGTCTAAAAATGCTGCTTTACCACTCAGTATTTTGTGGGGCTTTTAACTGGCGGCTAAAGGGCAAGATAAAAGGAGAAATGTAAAGATAGGCCGGTCTAATATTAATAGATCTAAAATCTAAATTAACGATGTCAAACTTTAGATTGATCAAAAATGATAAACTTTTAACGTTTCACTAGAGCATAGATGATATGTTTACTAGTTAATGGCTTATTTAAAAACATACAGGACGTGAGAAATAATCACAGTTCAGTCATTTATTCCATCATTACTCATCATTACTCTTACGGAGATTACATAATAATTTGTTCTTTATGTAACTGACATTCGGTTTAGCTTGATGTCCTACACCTTTCCAGGTGAACGACTTTGATGCCTGACTGTGATGTCATTGCAGTAACCCCACTCCATCACGCCTTTCCCAGATTTACCACACACACCTGCTCACATGTTTCTAATCCCCCTTCTCAGTTACTTTGGTGTTACTTTTCCACTTCCATTTATCAGATATTATCATTCCAGCTTTTATGCTTGCCTATTAATCCTCCACCGCCTAACACCATACCTGAATTTGCCTCCATTACTTTTGATTACTTTTAAGAAAAAAAAATCTTAATTAGCATGTCCAAGCCGTGACAGACATGGATAACTCCAAGCATATCTTAGGCATTTACTATTTCTGTTCTAACAGTATGAAGGTCTGGTTCACATGCTCATGCTTTAGGTTGTTTGCTCTTTGTTCTTGCCTTGTTCCGTTAGTTTAGGCTGCATTATTCTCTTTTTAATTAATCTTGTCATCTATGGCTTTTGTTTAATTTCTGTGGTGTTGTATTTTTGCTTTATATTAATGTCTTGATAAATGGCTTTTCAAGTTTTCACTTGGTCTGTTATTTTCGTAGATTTCCCTTTGACTGAGACTTAATTCTGGTTAGTTTACTGTTTCAAGTCTTATCTGAGTCTGTTGAGTTTGAGTTTATGTGTTTTATTATTTTTACTTTGATCTGTTCTTGTGAGTTAGTCTTTACTGTATTTTAAGATTTTATATTTTGGTGTTACTCTAGTTTCCTGTTGTATTCTATATATATAGAGTTTACTCCCTTATGTTTTCTGTTGAACGTACTTCCAGTTCTTGCCACACCTGGTCCTGTTTCTAATTTCCCACACTCCAGGTTTTTCTCTCTTTGTTACTAGATTCTTGTTGTCAATGGCATCATTTTGTTTTTCCTATCTCTTGCTCTCAATTGAGGAGCAACCGGAGTATTTCTCTCACTGTGGTGTTACGTTGATAAAGCGTGCACATCACTGGAACGCGCACAGCTGAACAGGCTGAATGTAACGTCATTTTAATTTCTGAGTCATGTTACGGCTTAAAATGGATTCACAATTCTTTATAGGTTTTGTTAATGTCACCAGTGCAGCAACTGTTTATTCGGGACATTTAACAAGCTGTAACGTGGTTACATGTTGTGTAAAAAGAATAGTTAGCTCAGTTGGACAAGTAAAGCATCCACAAGGTTGATAATCTCACAGCTACACTGGTACTGCAGATTCCGCAGTGGGTGTGTTTTAATAAAGGTACTCGTCAACCATATAAAGCCCGGTTGGACGGCTACTGTCTTACCGTATAAAACAGTGCGACACAACACGTTCGTCACAACGAGGTAGAAAAGAAAAAAAGAAAGAAGAGCTGAGCTCCAAAGAATGTCCACCTGCAGTCCAAGCGTGTGCAAGACGATCAGTCCTCTCGACACATTTGAATGACGTCATCATTAGTAGACGACCGAAGACACTTGTAAAGGGCCATTCCACAATTACAACTGTTACAAAGTAACTTTTTTTCTGTCCAGAGAGTTTTTTCCACCGCATTTCAGTCATTTAAAGAAAATTTGTCAGCATTAAGTTTGGATTTTGCGACGTGACTTCACAGCAAGTTGTCATATGATCTTTAAATGATTTAGTCATTACCACGTGTCATGTTAACACAGTAATGCTGTAATTGGTAGGTTACCTGTTGCAGAGTTCATGAATACATAATTCAGCAGTAACGATTTTAAGGTTGTTGATATTTATATTCAGGTTATTAAGCCTGTATGTTATTTAGCCAGCCCTCCCACGGCTGTAAACGTGGGGGGAAAGCTGTACTACCAACAGTAATGTAATAATAATATAATGGTCGGGTTGGAATGGGAGAAAATTACTTTACTTCCATCACTTTGCAGTTTGGACATTTCCCCCACACATTTTAATGCAACACAGCGAACAACTTTAGGCAGACATAATTTCAGACCTACCATATATAATTTAAGGACAAAACTGTCTTATGTCCTTACTTTTTGAGGTATTAAATGCATATTTCCAAATTCATAACTTTTAAAACTTTTTAAGACACCGCGGGAACCTGAGTAAGTCAGTTTGTGCTTTTTCCTACTTTTCATTCCTGTTCGTTCTGGGTTTGGTACTTTTTTATTTAAATAATTTTTAATTAATAAAGTCTTGAGGTACCACTGCCTTACACCTAGATTTGTATCCTTAACCACCTTCCCTACACAATATGACAAGACAAGGTAAAGAGGGAAAGCATAACCTGAATGACATCTCATCAGTGCTGTAGACCTACACCAATTAGCCATAACATCACAATGACAAACATAATATTGAACAGGCACTCCACAACAAATGAACAAAGAGCATTTACGAGTGCCGTCTTTGTCCAGGGATGTGTGCAGTAAATACTTTGGGTCCTGTGGATTGTGTGATGGAGTGATAGACTGGGCTTGCCTCCCATAGATAGATTAGATCCCGTTAAGATTGGTATTTGAGGAATTTGGAGAACAACTGAAGACATCAGACGCTTTGGATTTTGGGCCTTTACCACTGCTGGGGAAGCCTCTTGCTGTAGAGGAGTGCTGTTGCCATATGGGGGTGGGCTTTGTGACTAAGTATGTGGTGCCAAAGTAACATCCATGTAAATGATAGGGTACAGGTTTTAAGACTAATGACAAGGTGTCAGTGGTTGTAAAGTTGTAGTAGTTGTGAATCTTGGCGAGAGGACAGTTTCACCTACTATATAACTTTTTGGAACAAACAAACCCATTAACAAGAGTAATCACCCCCAAACCAGTGCTCTGAAGAGTTTACAAAATATTTTATAAGAAAGCGGCAACACTGTTAAAAAATCTTAATTATTATGGCAACTTTTATATAATTCAGCTTGATGTTTGGTGAAAAAGGTTCAGAGAATTTAAGCGCTCAATTTCACAGATTTGCCCCTTGAAAGGGAGATGTGCTAACTGTGGCATGGTCAGTCGCCTCTATCTCAAACACACTGTATCTAGGGGGGAAAAAATGACCAAACATCTTTTACAAGTAGACAACATGCACACAGGTCGACCACCACTGCAGCATTATTCGTTTTAAAATACTGAAATTATTTCATATACCTACTTTTAAACAGTCACAATTGAGAAGATATAGCTTGCTTGCCCATCTTTCTCTGATGGAAACAGAGTTTATCAGTATGCTGAGAAACAGTGTGGGTGTTATTATCTCGTGTTTGAGTGTGGCGCATCCAGAGGTCAGTGAGCCAGACCTTTTGATAAATCTGATGCAATGCGTTTAGTTGAGTACACGCCTGATTAATGAGCGGGTGTGTGCCTACACACAGCTAATAAACAAGGCCACACATCTTTCTTTTCATCGCCTCCTAGGTTCACTGGGAGTTCATTACAAGGCAGTGTCACTTCACAGTTAAAAACTGTGTGCTACTCTTTCACCTCCCAAAAGCTGTCTGTAGTCTCCTCCAGGCTGGCGGACTCGTCGTAGGCTCCAGACATGGTCCCAGGTTTGGCTGGGCGGCTTCAGGCTGTGAGGGTCTGCAGCAGAAAAATGCTCCTCATGCACTGTCAGAGAAGACAAAGACAGATGGTAAAAATTGAGACTATCAGCTGCAAGAACAGCAGGATGTATGAGATGCGTAAAAAAGAAAATCAAAACTTATGAATCTGTCAAGCGGTAAAAATATAAACAGTGTCTACAATTACATTCTGTAAAAGTTTCAGCTTTTTACTACAAATACAATCATATTACAAATTTGATAACATTTCTTTCAATTATATATATATATATATATATATATACATACACATTTACAGCTCTGCTGATAGACAACACACGTAATGATAAGCATTGATACAAAGTTCAAACCAAATGAAACATAATTGGTAGTTGTTATCAGGGAAATATAATGTTGGCTTCCAGGGTCATACTTTACACACATTCATATAAGGAGATTGTAAGTACTTTAAAACCCACACTCTCTTCCGTAAGTGCTTCAGGTTATCTCTCACTTGCTGCTCCCCTGAGATAATTCATGTCAATAGATGGAACGTCTGGCTATTCATTTTTAGACGGCTGCAACCAGCTTTTACCACAACGTAGTTTTCTCATTATCAACCTATTTCTGCCCAATCTGGTCAACTAACATTATCCCTCACTTAAACATCTTTTGCGAATGTTGACTGAAAAGCTGAAATTTGGAAATCAGGGCAGACTTCAGATGTCTGTCTGTAAGAGGCAGTGATGTGTTTCTAATGAACTACAAACTCTCAGTTAATAACTGAACATAGACACAGGCAGACTGATGACACAAACATTATTCTGGTGCTACAGCAGCTTCACACCCACCTCCATCAGTTCAGGTTCACCGCCCACACTCTAAAATGGACTGTGCTGTTAATTTGCTCCCAAACATACAGAGATGTTAGTTGGCTCTCCCTAAACATTTGTAAAAACCTGGTAACAGACATACTGCATTCAGAGATAGTCAGTCATCAGTCAGTCATTATCTGTACCGCTTATTCCATTAGGGGTCGCGGGGTGAGCTGGAGCCTATCCCAGCATTGTTTCAGGTGAGAGGCAGGGTACACCCTGGACAGGTCACCAGTCCATCGCAGGGTTTATTCAGAGATAACTTGTCAAAATATCTCTGGGTATAAAAATTGTCTCATTTTGGTGCTGCATAATCTTACAGCAATTCACCATCATTCATGATGAGTTTCCAGATAAAAAGTCCATAAAATCAAATTAGAAATTTTGGTTATTGTTTAATCTGAAAAACAATGTATACATATTCTTAATCATATTTCAGAATTTGTCATTATTTGGATAGAACTTTTTCAGCCAATGGAAATCTCCTTCAAACTCTGAGGTAGAGTAGTGGGCTTGGACCACTGGAGCTAACCAGTACACTATGATCAATTTACACTTTCACTTCAAGCTAATATTCACTTCACCATCACCTTTATCATCATAGCCATTTCTTTTTCTTTTTTTTAAATAATAGAATAAAATAATATACAGAAAGAAGGAAGAAGTCTTTCAGTCTGACAAATAAATAACAGGTAAAATAGTAGTTGACTCATCCACTGTACATGCAGTCTTGTACCAAAACCCTGGATACTTGCAAGCATAAATCACGGACATTATATAACAAATACAGGTGTATCTCTCACACACAATGCAAGATATGTGCAGATGATAAAATAGCACCAAACACCAAATAAATATAAGACACTGAAACAAGTAGATTTGAAGTAAAGTGATAGAATGCAGCGAAGATGCAAATGAACTGGATGACAAACATAAGACAACAAAACAGCGAGCAAGGTTATTTGACAGAGCTGTTATCATTGCAGTGAAATGTCATCTGTGGAGACAACAGCTTTCTCACAGCTGTAATTCTTGAAATTGATGGCAAGCTTTGTGTTACATTAATACTTTTGGACTTTGAGAAATATACTCAATTGCTTTCTTGACATATATATCTGAGTGTTAAAAGTTCTCAAAAGTTGTAAACTCATCACAGTAAAGAGGCTGAATGCTACACATGCTTAATAACAACACAACACACTAAAGTGGAAATTTGATACAAGGCAGTTCACAGAGCAGCCTACTAACCATATTAATCCCAATCAGTGTAATTATTTGCTGCAGACTGTAAATCCGGCTTGTTGTGTACATCACTAAAAACATGTTTGTTTGATTGATGTCAAATGCTGTTGCAAACACTTTGCAGATTTTGATACCTCGCTTTACTGTCTTATAAAAGATATAAAGACTAAGGCTATTTTTGGTTCATTCAGTGTCTCTCCACTTTTCCTGCACTTAAATCAGTAGTCAGCTTGATCCATTTGCAGCATTTGTCCCCAGGCAAAGAGAGGATGGTCTGTATGTGGTCCAGTAAACTATGTGATCGAGGAGACTATAGATAGCAGCCGCTTTAGTGGTTTAAACTGTTCACTCTTTTGCATGCATGACACAGTGTATATTGACAGATATGAATGGTTCATTATAAAAGGTCAGAAAAAAATTCTTTATTTTTCTGTGACACATGTTAAATATTACCATGACTTTTTGGTCAACAGATCCCTCTAAATGTTGGATGACTTTATGGCAAACTTTTCAGTAATTTCCCATTTTTAGTAATGTCAACATAATTATATATATATAAAAAAAAAGAGTGTGAAGCATCCAATAAATTGTTAAGCAATATACAGCATTTAAATCTTTTTCTCTTTCTGAGCCTATCAGGTAGTTAGAAATAAGAACTGAAATTTGAAGACTGTTACGTTATTGCCTCATTTAAAAAATAAAACTATTAATAACAAACATGAGATGATAAAACGACAGAGATGGAACAATGGAAAGAGATGTGTTTTGGTGGGAGGTCAGGGGGAGGGGTGGGAGCTGCACGGGTATTTGGGTCATGCATGAACCAGAGGATGAAGCAACACTTTTCACAATCAAAATCAGAGAAAAAAGATGGAAGTGATGTGACTCACACAAAAATCTAAAATAGGAAAATAAAAAAAAACTCCAAAATCTTGTTTAGCCTGGCTCTGCTACCTAACCCAACAAAAGGGATTGCTTCTGCAGCGAAGAGAAAAAGCTGGAGAAGTGGGTGTTTATCATGCTTGGTTAAGCCGTTAGCTACATGCTGAGAGTGGGGCTTTTGTTCGAGATAGCGTTTGCTTGGCTTCTTTTAAAGCAGATCGCAGTATGTGAAGACAACCTCCACAAGCTTCATCCACTTTTATCAAAGCCAACGTGGGGACATCAAACTGAGCCAGAGATAATTAGTGAAGTGGATCTAACTGTATTCATAAATTACAGAATTACAGTAAACAATCTGAGGTTCTCATTGTAAATAAGCACCTACTTAAACAAGCACATACAAATTCAAACTGTAGCAGCTCCACTCAAGGTTTATTAACCAATAAACTGCTTTCACATATTATTTCCTTTTGTCTCTTTCAAAAGTAGACTCAGCTGTCTCAGTCCTCAACCTGTCCACAACCTCATAAACAAGCGAAAGCCTCTCGTGTCTCCATCCACCTGATATAAGCGCTCAAGTCTAAAAAAAGCACTGCAACTCCCAAAACTGCAAGTCAGAAACGTCCAGACATCTTAAAGAGTAAAATGGCAACACAAAGACTCCAGAGGCACCCCAAGAGAACACAGCCCCCCACAAAAGCAACAAAAGCCTACCTCCAGTCCTCCATGAACAGCAGCTACGGCTACAGCTAAGAGAAAAGAGACACGTGGGCTCCTCCAGCAGGCAGCCCTGCTCCACATCGCCTCCCCTCCTGTCTGTTGATATTTTCTCCGTGTTGCCTATCGTCCTGATGGTGCGTCAGCGTGCAGAGCGGGTAAAAGAGGAGCTGGTCACCCTAATCTGTGATCTGAGATCTTCCTGCCTGGAGCGCTGTGCAGTTTTGCTGAGTGGCTGACACATAATCCAGCAGGCCAGAGAGAGGAGGCAGAGAGAAAAGGGGGTGGGGTAGGTGAGCTGCTGTTCATGAATGGCAGTAGAGATGCTTTAGTGAGGATGTGTGAGGCGTTTAGCGATGAGAGCTTGCAGGGAGCATTTTAGGTACCAAGCTGCCTTTTATAGGATCATTTTCAAGCAGGATTACACACCACACATCCAATTATTCAGATCAGGACCCCAAATAGGGGTACTAGGACTATGAAGTTCTTAGAGAGCTCAAATACATGGATTTTGGTTATGCAGAGAAGCAGATTTTTAACTAGACTTAACTTTTGCTGTCCGTGCCTCCTGCTTGCTCCCTTGTCTTTGAGGCAGAAGCCATCTAATTGAATTGCTAATTGTTGTTATGCAATTATTTTTTTTTGTTTGTTTTGTTCTCTGACACGTGAGCACATACAGCCATAATTGAATAGTTTCTCATATGCATGTTAGCAAGACTGTAATCATCAACTGTTTGTGGGCTTTGCTGGCCACTGACCTTTGAAATGAATCACAGTATTATATGTGTTTTCACAAGTGTGTAAGATTCCAGAGAGAATGTGATGACATTAATCTGAAGGTATTACAAACCTCTGCGGACAACTATATTCCCAACAGAACTTAATTTATGGTTGCACATTTGTGTCTGTTTACAGAAGGTTTAAGCTTACAAAGGATTACTGGAATTCAAACAGCTTAAATACAAGCTGCTTGCTGTTGTTCAAAAAGTGTTGATTGGTTTAAATTAGTTGAAAGTGAATAAACCAATGCATGAAAAACCACAAAGAGAAGCGCAGGGAGTGGTTCCACTAAAAAACTTCAATCACTCTGTTTCTTTGCAACACAATAAATTATTTTTCCACTACAGCTGTCCTTTCATCCAGTCAGACATGGATCTAACATATGTTTAATGCACATAATAATGATTGCAAACTGGAAAAAATAAAATAAAAGAATCAAATCCAGTTGTCTTGGCCATGTATGAAAGAAAATTGAAGATAAGTCATAAGAATTATTTGCAGCTACTGTAATAACCATTTTGTTTTAAGCAATGGCCACATTTGTTATCTAAAAAGAGAAACAGCTTGTTGGTGGTGTGATCAGTTTGCATGCTTGCTATCACTTATTTGCATTAAAGGAATAGTTTTATCTGCCCTGATGGGTGCAAAAACAAGGGCAAAAACTACCTCAATTGATTATATAAACCTTTTATAAAAACATTGCTTTTTTTTCATTTTAATGTCTCCATAAACCTCTGTTATTAGCCTGTTGTGCAAAGCATAAAGACCAACAACAGCATAAATATAAAGGCCACTTTTTAGGTTGCAAGGCATATTTCAGACACTGCCCCCAAGTGGAAGCAAGTGGTAACAACAAGCAAATTTCAATGCAACACTGATCACTTATAATACTGTGTATCTGAATGTAGTACCTGGTAAATTCGAGGACTAGATCTGTCACTTCCAGTATTCTGAGTAGAAATCCATAGGAGTATTCTGTAACATCAAAAATGCAGTAGCTTGATGCCTGATCCACTCATTGAGTTCCTTACAAATCAGAAATCCCTTAACCAATGTGGGATTGTAGCAGGGTGGAGCTGACCCTGAGATAGATGTACAATACACAAGCTGTTTAGAATTTTTATGGTGACCAGAGAACACACCTGTGCTGTTGACATGGCAGCTATAAAATTATTAATAATTAACTTATGATGAAATTCAGAGCTATAAAACTGAACTCTATGTTCTAGTTTAATCCAATATATCCAAGAAAAAAAAAGAAAGATGATAAACCAAGTACAACTGAGAGAGACCTCTGTCAGAGCCTTAGCTGCAGTGTGATCACTCAGCCAAGCAAAGCAGCATGAATCACAACCTGGCAGGACCAGTAGTAGTACTGTCTAGCTCTGACAGGAGGACTGATATGTGAATAGGACCAGGTGGAGACAGAACAGTCCGTTAGCTACGTGGGACCTGGTAAAAAACAAAGTAGTTTGTATTACTAGACAGAGAGACAGATTAGATAGATAGATAGATAGATAGATAGATAGATAGATAGATAGATAGATAGATAGAT
>JBAMHW010000003.1:15798819-15823639 GCA_037177495.1 Rhadinocentrus ornatus
ATATATCTCAATATATATATATTTTTTGTCAAGTAACACAAAGCGAGAGTTCTAATTTACAGCCTTCGGTGCTAAATACACTTTTAAATTAAATGCTCCTCAAACAAAATAAATTAAAAATACTTTTCAATGACCATACAAAAATACAGCTGTGCAAAATGCAAAAGAAAAGATGCTTTTAATTCAAAACAAGCTATCTCGATATAAATATTATTCCCTCTTTCTATATTGCCTCTGAAAAAATCTCGATATATTGCCATAAATGAATGTACATGAACGACAAGAAAAAGTACTGTAAGAAAAATTAAGCATATTTTGAATGTGTTTGTAAATGCCTTGGTGGGAAAATTGTTATGTAGAACCAAACAAGGTTCCTACGTAGATTATGTAAGCATACAGCAGGTGCAGAACTCTCATCTTTCCATGTTTTGAATTCTTTCATTTATAGCCATAAACATAGTGATTCAATGGTTCCATATTATTCCTTACTTTGGTTACAAACAAACTTAAGGAGATCCATTAGCATTTAAGAAAGGCTTAAAATGCTGAGAATAAAAGCCTTTGTTAAACTGATTGTAGTGTATCATTTCCAACAGAGATAGCTTAGAGACAACAAGGCTCATACCAGGCTAATTTACTTAACTGCTTTACTGTACGAGCTTTGTAAAAGTGAGTTTTCTGTCATGTGCCTTCTAAAAGTAAAGGAAGAACTCCTTATAATGGCATGGTCAAATGTCAGGGGTTTTAGTTCACAAAAGAGAGAAGCGAACAAAAGAAAAGAACATTCTCTTCTTAGAATAAATGCTTTGTATTTTTCAAATCATGCTAATAAAATTCCAAAAATCAGCATTGAAAATTAAAAATATTCTGTTATTAAAGTGTCAGTTTGTATATCTAATCCTCTTGGCATGGTAGCTATAAGAGGGGCCCTGTAAATAGACATTAGAGATTTTAATTAGTGCATCAACTATCTTCATGATAGTTTATTACCATTAATTTCATTTAAAAGCAGTACGAAACTTTTGTCTTTCTTTTTGTAAAAATTTAGCTGATTCAGGGTTTGCAGGCACAGCGCAGAGAAGTCAAGACCATATAGACCTCACCATCTGGGAGGATGGGTCTAAAACGGCTCATATCTGAGAATAACACAACACACATGTACACAAGCAGTAAGTTTGCCTTTAATGAGTCATTTGCTGAGATAACCTTAACTTTGTTTTTATTGTTATTTATGAGCAAATCTTATAAAATCGTGGGTACCAGCTCAATGGAGAAAAGTTAATATCTTTGGTAATGTGATTAAAATTTCTCATATTTTTTTTCTTTTAGTTAATGGATTAATCGAGAAAAAAATCAGACGCTTATTTTTATTAAGTTAGCTACTGTTTTAAGAGCTAAAAACATGAGATAGTTTAGAAAAATATAAAAACTACAAAAACTTACTGTATCACAAACAAGATTTTTTTTTAAAGAGAGCACAAAGCAATAGAAAATATTTTCCTGGTCAAAGCAGACACCAGTAGGAGGATTTAATTGGCATCAGCTATAGACAAGGCCATTTAATTGAACTGCTGTCCTTGTCCCATGATTCATACAAGGATAAGGAGGACAAGAAGGATAGTTAAGTTATTATTACCTCTGCCAAGGTGGAGGTCATGTATTTGTTTGGCATTAGTTTGTCGCTCTGTTAGCAACATAACTCAAAAAGTTATGGATGGATTTTAATTACATTTTCAGGAAATCTCAGAAATAAAATAAAAGTCATTAGATTTTGAGGGTGATCTGGATCACCACCTGGAACTAGGAATTTTTAAAGGATGCTTTACTATGGGGAGAAAGGGATAATTAAGCAATTAAAGCTTCTAACTAAAAAAAAAAAAAAAAAAAAACTAAACTAAAAAAACAAAAAAAAAAATTACAATGGTTTGGCAGAGGTTTGTGATCTAGGATGCAGGTGGTGATCTGGATCACCTCCAGAATCTAATCATCTGTTTATTATTCCATTTCTGACATTTGCTAAAAAATGAATCAAAATCCACCCATAACTTATTTGAGTTATGTTGCTAACAGCACACAGACAAATGCTGTCAAACACATGACCTGCCCCCTGCTGGACATAAATATGTGAAAGAGTAGATTTACTGGGAATTTGGCTGTACTAATATACACTGATGCTTTGCTGCTTTTACAAAAATATGCATGCTATCCTTCTTAGTTATTTTTGTTATTAGCAGGTTCTTCTTCTGTGTACTGTATGGGACAGTGGAGCAGCCACAAAGCGCCTATGCCAATGTGAGTATAGTTGAGTTTATACATGCAGGAGTGATTTGGCTCCCATTATCAGAAGTTTGATTCCCTACCATTTTAGTCAGACTAACATGTTAGCATGTATTTGCAAGTCTGGTTTTAGTCAGACTAACACAAGAAGTCAATGTTTTCTAGTTTCATGCAAACATAATTTTTGTTTTGTTTTGTTTGTTTTTTCATGTTGAAATTACTAGCAAAAATCGATAAGATGACTTCCATTTTCCAAATTATAGCACTGCCTAGCACCATTACAATTCAGAACATGTACATCTTTCCATGTATGACACAAATGAAAACAAATACAAACCCTGGGCCTCTAAGAAAATGCACCCTGCCCGCTACTGTGATCCTCTGTGAGGATCCGATCTCAGGCTCCAATTACCTCACAGTTCAAGGCAAAGCCAAAGCCATGCACACCTGACACTCAGCCTACGGGCCTGAGCTACTGAACATGAACTGAGGAGACTTATAAATTCAGATGTATATAATCAGCCTAAATATTTAATTTTGCTGCACTTGTTTTTAAAATGTGCATCAAACACATACATGCTGCAGTGGAACTCTTTACTGCTGTGGTAACACAACAGAGATAAAACGCTAAATTTAATTGCACTGATCTATAGCCAGACACAGATGGAAGAGCTTAGGATGTCAAATCCATATCCTAAATTACAAACACATAGGGGACTAATAGAAAAAATAAGCAATCACAATTGCTTGCTTTCAATCACCAAACATCAGCTGGGATTGTGAGCACCAGATGTGACGTGTCAAGCTTGTACATATAAATAAAAAACAGCACATTAACTGCTGTGTCTATCCCCAATGGAAATAGCATATCCATGATTATTAATACACATAGAGGGATGGAGAGAAGACAACTAAGGGTTTAGTCTAATTAATCACATTAGTAGTGATGCTTCATCTGTCATCCCTTCTATAAAGACAAGGGGGAGTTGAACTGAATGCAGCAAATCAAATGAGTGTCTCTCATTTGTCACATGAATAAATCCAATTAGACACTCAGGTTAAATCATTTGATCAAGTATGTAAGGAGCACACATTTTCTCCAGCCTCTGAATTTAAATGGTTTTCAGCTATGATGTTTTAATGAAATAAAACAGAAGTACTTGCAAACAGTGTGTTCAGATCTATGTTAAACAGAGTACTGTTTGTTTAAGTCCACTTATAGAAGGTTGATCACTTTTAACTTCGGTGGTGAGGTATAGTGGACCATGGTCCAAGTGGGACTTGTCCAGGAGGCCCTATATGGTGAACCATATAGGACCGCCTGGACAGGTCCCACTTGGATAAAAGTGGGATCTGTGAACGTCATAATGTAGTGTTCAAATGTAGGGTTTTGTCCTATTGACACGATGAAACCCAGAACTGTGTTACATATAAAGATTTAAAACACAACAAAAATCTAACCATTTAGCTTGATGAATGGAAACTAGCAATTATCATTTACTTGTTAAGTAACAAGAATGATTAATAAATTATCAGCACTTTTGTCAATTAATTGGCAACACCAATAGGAAGATAACTATGAAAATTTGACTTTTTCATGCCCCAGGAGGAGGGAGCTACAGCCGGCCTTTATCCTGAGGCGACTGTAGCTCAGGAGGAAGAGCAGTCATCTTCCAACTGAAAAGGTCGATAGATCGATTCCAGGCTTCCCCTGACTGCATGTCTAAGCGTCCTTGGGCAAGACAGTGAACCATGCTTTGCCTCCTGATGTGTCTATCAGGGCATGATTACGTAAATGCAGAGTAGTCAAGCTGGCTGGAAAAGCGCAATACAAGTACAAGTTACCATTAATCATATGAAGAGGTAATGATAGACTATGAGCCAATGCTTGTAACAGAATGAAATGAACCCACAATAGGTTTGCTTTAGGTCCTTTGAGCTGTTTTGTAGTATTTGTAATACTTTTCTGTCAATTTTTAATAACTTTGCACGAGTATGTGTTAAAAGGTTATTTTAAATTTCTTTGGATGTTTTCCTCTTTTAATGCCATTTTAGATGATGAAATTCATTTTGAGGCAATTTTGAGTGATTTTGCATGTCTTTGTGATTTCCTCTTTGCAGCTACTTGTTTGACTAACAAGAAATACAGTATTAAGCTAAAGGCTCTAGATATGGGCCCCCATGGGATCCCTGGACTAATGCCCTATTCAGTTATTTTCCATATAAAAGACCAGCAACCTGCTGCATGTTTGACATGACATTTGAACAACAATTCATCACTGATCAGAGTTGAGAACCGTGGACAAAGCTCACTCAGAGGTGAGAATCTGCATTCAGTGGAGGTCAGCAGGGCTGATCTAATCCACCACCAGCTGCTCTATAAATCAAAGAAATATCTGGTGAGCAAGAAGCACAGCTCTCCCCTGAGACGTGCCTTTTACTTCTAAAGTCCCTCCCTGCCCTCTGCTGCAGCCTGCACTGACTGCTGCTGGATGTCCAGTCATTGTTGCATGCTCTGTCCGAAAACTCCAACAAATGATGTCGAATGTATAATGTTCAGAAAACTGTAAGTAAATACATCTTTGCTAATTTTTGTTATGTGAAATGGAGCAGGGGCAACAGACTGGGGATGGTTCGAGTTACATCCTCAACACAAACTGCCGATTTTATTTTAAAAAGAATGGAGACTGATGCTAATAAACACCAAAGTTGTAGTTTAAATATTAACTTTTACGTTTATGGACTTCATTAAGTTTCAATAAGAATGTTGTACTGGTGCCTCTTCTCACCAACATCAGATGTAACGGTTCAGCAATACTTGCTGTAAATAAAGCTGCTTCAACACTTCTAACATACACCTGCTGACACGAGAATATAAAAATATTATAATATCCTACCTTTACGCAGTGATATCCCAGCTTCTTTTACTGTGTTAATGCAGTATCATGGTGCTCAGCAACGGGGACTGACTCCGTTGTACCGCCAGCTAACGTTCCGCTGAGAGAGGAGCCTCCAGATGGGGGATGGTGCGCGAGGTGCAATCAAGCTGGCCTTAAATCATTTACAACGACTTCCGGGAAGTTTTATCTGAACATAAAGTAAAAAAAAATTTTTCTATAGAATTTATAATATATTTGTTTGCTTTGATTAAATACATTTTACTTCTAAAAATATTTCAATAACTAACCAAATTAAGAAAATCTTTAAAACAAATGTATTTTTAAGGAGGCCATTTAGGCCTATTTGCAAATTTAAAGACCTTAAACATTTAACAGTTGCATAAAGTTAGATTTTTATTTATTTATTTAACTTAGATATTTAATATTAGACAACATTAATAAGAATAAGATATATGGAGAATTCACTTTTAAATTTATGCATATAAATAAGTATTAAGTAAAACTAAATAAAACAGAAAAATCTATGTGAAAAACTATAATGCTCTGAAGTGTCACGCACCTTAAAAGAATTGCATTAATAATAATAAAAAAATCATTAAACCATTAAGAGATATGTAGACAAAGCAAAGACGTTTATACTGTTGTGCAATAAATCAGCTTTAAATCATTTAGGCAATGATGAAAATGATTTGAAACATTTGTCTATGTTATAAGGCTGTTATAAACATCATTTTGTAGACTGAACAATTAATCTCTCAATCAAGCATTATATAGGCCAATTATAGAAGAAAGTAAAAACTATTTGCACAAACAACTTTTTCATTTTTTGTCAAGTTGTCATTTCCTTATTTTTGTGTCCTTAATTGTTGACTAAGCTTACAATACAATACAGACACAATAACTGTATACAATGTCATGTGCAGATATGTTTAACTGAAGAAGATAAAACAATTTTACGATACATATTTAGAAGCTTCTTTGAGACGTTAGCACTCATAAAAAGAATAATGATCCCTGCAGTGTTACTGCTGTGATTGCTGTCATTTATGGAAATAATACATTAAAGGCTAATGAAAACTGTAACCATTTTGTAAATGTTAAAATATTCTCTCTTAACTGTACAGGGGATGAAGTATAAAGCAGAATCAAAAGGAAACAGCTGAACTTTACCTCATGCATGTATGAACATCCCACTGATAGATTCACATTTCATTCAATATTGTTATACTAAGACGATTTAGAGTTCGTGGTTACCAATTTATGGAAGGAAAGTCGCCTGGTAAATGACAACATATGGATTAAATTAAAATGAGGGAAAAAAATGTAAAAGAAAATTATATTTGTCCGCTTTTTCTACACTTTCATTTTTCTATTTACCGTATTTGACGGATCCCACCGCACCAGCAGGGGGTGACACTCAACCGCAGGCCCGCGTCGAGAGGGTAACCTTTCCTGATTGGCACAGGTCGTTCCTTCCGGCTCCGGTCTCCAATCTAGTTGAAAGGTAAAGTTAGACTCGGCGTAAAAATCCAAGTATATCTTTAACATCTCGCGTCATATAATATAAAAATCGTAAACGTTTGATTGTCATCAATGCAAGGTTAGAAGACGTTAACATATTTTAGCTTCAAATGACGATAAATATATTTAGAATTGAGGAAGAAACACCGGCTCCTATGTTCAGTAACGGCTGCCATTTTCTTAAGCTTAAACGCGGCTTGCCGCCTCTACTTTAATTTTCATAGTGCTGTCTAATTATTGATATAAATATTGAAGACAAATGTTGTTTAACTAGACTATTTAGGCGATAGGTTGATGTGCTGCAGTTGTGCCTCTTATAGGCCTATAAAGCTTAGCAGACTAGCCAGTTAGCATGCTATCAGAGCTAATGTATGTTGTCCATCTGTAGAAACTAATGCGGAGCTTCCCTCTTCGTACAGATGCTGATGCCCAAGAAAAACCGCATTGCTATCTATGAGCTCCTCTTCAAAGAGGGCGTCATGGTGGCAAAGAAAGATGTCCATCTGGCCAAGCATCCAGAGCTTGCTGACAAGAATGTGCCCAACCTTCATGTGATGAAAGCGATGCAGGTGAGAAGGTGGAGGATGGAGGAGGAACACAAGTTCTCTATATTAATATAAGCTGCATTGCTTGTAACCGTAGTGTATGTTGTACATTTGTAGGTGGCACCTATACTAGCCAACCAGGCACATATCCAGGTTGGAACAGTATCAGTAATGTCACCAGTGTCAGGAACACATTTCATATGAAATATCTGTAGCAAGCTGTCATTTGTACTGTACCTGTATTAAGTTTAAATTGATTTATTGCATTGTCTGGAGCATATTTGAGCTATTTCTTGCCTTTAATGTGGCCTGTCTAAACTTAATATTAAATTGCTATCAGCACATTGTCAGCAACAGATTTAGTTTCTCAGATTTACTTTTATTTTTTTACTGTTGATGGTTGTGTTTCTTGGGGTTGTTGTAGCATCAGTGGTATCTGAATTGTAGATGCTAACAAGACGATTTCAAAACATAACTGCAACCAGAATGCTTTGATTCAGATGAATCATTTTTATTATGACATTCTTTTGAGTGATTAAATTAATCAAATTTGATATCTTTAAGTTAAATATATGTAAATGTGACGGGTACAGAGCTTTAGACCACAGACAGTCTTTAGTTGTCTAGGAACTTCATCCACTTTGGTTTTTCGGGGCATGCATATATTAGTACGCAGCCTCACAAACATCCTGTGATAAAAAGCCTCTTGCTGTGCTGTCATGGCAGAATAAGTACACTAACTCCAGCTGAATGACTTAGGCCTGCTTTCAGAATGCTCAAAATGTATCAGGAAAGCACAACGTTGTTACAAAATAAGATACTTTTTAAAAAGAGTAAAGAGGAAAGTTTTACGATTTATTCTAGTACCATTTGTTCTTAGTTGTTCTCCGATGTTGGTCGAGCCTGTAAGCAAAGTTGAACCATAAATTCTTGACTGTTTAACAGAGTTGTAATTTATTTATTTATTTTTTCATTTGTCCTTATTTGATGGGAAAAGTTTGGGCTAGATACTCTATGAAGTATGTCTCCGTCTACAAGAGTTTATCAGATTTGTTGTAACTGTAGCATTGGTGCCTTTCAGTCTCTGAAGTCCTGTGGGTATGTCAAGGAGCAATTTGCCTGGCGTCATTTTTACTGGTACCTCACCAATGAGGGTATCCAGTACCTGAGAGACTTCCTTCACCTTCCTCCTGAGATTGTGCCCGCCACCCTGCGCCGCCAGACCCGCCCTGAGACCGCAAGGCCTAGGCCCAAGGGTGAGACATTACTACGCAACTTAAATACACCAAAAAGTTGCAAATCTAGGTCAAATAATCAGTGTTGTTGCTGACTTGTGAAAAGTTCTGTATTCAGAGAAAAAAGACAAGATAACACATTTAAATTAGTAGCGGTTTCTCTCTGTTTACGGTTACTTTTACGTAGGGGTTGTTAAACATCATCTAGAAAATGCTCAACTGTGGGCCAGGGTTAAGTAAAAGGGGGAAATAACTGAAAAATGTTAGTTCAAATTTAATTGTTGTGATCTGATGGTTTGGAAGGTGCTTGAAATTTTAAATGCTTCACTTTTGTTGTGAGTTGGTTTAACTTTATATGAAGTAACAAAACCAGGTTATAATGAATATATTTAAATTAGTTTGTCCTACTTCCCCTATAATTCAACTTGGAAACAAAAACATCATTAACAATCTAACATCACCCAGTGCTTTTAAATTTAAGAGCTGTAAGCTCATGTTGCAATAACCCATATACATTTTATCCTTTTACATTGCAAATGCAGTGCAAGTATTTTAACTCGCTGCTAATGGGAGTTCAAAGGGTTAATAAACTAACCTTTAACTGTGTAAGCCTGTCACAACAGCCAGTAATTATTGTAATAAAAAAGGTATTTTTAGGGCATTATGCAATAAATTTTGAATATATGTATAATTTACTTTAAATAACCAAAAGGTGCGGGTTGTTAAATTTGAGAAGATGCATAACCTGATTTTTTTTCTTCCAAATCCTTGTTTCTGCAGGAATGGAGGGAGAGAGACCTGCCCGCCTTAACCGTGGAGAAGCTGACAGAGATGCTTACAGGCGATCTGCTGCACCCCGTATGTATAGCAGTAATGGTGATAGTCGCTGTGTGTGTGTGTGTGGACTTGTTGCTGTTGACTAAGGTGCATGAAGGCATTAAATGAGGCAGGTTGATTTAAGCTAATTATTGGATGTGCTATAAGAAAAAAGCAAATTAATCAATAGGCTAACAGAAGTATTTTTTTAAAAAGGATTTGGCATGAGAAATGTCTGACTTGCTCATTTCTAACTTCTCTTTCAGCTGGTGCTGATAAGAAAGCAGAAGCCGGTGCCGGAGCTGCCACAGAGTTCCAGTTTGTAAGTATTTTGTATTGTTTGGCTGTTACAGCTAAGAATATATATATAAAAAGAGGGATTTCTTTTAGTTAATGACATGTATTTGCTGTAACATTGTAAAGTTTTAGGTGTGGCTCTACTTAGGCCTGTCGCGATAAACAATTACTTAACAATTAATTGCACGGTAAGAAAAAATGAGGGCGATAAGTTTACTTTACCATAGACTGTGTATGACAACAGGTTTCACTATGGAAGATCTCGACTGAACTCTCGTTTCTTGCGAAGTGATCTCTCTAGTCTAGTGTCGTACTTGACAGCAGCATGTTGCAGCACGAGACCGTGGTGAAGCACCTGTGCAAGCCGGTATGTCGCATTTGTTTTACAGTGCTGGCAAATCTCGCGCATCGGCCGTGAGACTCGTGCATTTGAGTAGCTTCTCACGCTAAACCTCAGATTGTCACGCTGAATCATGTAAATAAGTCAAATGAAGAAAAACAGCTGCGAGCACTTTCCCATTTATTGTTTCACTGCTCCCCACATGTAGGCAGAACACACACATGTAGCCTACAACGTCAGTACAAAACCCCCACTTCCTGGTCTACCGTAACCTCAGTAATGAGCAGGCACATTACACAAATAGTCAGCCTATATACTCCCGAATAGGACAAAATACACATCATGAGCAATGCCAGCTATTCGAGAGGTTCGGGAGGATTCCCAGTGGGCCGCATTACTTTTGGGCCGATGTCCCGGCATATGTGGAAAAGCGTTGCGGCGCGGTTCATAGATCAGTCTGACACGCAGTGATGAGGGGAGATAGTTCAGCTTCATAAACAACGATGGCAGTATATATATTTTTTTTTAATACGATACTAACTGGCATTTTTGCCATTTCTTTCCTGTCGGAGCCGCATGTTTAATATTTATTTATATATTTTTTGAAGGGCAATTTTGTTTACAGAACAAAGACTTTATTATTCATCATAGTTATTGTTTTTGTTTATCTAAAATTTCTTCCAGTTCCAGTGTAAAATGTTCTTTAGAAATTAAAGTTTATTGATCTTTGAAAGGGTGTACTTGCATTATTATGGCATTATCATTATATTTGTTGAAAATGGTCTCAAAATGACATTATCAATTTATCGCACAGCAAAATTTGTTACCGCGACAGGCCTAGCTCTACTTTTCTCAAATGAATGTAAGGAAGCTCCATTTGTATGGAGCTTCTGTAAAACTTAGTTCTTGTGTGAAGCTTTGGGTTGACTGTATTGACAAAACTTCTCTCTGTTACAGAGGGGTGGCTTTGGACGCGGCAGAGGGCAGCAGCCTCAGTAAACTTATCTGTTTCTGTACAATAAAAACAAACAAAACACAGCTCCTGGCTGGGCTTGGTTTTTCATTTGTTGTTGAACACCAGTTAATGCAAGGATGACCATAATGAGTGTAGGTATGAATGTCAGGTCAGCAGAAACTAATGTTAAATGTTCTCATTCAGTATTAGACTAAATGTTATAGCTTGTGTGTTACAAAGCAAATGCAAGAGGCACATTTCCTATTTCTTATGAATACAGTGAAACTTCAGCATTAATAAAATGTTTTGCTCATTCACTTCTCTAATGGGACCTCACTCAAAGCAAACAATGTAACACACAAAGTGGCTGTAATAAGTTTAACACGTCCAAAAGCATTAGATGGTGTGGAAGTGGAAAATATTTAAAATATTATATTTGGCATTTTCAAGCAAAAATGCATTCAAAAAGAGAAGTCATGAACAAAGAAATTCGAAAATGTCACTTATTTAGATAACAGGGTTGAATTCAAAACTTGAGACAAGTCAAAGTTGAAAGTTTTCTTACTGGTGGGAAGGTCACCTGTGGTTCTTTTAAAGGTTCCTTACACATTTTGCTCTTGGTTATCCTTCAATTACTCGTGTACAAGTCTCTAGTGTATTATGTTGATGAGCACAACGGCACGAGTCATTTATCTGTTAGGAAATAAAGATGCCAGCCAAAATGTGAAATACTGGTGTTTATTTGTTGGCACATTTATATTACAATCTTCAGTCTTCTCGCACTGGTTTTATTCCACAGTCCCAAGCGACGACAGAGGAAAACAATATTCCAGTGACGCATAAATCTTGGAGAACATATAAAACAAGGATGTGACTTCAAGGCTGAGGTCAACGGCTAGAAGTACACACGTGTTTAGTTGGTGAATGAATTGCGAGTATCTAATGGGGTTTTATTAAATTTTAATTTTTGCAGTGAATCAGCTAATAAAAGAAATATTACAATCTTCAGCTGAAAGGGATGTACTTTTAATTGCAATATTTTGGCCACAAGATGGGGCCGGTTAACTCGCATGGCAAACATGATTAGGCCATCAACTTTGGTACATAAAGTGATTTTTATCTGAAGCGCAAACCGGTTAAAGAATAGCCTCAGTTTTGCTGCAACGAAGAAGGTTGTGTCACACTAAAGAGACGATTTGATAGAAATGTCCAGCAGAAGGGGTACATCAGTGTGTGCCATCTTTACGCCACATAAAGCCCAATCTGAATTTTATTGGGGAAAATTTTCTTCAGTTCCCTTCATATTTGCCATTTATAACAGGAACTGCCCGACCTTTAGTAGGACAGGTTTAAAATAAAAAAGACATATAGTAAACCTTTTTAACCAAAGTGCTTCCTCTGGCAATAAGGGTGCTGTGTTAGATATATACAAGACATTAGCTTGTCAATAACACAACTGATTAAAGAACAAAGACGTATGGTTGAAGAACATGTGGTCATTGCTAACTAAATCACCGACTTGTGGAAATCCTCCTCATATTCATTCTGACAGTACCTGTCACCCACTACACACCTGACAGATCCTCGCCAATTACTCTGGGCTTTTTTTTTTTTGCCATGTACAGGTTCATCCTATAACTAATTGCACATTTACATAGAGACTAAAATGTCTAATCAACAAAATGTGGTGCCAGGTTGGGCATCATAAAGCAAGACTTTGGCCACCACACCTTCCAAATACACAGCAGTAATATCAGTTCAAAGTCTCATGAAGGAAGAGACTTTTAGCCCCCTTTAGCCACTTGAAGCTGTATCTACTGAGACGGCGATGTCCTGCATAAATGATCAGAGAATGGATGAAAGCCTTCTCTACTGACTGGAAAGAAAGAAAGTTGGTTGTTTCATAGACACTTTGTTCGACTTGCTTTCAGTTCTCATCGTCATTTCCTGCGAGGGGTTTCTCATCCGCGTCTGTACATATTTGCAGTGTTTAACTGTGAAATTAAACATTTTTTAACAAAGAAAAATTATTTTGTGTTTAAATATCCCAAAAACGTTTGCTATGGAGACTCCAAATTAAACTCATTAGGCACTTCAAATGAATTATGTGGGAATTTCCAAACCTTGGGGAATAAAATTAGAAGACCACAGTTTTTATTTACAGGTCTTTGGAAAAAGGACTAATGAGTAAAACCCTCAACAGGAAAATAAATGATTAAAGTCTGAAAAGACTTGCTAATGTTTTAAACTAGTGGTATGGAAACAGACTACAGCTGTGGCTAAGTTTGTCATAAGATGAAACAAATGAGGAATCCTTACTGCTACAAATTTGGAAAAGTTTCTGAAAAAGAGAAAAAATAAATAAATAAAAAGAAATTCTTAATATATATTTTGAGAAAAAAAAAAAAAAAAAAAAGGCTCTCGACTTTCATCTACAACCACATTCCTTGTTTTTTAGCCTCAGGTGTACTGTCTGCCATTTTGAGAAAATTTCCAACAGCTCCAAAGCCAACAAAAGCAGTTAAATCAGTTTTCCAGCCTCAGTTGAAATGACACGTAGCACTCACATGTTTAAGAGGTGTTTTGTCATTTGTACTCTCAACTTTGATCTATACAGAAATAAACAATTTACAATAAAAACCTCTGACATGCTATCTACAGCGCCTCCAGTTTCACAGTATTGAGCCAGCTGCCCCACAATGCATCTAGGCCAGGGGATGCAGCTCAGCTAAAGAGACATTTGCCGGACATAAGAAGGGGGGAAAAACAAGAAACAGTTTCCAAAAAGCATGTTACATGTTAAAATGAGGTCTCAAACTGTACAAGGCTTGTTTGTTCTGCATCTTGCCAAAGACAGCATTATAGATCCATTACTTTCAATGTCAAGCTGAGTGTTTTTGGGATGCAGATTTTGAAAGTCCTTGATTCGTATCATCTACTATTTTTACACTCTTAGTATGTGGAGGAAGACTTTGTAGTCGCAAGAAAGGATAAAACAAAAAAAACAAAAAAGGGATTAAGAGGTGGTAAAGACACCGAGGAGCAAGGTGGTTCATTTTACATTGTATGTTGACATTCTTTCACTTTCTATCCAGACTTTTTCCCTCTGTTTAAGAGTGAAACCTGTAGTGCTTGGCTAGCTTCCCAAACAAGAGAGAAACACAGCTGACACTTGAAAGTCTGCTGATATTAAAATACTACTTAGGGACCATAATGCTGAGATTAAAAAAAAGACACCAACTACAGTAAGGAGAAAATTAAGAAAAGCCAAAGACCTTACCACAAACCTGTTGCACAGTCAGCATCAGGTCACTCAAGCTGAGTGAGACACAACATAACAGTGCTCATGCAAGACACTTTCAACTATTCCGTCAATGAGATACACACAGTATTTCCTATCCTTAAAGCAGGGGAGAGATACACTAATGGGCACATTCATTCACAGAAAATGACCAAAATAATGGAGGAGACGTTGAAAAGACCACCAAAAGCCTTCAGCTTAAGCACTAAGTATACACTTTTACATTACAACAGTAAAAAGTAGTTCTTGCATTCAATAAACACCACGCTAAGGGTGTATAAAGGACAGAAATTGAGGAAAAACTTCATGCATTGTCAGTAAAAAGGAAAAGAAAATATATATAGGGGTCAAGAATTACATTTACATTTACAAAGTGTTTTAGACTATTCACCCAACACTTGTCATCAAGCCTGTGCCACAGTTCTGGCACAAAGGAGTTGGCAAGGCAAACCATGTCATTGAGACAAAAGAGAAAAAAAGAAAGAAGAGGAGGAAAAAGAGAAGTGACACAAGTAAGAGCGCAAGTGGTGGCGAAAGCTCCTGGGGGGGTGTCAGAGTTATGGTTTTAGTTATCTGATACCCGAGACGGAGCTCTGATTGATGCTGTAGGTGGGAGAGAGGTCCCCACCAATCGTGGTCACCAATGGTGTTCCGTTACTGGTCAGGCAACTCTCCTGGAGAGCCTCGAAGTAGGTGGCCTGCACAGGCTTGTGACACTGCAACACTTGTATGGCATCGTCTATTTTAAACCATTCCCTTTTTCTCCCTGTTGACAAAACCAGAAACAATTGTAGAGGCAGTTGACAGATGAGGCACAACACAAGAAAAAAGTATTAGGAAAATTATGTATGGTTCAATTATCACTGCTTTACTCGGAGCTGATGTGAATATCACAAGTGCAGGAGCTAAATTCCCCCCCAGCTAACACATACTAAAATCCTTTAACTGTGATATCACCAAGGCTTGGAGGGCAAGAAAAAGTCAAAGTCAAGCATGTGACTGCTTAAGAACTTCACCAGTATGATCACCATTTTCAAAGTAAACAAACAGTGCTTTACCAATGTTGACCGAGTCCTCCCAGTCCTCCAGCACCTCTGTTACAATAAGAACATACACATAGGTTCTGTGTTTCCTCTCCTGGTTCTGCAGGAAAAAAAATCAATAAATAAAAAAAAATCAATAAATAAATAAAATTTCACATTTTTAACACCCAATCACAAGCATGCTAAAAAGTACATTCATTTTTTTAAACATTTAAAAAGGATAAACAGACAATTAGAAAATGTCTCACCTCAAATATTCCAACTAAGCGACCTAAAGTCCCCTTCACACCAGCCTATAAAATAAATGGTGAGTTTAGAAAGTAATGCCTAAAAGATACAGTCACAGCTGATGATTAAGAGCTGCTCCTACAACAGGAACACAGAGAAGTGATACAAAAACACAGCAATGCAGTCTAACAGCCCATCAACAAGCACTTTCTCTTTGAACCTTAGGGTGTTTTTTTTAAAGGATCCAGAAAGGTGCTGATGTAATTTGTATGGTAATTTTGAAACTCTAGTTAATGTTTGTGCTGCAGTGGATTATATTACATCATAAGATTGTATTTATCCCCTGCAAACTCACTCCATCTAATTCCTGGTTTGTTGTTAAGTCCTCCAAATAACAAACAAGGACAAAAAAATAAAAAATAAAAATACAAAGACTGAAGTCATGTCACGATTCTCTATTTATTATTTGACTTCAATGCAGTGGAATTTAATCACAGACCAACATTTTTTAGTTTTCTGTAGGATTTAAGGATTTCTGTGATTTAATTTTATATAATATTTTGTTGGATGTGGTTCAAGAAGAAAGTATGAAATATGTTGTCAGATAATAAAAAACAATTATCTTTAAACTAATAATTACAGAAAAATAGAGGCAAACAACATGAAACAATCTCTTTAAAATGGCTTCAACCATGAATGAATCGCTAAAGCAGTTGGCAGATTATTGTATGTTGACAGGATAAACAACTAAAATAAAGTTTTAATTTTTTCAATTGCAAGATGCATAAAACACTAGTTCTCGTCAAACACACCTCTACTCACAAAACCCTTCAAGTGTCAAATCATGTAAAAAAGTAACAAACAAACAGAATAACCCCTTTTTGCTGTAAACTGGTGTTGTTTTCACCACTATGGTCATGCAAATGAAATTTTTTCCTCCTGCAAGGACAACTGTGAAATGTCTCTGTTCCCATCAAGCTTTAATCTTATTCTAATGCTGATAATTATCTTTACTATCTTAATTCCCAGGTGAATAGTTAGGTTTAAATACAGAGCCTGGCCACTTGCTGGCATATTTGAAGCTTCTTCTTCAGGTTCCAGTTTCAGGCTATAAATAAATGTTGACTCCACACACTGCACCATGAACTGAGAGTTGCACTTCTCAAGCCTTCAGCTGGATCATATGGAAAAGAACAGGCCCACCACTAAAAACCTGTAGTCGTGCCAGGGATTAAGTAATAGGCCAAAAGTCAACCTGTATGTTTTTACGAGATGGAAAATGTCTCCCAGCTCAGGCATCCGGGTAACTGAAGACTAATGGGCATCACCCTGAAAGAGGATAGACAGTACTGAGGCTGTATTACAAATTATGGAATGATGTCCTGTGTCTTCATGCTGGAGGTTTGGGGTGCATTACTAACACCAGAAAAAAAGATGAGGTGGGGAGCAGGTAAAATCGACAAAGAAATCCCAGTGTAACCTGTGGCCTGTTCCCAAGTGCTAAGTCTTCACTGCCCTCCCTGGCTAAACTCCAAACAAATAAGCATAAGCAATCGCTCAATGCTCATATGCTAATCAGAATAAACTCAGCAGGCTTAGAATATGTCCTGTTACACCACCGTCCAATAAGAGGCTTAGGAAGCCAGAGTATGTGGTGATGTATTGAGCACCACTCAAAGTCACCACAGAGTTTCTGAATGCAGCCTTTCATCACTTTAACAAACCTCAGTGCTGATGTGACATTGCTTTTAACCCTGTGGAAATGTGCTGGCAAGCCTCAGTGTTTTGCAGCCACCAACGCCTACCAAACAGCAGGAGCCAGGATAAGAGATGATATCAGCATCCATCAGTACGATGGATCACACACAAAGAATAGCCTTTATATGGTCAGATGCCCGCTACGAGCCGACAGTTGAGTGAGAATTCAGTGTCTTCAATACGTCCATTCTGATCAATATGTCCAAGAGATGAAAGGCATCCACACTGGAGAAACACCTAATGTAAGTGATGGATGTTAATGGTTTTGAAATGTAAAATAATTTATTAATCCCAGAGGGAAATTGCAAAAATTTTACTTTTTTACTAGCCAAATAGTAATTGCTACGTATCCTCCTAAACATATACCAATAAAAACACTACATTTTGTCCTCAAGTGAGTATTCTATTATAAAAAAGAAACCTTTAGAGACTGATGAACAGTCAAAGTCAACTGTTATTCCTTTGACGTATTCATAGGACCAGTTAGTGAAGCCACCGGACAGCCAGTGCTCAATCTCAGCGTGACTCTTGACATCTCAACACTGCCTTGAAACATGATGCTACGATACAGCTTACATGTTGCTAGGCTTTCTCTCTCTGTCCATGCAAACAGGATGACTGCAGTGACAAAATGGATAGCAGTGCAAGGTATTAGTCCCAGTTGAGACATGATTTAATGGAAATGTAATACAATACTCATCTGAGCCTACATTCACAATAATTTGCCATGCTCCAAATCAAAATCCATTCTCAGAACAATATTCCTGGCTTTGGACGACATGAAGAAAGGCATGTTTTACATCTGTTTCTCAGAAAGGGTGTTTATCACAGACTAGTCTGTATGGCGCTTGCTTAAAACATCTGCTGCTAAAGGAGGCAAATAAGAAAGTTCATACAATAAGCTTAAAAAAGGACAAAATAGGCAAAAACACAAGAGTATTAGTACAAATAAATAAATTTAAAAAAAAGAAAGTCAGAGCACCAACCTCTTCACACACTTCTCGGGCTGCAGCAACATTGGGCTCCTCTTCAGGCTCCATTCCCCCTCCAGGAACTATCCACTTGTCAGGATGTCGACTACTGCTTACTAACAGCACCTGCAATGCATCCCAAACAAAACTGATAGATATTACAGCCATACTTTGCTATTTGTTACTCATGTTCACATTATACAACACATAGTACTCATCAGAAAAACACGATTTCTTTAAAGGTGGTACTAGGGCTGTGCGATTAATCGAATTTTAATCACAATTATGATCTGGGTTTTTAACGATCATAAAAATGAAATAATCCGATTATTTTGCTCCTTCGGAGTTTACTCTTGTGCTGTTTTCAGTTGTGAATTGAGCGCCACTGGCTTTGCTGCGCTGCTCTGTTGCAGACTCCTCCCACAGTCCCAGCCGCTTTGGTTTAATTCAACTCGAGATGCAAACACCTCAAGTTTTGGGCTGGACACACGGGAGGCGTCGTCGCTCCTTCTCCATAAATTTTCTATGTAACTTGCGCGATGAGGCGAAAATCGCTGCCCTCCTCCAGCCAAGCGACAGGCGACATTCGTGCACGTGAAATGTTGCGCTCGTTCATGTAGACGTGCACAAGGGGGCTTACGACACGACACAAGAAAATAGAAAAATGTTCAATTTTTGTTAATCGCGACTAAATAATCCACCAGCTCCCAGAGACAGAGAGATAAAAAACGTTTTAAACAAACAACTTTTTTCTCGCCAAATACCAGCGCTCAGTTAACACAGTGAACCCGAGATTTAAGAAACTCAACACTTTGGACAAACGACATCACTGCCATCTCGTCACTATTTTAACCGTGTCTCTTAATGCCCTGTATGTTGAGTGTTGTGAGGGTGTTGTGAAGGACTTGGCTACAGTCCAACGTTTCGCCACCACTACGGACTTGTGGTCAAGTCGCATCATAGAGCCGTATATGACTCGGATTTCAACATGAAAACGAAATGTCTCCAATATAATTTTTCCCAGATCACACCGGGTAGAACATAGCTGCTGCTGGTCTGAGACAAACAATAGCTACTGGGACCTGGTGGAAAGAAACTTGTCTGTTATACCAAAGACAACGCTCCAAATGCCGCCCCCCTCTCGGTTTTTTCTTTCTTTCTCTAATTGTGTTAGATAATCGAGATCTCAATTTCAATCAAAATAATTGCGATAATCATTTAATCGAGCAGCCCTAGGTGGTACAGTTGGAAACTGTGTGAATCTTATTGGGTTAATTCACTTTATGGCAAAAACTAAACTCATAACTTTACCCACTGAGTTTTTATCTAGCTTTTTTCTCCATTCAGGCATTCTGATCCTCTGAGTGTTTTTGGTTGTGCAATAGCCGTGGCTGGGCTGAAAACCTTTCAGGTGAACTAAGGTTATTGATAAAGTTTTTTCTCTCTCTCTATGCGCTGGTGATACTGATGAACGTCCAAGTTGTTCACCATCTGGCATCGACTTGAGCAGGATGGAAAAACTGATTTAATCTAATTTCGTCTGCTCCCCTGGTAAAATGCTTCTATTACAATGACACTTTTGTGCTTGCTGCTGATTACACACCAGTTTCCCAAATTGCTTCAACAACTGCAGGCGTGTTGATTGTGTTTTTTGTTTGAGGCTGTTCGAAGACAGTGACAGCTAGTTTGAGTAACGATGTGGACACAAGATGGATTTTGACTTCATAATTAACATGGTACTCCATATTTAACGGCAGGAAGTTTACATCGCGACATAAGCTAGCTGGCTCATCATTTCCAGTGCAATCTTTATTTGAGCTACCGCAGCTAACAGCTACATACATGTCCAATTTTTTGGCTAATAATACCAGCTGCACTAACACTAACATTTTGTAATACCTAGCTTGCCAAAATATCTAATAAATATAATACATTTCACCCAGTTGCTTTAACTACTATCAATAATTTCTACTCATCTGATAGCTCACAGATATAAAGTCACCTATCATCGGAGCCAGTACTGTGGGCTGTGGCCGCTGGCCGACAGCCGGCTGCCCCGAGCAACAGCACGGCTAGTTAGCACGCTAACACTAGCGTTAGCACGGTTTACTTGAAGTAACGCTGGGCATAAAACCAGAGGCTTCTTTCTGCACAGCTAAAGAGCCTTACATAACACTTAGGTAAGTACGAACTAAAAACTAACGTTTAATGTGCAGTTTCAGAAGAAACGTTGGGACCTAAAACACGACTGATTAGACATGTCCATCTGCTACAAAATCACGATTGTGTTAATAAATTTGTTGATTTACTGGCTGATTAAACACTGAAAGCACCTACGGCTGCTAATGTAAGCTCGGCCTTCTAGATAACAGCATCACCGAACTCACCTCCTCTTCCGTCTCGCTCCTGAAGCACAGACAGGCGGCCCGCTTCTTGTAGCCATCCCCGTCATACGTCCGGGTTTGGTTTGACTTGAGCTTCATCATTTCGGGGGCGTAAAAGTTCAAAATTACAGCTAAGTGTACAACTTCTAAAGATTATAGTCAGAGACGCAAAGCCCTCCTCCAGGGAACCTCGGCGTTTTACTTAAAAGAACTAACTTCTTCTTCGCTTCATTTTCACAAACCTAGGCACATCTACGGCACGGTCGCCATTACAAGAAACCGTTACGCCCACAACGTAATTTAGTCTTTAAAAAGTCAACGAGCGTAAGGATTTTGCCTATCAGGGATTTAAGAATTAGAGCAGCGGCGACTGAGAGGGAAATGCAACACCACGCTCTGACTGGAGTGAGCCGGTGAGGGGAAACTAGCGGTTTTGGCTTCAACTAGCTTGATAAGGCCACTTGTTTGAGGCTGGTCGAAGTTTGTTTTTTATCTTCAGTCTGGAAAATTGTAACTAAGCTTTATTAAAGGAATGTTCTGTTCAGATTTTAAAAGATAACAAAGGGTTTATTTTACCAGTTTCAGCACTGCAGGTAATGGACAGCGCCAGCCCGATCTTCAAAACTGACCACAAATCTTTAATTTAAAACAGGGAACGTGTCTGACATTTGTAAAAACATTTTATTTATTTATTTTTTGTATTTTTGTTTATTTTTCTTTTGGTACAGTATGTTTTTTAATTCCAAGAAATTACAATTTTAGCTGGGAATGTGCAAAATCAAGAGTAGCCACACAAGAAAACCAAAACCGAAATGAAAAATTTGCAAAGCAGCAAACACTACATTACCAAAAAAAAAAAAAAAAAGTGTAGTGTTTTATATTTTAATTACAGGTATGTTTTATTATTAATAATAACCCTGATCACATCCTAGCACCAAAATTTAAACTTTAGTTTTTATTTATTTATTTTATTATTTATTTATTTTTTGCCTCAGAGAAGAATAAACATGCTTTAACCCTTTTGATTCCTCAGCAAACAAATTAACTCCGATCTGTGTCAATGTCACTAATTGTTATTTACTTGTAATTTTTCTGGTCCTTTTTAAAAAACTTTATTATAATTTGCTTTATTAAGACCCTTTGTTGTTTTGTTTTCTTCCTTTTTATATATTGAAGCCCTGGCAACCCAGGGCTTGACATGTGGTATGTTATGAACATCTGAGTTTGTAAGAACATGTAATTGGTGTGGGTAAACCACAGGTCACTTGCCCTGTTGGGATTTATTATGTTTCAGAATCTGAATCTGAAGCAAACAAGAAAAAGAAATGCATGAATAAAATTGAATAAAAAAAAAACAGAACAAAAACAACAACAAACAAAAAACTACAATTCACAGCACAATCTATTCCATTAAACATGTTTCAATAAATGAAACAAAACAAAACGACAACATTTCACAAGAAATGACAAATACAGCAACCAGTTTTTTTTTTAGAAAACTTAAAACAACAACAACATGAACACATTCATGCTATTTTGAACATCTGACATTGACATCTATGTTATTATAGCACATAACAAATAAATTAATAAACAACGGACACCACAGCTGTTGACAACTGCATAAACACTCCAAACAATCTGTTGATTATCAAATTAATAGTTTATTTATTTCCTGTTATTATTATTTTCTGTGTGAAAATATGGGCTTAAGATCACATTCACTACTAATGATGATGACAATGTTTTACTGAAGTGGTTAACACGCATTCATATTAGCTTTCTCACTTGTAAATTTAATTAATTGTAGTAAATAAATCTGAAGCATTTACAACAAGATAAATGTTCAAAAACATTACAGTTGTCCTAATGAGATTATGGCAGCATGCATGTAAAAAGATTGCTTATATGTTCAGACGACTTTATTCTGGCATCATAATAATACATTAGACATATAAACATCTTCTAGTCACATCCAAAATATTGTAATTGTGACATTTAATGTAATTAAGAAAAAACAAGTAGTTAAACTCACTTTTTCAGGTACCTAAATGAGTTTTCTTTTCTTTGTTTATTTTTTTTTTTTCTTCATTTGTGTAACCTTTCCTTATGTGTAACTTGTGTAAAAATTTCATCTATCGCAAAAAATAAGGAACCAACAATACATTCTTACATAAACCTTTTATTCAAGTCTGTTTCATTGATGATCCAGATTGTGTTTACCATTTTATTTCCTTCTTCATTCCCTGTTGTCTTAGTATACTGTTTCTATACTACCTTCCAACCTCTATAGGGATCAATACTGTTAGCTCTGATCTTATTTACTGATACAAGATTTAAGTTTCTCCTTACAGGAACTAATATTTTAAGTGGATCCAATCTCAGATGGCTTTAATTAAAAACAAATTTATGCTTTTTAAAATGCAAACACAAAAGAAAACCTATTGTGTTACAGTGTGATTCAGACTGGAGATATAAATAAATTATGGAATATGTGACATAATGATGAAAGCAGTCCAGCCCCGAAAAAGAAAAAGTTAATAAGGTAATAAAAATGCTTAAAAAATCTGGGGATTTTATTAAACCTAAACAAGATTGCAATCACCTGTTGCCATCCTAATTTATTTGTCCATTCATCCATCCATCCATCCATCCATCCATTTTCTGCTGCTAATCTGGAGCCGGACCGCGGGGGCAGCTGCCTAAGCAGGGAAACCCAGACTTCCCTCACCCCGACCACATTCACCAGCTCATCCGGGGGGATCCCAAGGCGTTCGCAGACCAGCCGAGAGATGTAGTCTGTCCAGCGTATCCTTGATCTTCCCCGGGGCCTCTTTCCGGTGGGACGTGCCCGGAACACCTCACCAGGAAGGCATCCAGGAGGCATCCTCTCGATGCGGATGAGCAGCGACTCTACTCTGAGCCCCTCCCGGATCACCGAGCTTCTCACCCTATCCCTAAGGGAGAGCCCGGCCACCCTGTGGAGAAAACTCATTTCGGCTGCTTGTATTTGCGATCTAGTTTTGGTCACTACCCACAGCTTGTGACCATAGGTGGGTAGGAATGTAGACTGATTGGTAAATCGAGAGCTTTGCCTTTTGGCTCAGCACCTTCTTCACCACGACAGACCGATGCAGAGTCTGCATCACTGCAGACACCGCACTGATTCACCTGTCAATCTCCCGCTCCCTCACTTGTGAACAAGACCTCGAAATACGTGAACTCCTCCACTTGGGGCAGGACCTCACTCCCAACCCGGGGAAAGCATTCCACCCTTTTCCGGCTGAGGATCATGGTCTCGGATTTGGAGGTACTGATTCTCATCCCAGCCGCTTCACACTCTGCTGCGAATCGCTCCAGTGAGAGCTGAAGATCACGGCCCGATGAAGCCAACAGAACCACATCATCCGCAAAGAGCAGAGACCCAATCCTGAGGTCACCAAACAGGATCCCCTCAATGCTTCGGCTGTGCCTAGAAATTCTGTCCATAAAAGTTATGAACAGAATTGGTGACAAAGGGCAGCCTTGGCGGAGTCCAACCCTCACTGGAAACGATTCTGATTTACTGCCGGCAACGCGGACCAAGCTCTGACACAGGTCGTACAGGGTCTGGACAGCTTGTACAAGGGGGTCTGACACTCCATACTCCCGTAGTACCCTCCACAGGAGTCCACAAAGCACATGTAGACTGGTTGAGCAAACTCCCATGCCCCCTCCAAGACCATAAAGAGGGTGTAGTGCTGGTCCACTATTCCTCAACCAGGACAAGAACCCCGCTGCTCTTTCTCAATCCGAGGTTTGACTATCCGACAGACCCTCCCTCCAGCACCCCCGAATAGACCATACAAGGGAGGCTGAGGAGTGTGAGCCCCCTGTAGTTGGAGCACACCCTCCGGTCCACCTTTTTGAAGAGGGGCACCACAACCCCAGTCTGCCAATCCAGGGGAACTGTCCCTGATGTCCACTCGATGCAACCAAGACAGCCCTACAGCATCCAAAACCTTAAGGAACTCTGAGCGGACCTCATCCACCCCGGGGCCTTGCCACCGAGGAGCTTTTTAACCACCTCAGCAACATCAGCCCCAGAGATGGGAGAGCCACCACCAGGTTCCCCAGACTCTGCCTCCTCATTGGAAGACATGTTGATGGAATTGAGGAGGTCTTCGAAGGATTCCCCCCACCGCCTCACAACATCCCGAGTCGAGGTCAGCAGCCCCCCATCCCCACTGTACACAGTGTTGACGGAGCA
>JBAMHW010000003.1:15826372-15859984 GCA_037177495.1 Rhadinocentrus ornatus
GAGAACATGCAAACTCCACACAGAAAGGCCACCAACCCCCACATTCGAACCTCCCCCAGCCGAGGCTCGAACCAGCAACCTGCTGTGAGGCTGCGGTGCTAACCACCACACCACCGTGCAGCCCAAAAAAAAATATGTATTTTGGGAAAATATGTCCATTATGAGTGTACAATGCAAAAATGAAAGATTTTTATATAACAAAAAATATTTAAAACCCAAAGAAATAAAATCAAGGTACATAACAACAGCTCATACAGGAACAGAGGATGGATGGGATTAGATTGTTTTGACTCCAGAAGTTGTTTTACTTTCTTTAAACACTTGTAAGCTTTAAACACTTGTGTTGATGATGTGTTAAAAGGTTGTTTTAAGACAAGATACAGATTTGATCTAACTTAATGTAAAATGAACCCAGAAAAATGTAGTAGGGAAATCCATGTTTTAACAACACATGGCGTAGAGAAAAATAATCCAAACATATAATTTGAGGGTCAGAAATTTATTTAAAGTGAGAGCAATAAATCCTCTCTTCTTTTTCACCTCTCTTCTGTCTCTTTTAATAGAAGGCGAATGAGACCGAGTCTCACACAATTAAACATATCTGCGCAGGGTCACTCAAGAGGCTGCACTTTTACTATCTGCAGTTGCTACGGCAACCCATTTTTTGCACATCTCTGGTGAACAGTTCACACACAGGCACAAAGATTATAGTGGCTGTCCTGTCCAAAAGAGGGCGCTCACTTCCTTCTGTGAGTACACTTCAGCTTGAGCCAGGTTTTGATAAAGAGAGTCGGTTGTAAGATTTATGAGTATTATTTATAAAGTCTTTGACAGTTTAATTATCTTCAGTCATAAAGCAACTCCTCATTCAATTAGATACTTTGCATTTATTTCCACATCATAAATGATCTCTCCTCTGTTTTGATTTGTGATTTTCTTCTTTTTCTTACTTTTTTTTCTTTGTTCATATACAGTCTATAAATACTTGCATGTTGTTGGAGACTGTACTTTTGCATCCAGCTCTGTGTAAACATCTTTTATTCTTAGAAAGGTCTAGGGATATGATTCATGTATGAAGAACTTTCTGCTCTCAAAGCTGCTTTGTGCAAAATTGGTGAAGCATAGGCAATAAAACCAGTGGAGAATTCGGGTGTAACAAGGAAGTTTATTAGATACAATTGAGACATAAGATTAACCCACAAAGTATCTACTCTTTGCTTGGGTGGGACTCAAAGTCTGTCTAAAGCCACATTTGGTTGGGTTTAAACACAATTATAAAAGGTACTTACATTTTAAGATGTGAAATATCAATAATCTGCACTTGAGTTTGGATCAAACCAGATCAAAGTTTGTTAATGGAAATGCTGACTCAGACTTCCACATGACCTGAGTAGAGATTTTAACCACTATCACAAAAGACTTGCAGTTGCAGAATTCTGTACCCTTAGATTATCATAATCTGACATCTCATGCTCTCTAAATGACAAAATAACTGATAATATACTTTATTTCTTCAATAAACACATAGACATTACACAACTAGATATTAGGAATCATGTTGCTTACTTTTGATTATCAGTAATGTTTGAGATACTGATAACTGCTCCCAGAGTCTTCTGACGCGCAGCTCCTTTCACCACCGCTGTTTCAGCCTCGGGTTGTGTCACAGACATCAGGTCTGCTCTGGAGCTGGTTGATACAGATGCCAACCCAGGCTCCTCCAAAGTCGTCCCTCCCAGCTGACGCCGTCTCCTCAAGGTTTGATCAGTGCCAGAGTCGGCCCTCCCTGCCAGCCTTCTGCCAGATCCTGAACCAGCTTGTCTGACCCTCAGTATGAGGAGAGTCCTTCTGCACTGTTTTGTTATTGGTTTCCAGTCTTGTATCTGTCCTGCATCCCAAGCTAAACCCGAAAATTTAGCTTGCCCTTTTTGGAGGCCCCATCCCTTCTATTACTACCAACATGATCCTGCAAGGGTTCACCCTTAACCAGTTGTTCCACCTACCTACCTTCAGGCTGACTGGCTGATTTGCCACTCCTGTCAGTCTCGTGTTGTTTCATATACTTTTGAAGTTGAATGCTGGAGCTGTAATTGACTTACCTTTACAAAGAAACTAACATGTACCACAACACTGGAATTTACACACAAACATATTAATTTTAATTTGCTCTTTGTTTCCCACAAATGCCAGTTACTGTGCCCAGTGAGCTCCAAGTGTTTTGTTTGGAATAACTTTATTTTTAGAAAAGCGTACAGGGAATGCGAAAATCTCATGAACTTGATATGAACCTTCATCCAAATGAAGTGATTTAGAAATAGACACAGCATAGTGCCAGCAGTCATGTAGCAGAAAAGCAGAGCTGTCGCAGCCAGATTGTGGCAACGTGAACAAGATAGAAAATTCTGTTTGGTGCTGTATCTTATAATAGGGCAATCCCAAAGGATGCCACATGACCAAAGGCTTTACTGCAGTGTTTGTTTAATGGAAGACTACAAAGATATTGGAAACATTAACCTTTCTAGCACCTTGTTTCTGCAGGTAAATATGCACATTAATGACTAAATAAGCAGGAGATTGTGTTGTCTGGCCCAAGGCTAGAATAGATTGTGCTTAGCTTCACACACAAGCAAAGCAAGTGTGCTTGATTTTCTTGTATTAAAGTGACATTGCTCTCTCTGCGCTGGATCCTTTGCTTGAAGGCATCAACAAGTTGACATAATCTAAAATTATTACTCTGTTATCTCAGATATAGCATAAAGTTAGCTTTTATTAAATCCTCTCAAAAGGGTAAACCTTTGAAGACTAAATGAGAACCAAACATCTGTCAGCTGGGAAAATCTACTTACATGTGTAAATATGTGCGTTAAACATCACAAATAACTTACTTTAATGTAAGCACAGGGCTTAAATTCAGAATTTTACTACTTGTCTCCACTGTGGTACTTTAATTTACAGCCATTACTTAAGTACATTATTTGTTGTACAAAACATTTTGTTCAATATGATGCAGAATACCTAATATGTCTTATACAGTAGCTGTTAGGAGGCAGCTTTCATTTGAACATGTCTAAGGATATTATGCGCCATGACCACTAGGTGCTGCTATAATGCCACTTACAACAAGCTCATATTTCCATTCATTTTCAACAAATCAATAGCATACTTAAAAAACAACAAAGGTAAATTGATTTTATGTACTGAAGCTTAAATCATTCTAATGTAAAAACAAACCCAGCTGTTATTAGAAGTACAAACGCAACATCAGCAACAAGTTCAATTGATTGTCAGGGATTTAATATACAACTTTTCTCACTTTTCACAAAATAGAAACACTAATATCACACAACCTTTACGCACAACTGATCAACACTTCTATGGTTATAATGAATAGAAGTAGTCATTCTGTAGTCTTTTAGTGGGATGACATTGCAACCTCATAGTGATGATTACATGACTCTTATTAGTATTAGTTTTCTTTTTTTTTCCCCTGCTTGATTTCTCCATTCATTTTCAGGTGTTCTGAAGAACTGATTATCCTCCTCTGTATCACAGATCAAGGTATAGTTGGTAAATAAGCTATCAGGGATCAAATGTTTCACCTTTGACAACTGTCAGCCAGCCAGCCAGAACCTCAACAAAACACATCTGTCAGGATTGTATTTGTTACTGGTATTTTGTCATGTTCTGTTTTCTGCTACTTGTGATTTAGAGACCCTACTGGGCATGGTGGTGGTCGTGCTAATTGGAAATTCTACTCACCTGGTGGTAATGGGAGATGCCACTCACCTGCTGCTGTTTGGCTCAGCCAGCCTACATAAGAGCCAGTCTGCAGTCCACTTGTCACCAGGGTGTTGCCTTACCCAAGTGGTACAACACCGGCCTTTCAGAGACTCTCTTGAGTTTGTGTGTGTGTGTGTACAGGCTGACTGTTAATGTTTTTGTATTTTTAACCTACATTTACAGAAGTGTTCCATTTCCCACTTTGGAAGATCCACCTCAAGTCTGGTCTGCTGCACTGCCTCCACCTCTGCCACAGTTTTTCGTTACTCCTCCCAACGACTCTGGATTCACTAAAATAAACCTGTTACTGCTTGACTGTATCTGCTGTCTGCTCCTTCCTGGTTCCTGCCTGTCTTCCTGCAAACCTTAACAGAATGATCTGGCCAAAAAAAAAACCAATGGATCCAGGATCAACCAGTTCAGACAACTCCTGGCAGCAGGCTTTGGCTCAGCAGGGGCAATTCCTCAGACAACATGATCAAGTTTTGAAGTCATGACTAAGTTCTAATCAGTCTCTGCTTCAACAGGTGGCTAAACTCTCTACGGACTTATCAGCTATCTCCTCCAGTTTCTCTGCTACCACTTCTGCTGCAGCCACTCCCAGCCAAGCTAAACCTGCTCCAGCTACTAGTCCACCATGGGCATCTTGCTAGCCAGATATTGAACGCTTCTTCAGTGAGCTGGACAAATGTAGGGGTTTTTGCTGCAATGCAGCATGGTTTTTCAGCAGCGTCCAATCACATTCTCTTCTGAGCTGTCTAAGATTTTTTTTTTTACATCATGGGTCTGTTGCGGGGCCGAGCGCTAGCCTAGGCAAAGGCTTTTAACGCCCGGACCCCACTGTCTTACTATTTCTCAGTGTTTTTTTTGGGTTTTTTTTTCAGAATTTGAGACTGTTTTTGATTTTAAATGAATGTGGAAATGAAGTCTCCCAAGGTCTGCTGGGTCTTTGCAAAGGAACCCGGAGTGTAGCAGACTTCTCAGTGGCCTTTTGGACTCTTGCTGCTGACTCTGGCTGGAATTTGGAAGCGCTTCAGGGAGTATTTTTAAGGGCACTGTCTGACCCAATGAAGGACGAACTTGCTTTGCGTGATGTCCCAACCAATCTAACCTGAATTCTCTTGCCATCAGACTTGATAATCGGATGTGAGAGAGAAGACATGAAAGGACTTCTCGCTCGTTTCCTCCATCCCGGTCACCTTTGGTGTGCCCCTCTCCTGAGTACTGTCAGAAGGTCCAAGCTGCAGCAGCTCATCCTTCAGGGGAGGTCCCCATGCAGCTGGGTCACACCCGTCTCACCCCTAAGGAGAAATGGCAGTGTCTCCAGGCTGGAGAATGCTTCCACTATGGACAAACTGGCCATGTGGTGGCAAGATGTCAGAAGCTCAAGCTGGCACAAAAGAAAGTGCTCATTGGAGAAACGGGGGGGTACTGGTGAGCTGAACCACAGTTGCTGAAACCCCTCCCTTGCACTTGACTATTCCAGCAACACTTGGGTATCAAAAGCTGTTGGTTCCTACAACTGCCTTTGTTGATCCTGGGGCTGAGGCCAACTTTATTGATCATGATTTTGTGATCAAGTCTAAGATTCCCGTTGAACTATCCCGTCCTCGTATTAAACCTCTTGATGGTAGTGTCTAAACACAAGTGACTCACTCCACTGCTCTTGTAGACATTGTGTTGTCTGGAAACCACAGTGAACGACTATTTCTTTCTCATTCCTTCACCTTCATCTCCTGTGGTCTTGGGTTATCCTTGGTTGAGAGCTCACAACCTACAAATTGATTGACAGACTGGAAGAGATGTTGGTTGGAGTTCTTGTTACACCATGTTTACGGTCAACTGTCGTCGTCTCCCCCCCCCCATTCACCAAACCAGGCAATCAGTTCAAGCCTCCAGACTTATCCCATTGTACCAGAGCTCTATCATGATTTGGCTGAGGTTTTCAATAAAGACAGGGCCTTGGCCATGCCACCTCAAAGACCATACGAATGTGCTATTGATCTGCTTCCAGGTGTCCCCACTGTCTTCAAGTAAGCTTTAGTCTTTCTCGCCCAGAGCATGCAGCTATGTAAACTTATATCAAAGACTCACTCGTTGCAGGTATCATCAGGCCTTCGTCCTCACCGCTTGGTGCTGGCTTTCTCTTTGTGAATAAAGATGGCTCACTAAGGCCCTGTATTGATTATAGGGGCCTAAATAACATCACGGTGAAGAATAAGTATCCCCATCCTCTGCTAAGTTTGGCGTTTGAGATTCTCAATGGAGCACAGGTATTTACTAAGCTGGATCTTAGAAATGCTTGCCACCTGGTAAGAATACACGAGGGGGACGAATGGAAGACTGCTTTTAAGACTCCTCATGGTCACTTTGAGTATATAAGTAATGCCTTTCTGGTTAACCAACGCTCCTGAAGTTTTTCAAGCTCTCATAAATGATGTGTTGAGAGACTTTCTAAATGTTTTTGTCTACCTGGATGATATTTTGATATTCTCCCCTGACCCTCAAGAGCATCATAGACATGTCAGACTAGTTCTGCAGAGACTATTGGAGAACTGTTTTTTGTTAAAGCTGAGAAATGTCAGTTTCACATGGAAACTGTGAATTTTTGGGGTTTTGTTTAAGGAAGCAGTCTCAAGGCAGACCCGGATAAGGTGAAGGCAGTTGCAAAGTGGCCGAGACCCACAAATCGGAAATGACTTCAGAGGTATATGGGGTTTGCAAACTTTTACAGGTAGTTCATCAAGAACGACAGCAGTATCACTAGTCCTCTAAATAAACTCACTTCCACAATAACTTTTTCTTGGAATGACAAAGTAGAGAGAGCTTTTAACAAACTGAGGTCTCGTTTTGTTTTTGCTCCCATCCTCACCCAGCCAGATGCCTCTCATCAGTTCATTGTAGAGATGGATGCTTCTGACGTTGGGGTCGGGGTGGTGCTGTCACAACAATCTGAACATGACCAGAAACTTCATCCATGTGCTCTTTTCTCCAGATGGTTATCACAGGCAGAACACAACTATGATGTGGGCAACCGTGAACTGCTGGCAGTTAGGCTTGCTAGAAGAATGGAGGCATTGGATGGAGGGAGCCAAGTATCCATTTATTGTGTGGACCAACCACAAGAATTTATCATACATTCAGAGTGCTAAGAGACTGAATTCCTGTCAGGCCAGATGGACGCTGTTTTTTGGTCGGTTTGACTTCATGATTGCATACAGACCCGGTTCCCGAAAGGTTAAGCCTGATTCTCTGTACCGCCAGTTTTGTCACAGATGCTCCTGAGACTGACATCATTGTGCCTCCTTCCTGCATCGTTGCGACTCTTAAGGCCATTACACACCGGGACCGTTGCGAATAAACGACACAATATTGCGATTTATTCGGAGGAGAAATATCAAAGTTTTTGTCTATGCACACCAAGTGCAATACGAAATTGCAAATAAATTATAAAGATTCTAAAACATATTTGGAAAGTGGGAAAAACAAACATGGATTCGACATCAGGCAACGACGATATTATGCAGGTACTGCCAAACAAAATAAAAAAATGAGTGCACTGGGTACATCCTATCCCTGAGAATAGAGGGTAGCTTGGGGAGTTTAATTGTTTAGTCCAGGAGCTGAAGCTGTACTACGATCGCTTCAGGACTGACTTTCGGATCTTCATAATTCAGCTCGTTGGCAATTGCTTGCCACACGTTGTCTTTGTGATCATTGTTGCGGTAATTCATCGCTCGCTTGTCGAACAAACATGGGTGTTGTGAGACAAATGTAATAAGACACTCATGATGATACAAAGTTTGAAAGAAGCAACGAGAAGTGACACTTGCATAGTTCGCAACACCAGTATCTGGTGACGCTATCAATACGTCATCAATTGTTCGATTGTGTATCTGTCGGATGCAAATATTAAGAAAAATTGACCTCAGTTCGAACCAGACCCTGGTACCGGACCTCCTGATCACATGTTCGTTCCGACGGCCGTAAGTACTCAATGGAGACATTCATCCCGTCTTGCTTGTCATCCTGATATTAATAGAACTCTCTGTCCTTCAGAAGACCTTTTGGTGGCCCACTGACGGCAGATAACCGCTCTTTTGTGCTGGCATGTGCAGAGTGCAATAGAGCTAAATCCTCCCACCAGCCTCCAGCTGAGAGACTGCAACCTCTACCGGTACCTCATCGATCGTGGCCACATTTCTCCTTGGACTTTGACAGGTTTACCTCCTTCAAAAAGTAACTCAGTTATCCTAACAATCGTGGACTGCTTTTCCAAGGCTGCTTACTTCCCAAGCTCTCTTCTGCTCAAGCGACTGCTCAACTGCTTGTGAACCAGGTTTTCAGACTTCATGGAATCCCTTCAGACATTGTCAGTGAACGGGGGCCCCAGTTCACCTCTCAGGTATGGCATGCTTTTTCTAGGGCCCTGGGGGCCACAATAAGTCTTTCCTCTGGCTTTCATCCGCAACTAATGGGCAGACAGACCGCCTTAATCAGGAGTTGGAATCTGTCTTACGTTGTGTCATTGGCTCTAACCATGTTTCTTGGAGTGAACACATCGCCTGGATTGAATTTGCTCACAATTCTTTGGTGTGTACAGCTACTGGGAAGTCACCTTTCGAATGTTCTCTAGGCTATCAGCCTCCGTTGTTTCCCTCTCAGGAACACTAGTTGGCGATTCCTTCAGTGCAATCTCATCTGACCAGATGCCGCATGATCTGGCGGGAGACCCGTGCTGCCCTTCTAAAAACAGTTGAGAGGACTTGCCGATCAGCATCGATCCGAGGTACTGCTGTATCGCCCTGGTCAAAAGGTTTGGCTGTCATCTTCTAATATACCGCTCAGGACTGAATCCAGGAAGCTCTCCCCCCGATTTATTGGATCATTCAAGATTGTTAGATTGATCAATCCTATGACTGTCAGGCTTAAGCTTCCTTGCACTATGTGCATTCACCCAATGTTTCATGTCTCCCAGGTTAAGCCTGTTGTTGAGTCTGCTTTGTGTTTTAGAGATCCTACTGGGCATGGTGGTGGCGATGCTAATTTAAAATTCTACTTAACTGGTCGTAATGGGAGATGCCACTCACCTGCTGCTGTTTGGCTCAGCCAGCCTATATAAGAGCCAGTCTGCAGTCCACTTGTCACCAGGTCTCTCTTGAGTTTGTGTGTACAGTCTGATGCCCAGCGTTTTTGTCTTTTTAACCTACCATTACAGAAGTGTTCCATTTCCCACTTTGTAAGATCCACCACAAGCTGTCGTCTGGTCTGCTGCACTGCCACCATCTCTGCAACCTTTTTTTTTTTCGTTACTCCTCCAAGGACTCTAGATTCACCAAAATAAACCTGTTACTGCTTGACTGTATCTGCTGTCTGCTCCTTCCTGGTTCCTGCCTGTCTTCCTGCAAACCTAAACAATATCCCTCTCACATGGACCAGCCGTGGTCAGTCTGACCTGGCTGCCCTGTTTCATCACTGTAAAATATTTCTTCAACCAGAGTGACAAAGTGACTCACTCCAGTGTCTCCCACTGTCAGTCTATATATTTATAGTGTATCCAACATAATAGTACACAACACAGACATTGATGAGAGAATATAACACAGACATCACATTTAGATTTATATTGGAGTTATATGAGGAGCATTCATGTCTCCTTTTCATAGTTTTTATCAACATTTTTCTTTAATCGTCTTTCCTCATTCAGTTTAATCATATCTAATTTAATTAAAAAAATTATCCTGTCAAATCTGAAAAAAGGCTTCTGGTGGGGAAACACAAATGAGGCCAGATATTTGATTAACAGAATTTTCCCTTTAAATCATACAAAGACTGTGGAATTTCTCATCTTCAGTGAATTTCATTTGTGAAGTGAATATTCTTGTGACCCCTAAAGAATTTACATTTTGATTAATTCCTCTAATGCATCCATGAAATGAGAGACGACTGGGGGCAGGTGATTATGCCTGAGTGGCTGGTCTTTTTGACTGGGATTTTCACTAGTGACTGGAATTAACATGGCTTAAATTCTTTCCGCCCCATAGCTAATTGAAACAAGTAATCTCCAGTGTTTGTCTCGCAGAGAGGGATGGGGAGGACTTAGCTGCACAACATGTTATACTTGGAGCAGGCATGCGTAACAAGCCTGTCTTCCAGTGTACTGCAGCAGTGGGCCTTTCTGGAGCTTTTGTATCCATTCTCCACAGCTAAATAATTTACTTATGTTATCCATGTTAAAGTGAAATAGAACACCAATTTGAGAAGCTCCTTTATAAAGAGATGTAAAACACTCTGTTCAATAATGTAGACGAGTTAGCTCTATGATTCTTTTACATGACTTATATGGTCCCACTACAGCTCGTGAGACTGTCAGTGTAATCGTGTAGCAGGAATTTGCTCCAGTAGAGGTGGTGATGAATATTCAGAGGCTCAGCTGCCTTCAGGCCCACAGAGATATGATACACACACACACACACACACACACACACACACACACATCATCCACTTTCTCTTGATGTGGTGGAGTTGGTCCAGCACTCCACAGGTGCGACCCACTCAGACCTGTGAAAGCCTCTGCAGACAACACTTCTCAGTCCTGTGATCAGGAAGGCAGAAAGAACAGCTGCCGAATTATCACCATAAGCCTTCTATTGGACATCAGGGGAAATGAGTCACTCAGGACAGCACTTAAACTGACAAACGAGGAAGTGCTTTGTCTCTTAACAACGTAGACTTTTAAAAGTGAAAACCCTCCCCCCAAAAATGTCCATCAGTCGCACTGTAATCTCCAGTATAGCTTCCTCATGCCTGCTTAAAAAGTAATTTCTTGCAGCATAATGTTGGGCATGCCGTTGGAAATAATTTTACAACTTTGCTGCAGAGTGGAGCAGCTGTTACTCAGTAAAAGCACACGCATACACTCACCAAACACAAACCTAGATTCTACATTGAGTTTTCCCACTCAGTGATTGGACTTGAAAATGTTCGTCATGGTTTACGCATAAGCATCCCAAACGCTTCCAGACTCAACTGCATTGGGCTGCAACAGCACCTGTAACGTGTGAGGCGGCCGACCCTCCCACATATTAGAGATAATATATTAAGATCTTTTGTTGTGGAAGGTTCCAAGTCTTTTCATGACGTGTATTAGTTGATTTTTTTTTAAAAATGTTTCGGCTTGTTTTTGTCACCCCGAATGATCTGGCGCGCAGTAAAGGCAATGCTGAGATATTTTTAAAGCATCTCTCTGTTTAGCTCCAACTCTTAGTGACAGTGACGCTTTCTTCACTTGACCGTCACTTCACAGAGACGACTAAATGCTAAACCCGACACTCAGGTCTGAGTGTGCAGAAGGGGTAAGGCAGTAGGCGGCTCAATCGACGTTCAAATTTAACAAATTTATACAAATGCTGCATGTCTCATTCCGACTGCCAAAGCGCTGGTGGTATTACATGCTGTAATTTGGCATTCCCACATCTCCCCTTGTACATTGATGGTGCATTTCCTCTCTGATAAAGGCGGTGGGCTGCGATGCATTCAACATCAATCACAGCCAGTGCACGGGCGCGTACAGTCCTCCGTCTATCAGTTGGAAAGCGCTGTCGCCTTGGGTGTGGGATATGCGCTTTACTGTTATCCCATAAAAATCTGATCATCTTTTTGCTGTAGCTGCCTCACTAAGCGGCTCCACTGGACATGCCGTTTATTTCTCATCCAGACACAGCCTAAAGTTGGGACTTGGGACTTTCAGCACGACTTTTTCCGTGGACAGCGCTCGCAGTGATTCTGGGAGATCGACGCAGCCTCGAAATGCGCGTGGATTCCTGTTGGATACTATTCAGAAAACATGTGTAGATGTTTTTTTTTTTCTCTATTTCTTTCTTTTCTTTTCTTTTTTTCTTTAAAAGCTATACCTGCTCAGGAAATTCTCCCTTCGTATATTGATGCATCAAAAGAAATGCGATTTTCCCCCTTGGATATGGGTCAATTCATATAGATTCCTCGTGGGCAGGAGAGAAGGGTGAGTACAGCCACACGAGCTGCAAAAATAGGTCATCCACGGCAATCAAATGTGTACAAAACGCCACGACTTCAGTTTTCTGAAGTGTTAAGACCGAACACTAAAGAGATGGGCATTACAGATTGTAGTGGTCCACGACACCAATCTATGGATGCACGTAAAACATTTTCGCACACGTTTAAGGCATAGTTAATCCTCACATTGATGAATGCTTCACAGAGTTGTGACAGTTTTAGTATAAAGTATATGCGTTTGTTGTGTATGAAAGGAGTGCAACGCCCTGAACTGTAAGCGTATTGATTGTTTTTGCGCGTTAAGGCGCAGCGTTTTGTATGGAGCTCTGTGCCTCGCTGCGCTGCAGAGGCGCCTGAAGTCTAAAAAAAAATGATAAAAGAATGACTCAACATCAAAACTGCTGCGGCCGCAGGGTTTTAATATAATTATAGTTACAGCTCTGAAAGCACAGATTAACCAAACCGTAGATAAACCCTTTTTTCTGTACAAGTCTATCCAGTTTGATTCTGAATGGAAACAAGAGGAGGCAAACAACAGCTCCCCCAGATTTATCTCATCCCTACCTCTCTCTCTCTCTGTCTCCCTCTCACGCATGGAACAAGTTGAATCAGGTAGGGGGAGCACCCAGGCTGGGTGGTGTTTTCTTCTGTTTGTGTGTGTGTTGAGGTGGTGGAGGGTGGAGAGAAACATAGTGTGGATCATGGATTGTCAGTCACTGTGCATGTGCAGATGTGCAGCCTCCTGGCGATGCAAGCGAGAGGAACTGCTGATGTGAAACTGCCACAGTGCACCCCAGAGCAAACTTTAACGGTTTACTTAGGCATGCGTGGTTCTTACTTTAAGGACAGTTGTTTTGTTGACAGGGATGTGTATAATGCTTAATTTGCAGATACTATGTTTGAATGTAGGCATATTATAAAAGACGAGAGTTGGTGGTCAAGGTTCATAGTGAGTAAATACCTAACACTCAAGGAAAGCTAAGATTTAATACTGATTCCATTTTGAGCTGCTCCCTGGGGCCTATTTGCCAGACCAGAGATTAGCTTTGTGCTCTAGTACTCTCATAGGCTCAGTTCATGGTGGGGGGTGCTATGATTACTGCCAAATATGCCATTGTGGGCATTCCCTCTGAACTTACGGGCAAGTGGGGAAATGTTCTTCATATCAGTAGATAATTATGTCAAAACAGTGACTCAGCAAAAGAGAGCTTTTAATTCAGCTCCTGAGCTCCCACAAGGTAGATTTTATGTCTTATGTTGGGTTATTTCTGTTTGTGTGTTCTTCTCAACTGAAGTGACTGATAGTCTACCTGGCTCTTGCAACAAAGTGTGCTTTAGAAATCTCCCTCAGAGAGAGATTGGGTGGAATACTCTGTGTGTAGATTGTAGCTGGCAGAGAGGTGCATGGCTCTTTTCAAACAGCTTTAGATTTACTTTTCCATGCCTTCCCTGGCTTATCTTGTCCTTTGAGTTAGTTTAACAAGTGCAGACTCAGCATAAGACTGCTGGTTTGCCTTCTGCTAAGTTTTTTTTAATATGTCATGGACTGGAGTGTAAGCAGCTACGAAGAGATACTAGCACAGCCTCATTCCCTGCTTAATAATACACAAGGATTTGGCTTGCATGCATGTTGTAGCTTCCTTAGAGAATCCACACACTAGTTTACATTTCATTCTGCTGGCAAAAGGGGTCAAATAATGGACACGTCACACTCATTCGATGGAAACTATGATGATCAAAGCAACTGATATCAAGGGAAGAAGGGGGGGCTTGATCCTGCAGTTCTCCAGTCTGCAGAGAGACTTCCCCCCCGGTATCCACAGCTTTTGCAATAGCTGCTGCATGAATGCAAGAGCAAAACTGCAATAAACAAATCTGTGCACTGTTTCCCAAAACAGACCCACGGTTAAATTCCCAGCAGACCTGTGTTGTTTTCTTGTACAAAGGTTGGTTGTGGAAATGGGGAAATATGTGTGCAGAGTATAACGCCCAGGTTCCAGCTTCCTTCTCCTCCTGGCAGACGCCATCTGCTCACTGAAGGAGGTTTTCCAAATAATTCCATATAGTAACAACAGGCTATGAGAGAAACATGGCTGCACCACTATGTTCTCTGGATATAGGTAACAGATAGCTTAATCTGACAGAAAACAGATAATATATGTAAATGCTCTTAAAATGCTCTAAAATAACTATGGCCCTTATATTTCTTTTAGATACCCCCCCCCCCCTGTCACACACACACTAATTATTATTAATAAGATGCACTGTAAGGATGTAAATGTAAAAAAAGAAAGATCTTCAAATAGCTGCCATTGACTTAATATAGTTCTTCTACCAAACATGAATTCAAGCTCTTATTATTTTTCTGTGATATCATTAATTCTAAATTGGTGTGGGGGGAAAAATATTTGTTACCAACAATGAAGAAATATGAAGAAGAGTGATGTTGTGAGTTTCCTGAGTCATCATACACACAGATTCTTCCTGGGGCAGCATTGTGTGAAATGGAGTGTGAAATGAGTGCACTTAACATCCTTGCAGTGGATTATACACATTATCTTACACTAGAGTTTGAAAGCATCTTGCCTCCTGCCCGTGAATCGGTCTGAAAAGTTGCATTCACCTTTCATGAGTCCTTTTTAATGTTTTCGACATGCCCGAGTCCTCTCATTCCTCTTAGGGTTCACCTCAGAAGGGGATCATTAGTGTATCATGAAGTGAAGCTGTGTTTCATCACTGTCTTCTTCTGGTGCTTTGTCCTTCAGACTGATGAAAGTACGCTATCCCTGCAATAAACAAAAATATAGAGCAGTGTTTAGAGACAGATTATGGTACTTCTTTTTAACTAGAACATTTAAACTTTAAGGAGAATTTATTGTACATTTAATGTACACTTTTGTAAGTGGTCGACAGTTTTGGAAGACACAAATTTTACTTCAGTAAAAGTACAGATGTTGCAGTGTAAAAAAACATACAAGTTAAAAGTAAACTACTGAAGTAATAGCAAGATTTAATTAAACCAATAAACTTCCTCTCACTGTTATATTGTTCTTTATGACATGACTATTATTACATTTATAGCTGCTGGAGGTGGAGTTAGTCTGAACTACTTAATAAGTTTAACATGCAGGGATACATCTGTCTTCCACTTTATTTCCCATTAACAACTGCATCATTAATCAACTCATGACCAGCAGGAAGGTACTCTTTTATTCTGTAAATATACATAAACCACGGAGTCTACATCACAGAGCAGCAAGAAGCATCACGTTACTTTCTCCAACATAAACAGAATAAGATAGACGGAAAGTGCAGCAATTTAAGTAAAAAGAAAAAAAAAAGGTGTCACTGCCACAACCACTTTTTTATAAAATAGTGCAACAGCTGTATTTTCCATGCACCCAGAGGTCTAAACTTACTGGAAACTATTGACTAAAACACAGTCCCTATAGCGACTATCCAGCTCTATCCTTGTAGTCGATTTTGGTGCGGGGGATCCTGGTGATAACGCGCTTAATAAAACAATGTCCAGACTGCAACGCTAGTTTGGGCTGTGTTACCATTTATTCGAGTACATTAGAACACGACTAATGGTAGTTTAGGTCATGAAAGCACCCGGTGTGATGTTGTCAAGCATTACAAGACATGTTCTAAAAAGCGGTAAAAAAACGTACAGCCTCCCGTCACCCAAACATCTGTGCAATGTTACCTCCATACCTAAATACACTTCCTCTTAACTCCGCCACCAATGGTTGAGGGAAAAATAGGTCACATGTGCCATTCCAACATAAACAAACGCCACCACCTGAACCAAACAATGAAAAGAAATAATGGCTCCTACAGTCCCTTTATCTTTTCTGAGGGCCTTGATAAATGGTTGTCTGGAAAACAAAGACTGAAGAGGAACATTGTACAAAAGGATTGCAGCAGTAGCCGATGAAACAAGCGGTTGTTAACAGAACCATCCTCATTTCCAGCCCAGTTTGCACATCAAAATGTTAAAGAACTTTGGTAGTTAAAAATAAAAGGAATCACAGCACAGGCATGAAATCAGTCATAAACAAAACAAAACAAAACAAAACAAAAGGGACAACACAATGTGTCTGACAAGAAGTAGAAGTAGGTAGAAGTAAAGAAACTTATTTGTCCTACCCCTATTTTAACACTTTCTTAATGATCAACTTTGTTTAATACATTTTTAAATACAACTTCATGGCAGAGTGTACAATCGCTACAAAGCTTCAAAACCATACTATGATCACATTTTCACTCTTTACCCTCTTTCTGAATGACTAGACAGCTTATGTGATGAATTATAAGCTCAATGTCCACCCACAGCTTTCTGCAGGATGATGTAGTTATAATTTATGAGTAATTTTTATTATTTTATTATAAGTTATAATTATTATAATTTTCCAGTCAAGGATTAATAAAGTACATTTTCTTTAATCTCATGTTCTACTGTGATGTACATAATGATGTTATTTAAATGCAACATCTTACTACATCATGATGTATCCGTGTTGCATACTGCTACTTATGTGGGGAAGGTGGAGGGGTAGAAGATAAATCATAAGGATTTAGACCCATTTGGCACACTTAAACAGTCCTTTCATTTACACAATCTCATAGGCTACCGGCTTGGTTGTTAGTGTAATTGTTTATTGCTTGTGTACTATGCTTGATACCAAGTGATTCCACCTAGGCACATAAGAGAGCCCAGACTTGACAGAGTTGTCAAATATGTAGGGTGTAAACAACTCAGTAAAGATGGTGAAAGAGGAGGTTAGCATTTGGTAAATTGTGAGATAATGGAAGAAAAATGACAGCAGCGGTTGGTCCCTAAAGCATGCACGTCATGACAATAGTGAGGCATTTTGAGAATTTTGCAATGACAAAATTTGTGATTTTTTAATATTCAGGAGCTTTTGATGAGTTGCTCATGATTTCACACAACAACACACCCAGTTATCTTGTCAGTTCAACTGAGTGTTGAATATGTGGTTTCTCCATCATCTTCCCCCATACATGGACGTAACAGTCCTGTTTCACCTTAATTTGAATGTCTCCACATCAACTTCTAACATCACTTTGATCTCTCACCACCTACTGAGATAAGCATCTTTTACACTGTGCAGCAACAAGGGTACATCATAAAGATGCAGATAATTTCACACTTGGTCAACAGCTTGTTTTTGAAACTGTCACTTTTACTGCTGTTGATCCTCTGACTTTACATCCCATTAAATTGATCCCCACACTGCCCCTATACTGGTTGCTAGCATATTGAAATTTGCAAACACGTAGCAAAAAGCTTTGAGGATGTGCACGGATGACCAATGCAAAGTACGCGAGGCAGCTATGATAAATATGCTTAAGTGTAATTAAAAGTAAATATTTTCTTTCCCGACCCGTGACACTACTACATCTTTGACATGTAGACATACCTATTACATGTTACTTTTGTAGGACTGGCTTTTTTTCTTCTTCCTTTTTTTTGGCTTTTCTATTGAGGAACATGAAATGAAAGGAAAATTAAGTGAAAAATACATCCCCATCATGTGACTTCTACAGTCAGGACTTTCACCCAAGATACCGGGGTTAGTGTCTTTTCTAGTAAATTTGTACTGTTTTTTTTTTTACTTTAGGACATCCTTTTTTGCCTGACATCTTTACTAAATTAAGTAAAAAAAATCAAACAGTCTCTATTCTCTATTCTCCTGGGTTGTCAGAGTCCTGCCATAAATATTGTAGGGAATACAGGCACCACACGACTGTGGAGCCATAATTGCTCATCTAATACATTTTGCACTGTGGACTAATGTGACCATTATAGACTTTGATGTGTGACTGGGCTGCTGTTTCATCATTTAATTAATCTTAACAGGACTTTTGTATTTTATCAAAGCTTTTATTGTAAGTGTCACAACGTAGTTGGATAAGAACATTTTTATATATATTTATATATTTCAGGAACTTAAAATGCTCAAACCCTTCACACATTGTGGATATTTCACAGACAGGAAAATGTATCTAAGATTTTAGAGGAAATTCTGAAATTGAAGATGGATAATAATTCCTACTGATTACTTATTTTCTTTTTAACAAACAAAAGATGGATGGTGATACGAACTCATTCAGCTAACAAGCAAATAAATGTTTCAAGAGTGAATTCTTCATCAATCACATATCACAGAATAAAACCCACATACATTATCAGCACATGATATTAGCCAATTTTATTTTTAACCTTCAGCTCCTCTCAGACTGGCTCCATGCCAGCATCCAGTCCACTTCCTCTCTTTAACATATATACATGTTCCTTTCAATGCTAAATGCTGTATTTATTAATGAGAAGCAGATGAATGCAATCTTTTCTTGACATGAAATTATGGCTCCCTCAAAAAGAGAGCTGCACACTTTTGTTTGCCAGTTTCAGCCTTCTTCCTTTTTCACCAAAAGAATGACAGTTACAATGAATCCAGAGATGAGAGGCTTGGCTGAGAATAGCACTGTGCCACTGCTGATATTACCAGTAGCTGTTGCCTTCTATTCTCCCAAACTATCACCTGTGATTTCTTTCCCTGCTATTCATGCATGGTTGTGTAATGTTTGATGATTTCAGTGCTTCTTCTGTATGGCATCTGCATAATGAAATAATAGAAGAAGAAGCTGCTACCACATACAAGTGATGGGCGAGTCTCTGTGATCACTCTGCTCTGCACTCTGCACAACTCATTTATGCTCATGAACCTTTGCAACTTCTTCTAAGATGATCATCTTTAAAGGCCATTTGGAAGGATTTTTTTCTATCTTTTGTTATTTAAAATGTATGTTAGGTTTGTGGTTCAGTTTCTTCTGCCAGTGACCTAACACCAGACTGAAAGGGCCATTTCTTTGAACCATAGGTTACTTTGCCCTTGCAACTGTACAGGTCAGATTACACTTTGATATTCTAATAACAGAGTCAGACATCAAATTACAGAAAGTCAGAATAAACAAATTTTTCCGCTGACTTTAAATTGCATCATATTTTCACCCACTTGGTGGAAGAACATCAAGATGAAGTCAGCTCTAAAAAGGTGTTCGTATTAGCAAATCTGGCTTATTCACACATCCAACAGCTGTACACATCGACCACAGAATCTTCTTGGTGGATTCACTCAGGAGGGAGCACTTACTAACCAGAAAGGGAGTACTCTGCAGGAATTAGTTGCTCAGTGCACAGACCTGCATGGCTTCAGAAGAAGATGCATGATTGAAAACAGAAAAAAAGTTAAATAAAAATACCCACAAAAAATACACACAAAAAAAGAAAAGAAAACACCCCAAAATTTTAAATTCATGATCTCAAAAACTTTTGTTTTACTTTGAAATAAAAAAAAAAAAAAGAAAAAAAAAAGCTAAATCTATGCAATACAGTTCTCAGGGCTCAAATTTTAAATAAAATGACGATATCCGTGTTATAAACCTGATCTCCCCACAAATTTGCACACTTAGATAAATACACTCATTACATGACAACAGATGCAAACAAACAATTTTATTGGTTCATCCAAAATTAGACTTTTTAAACCAGTGTAAACATGTTAGTCGGCTTAAAATCAAAGGAAATTGAAGCTCTCAGAACTGTACTAACACACCCAGAAACTGCAGTTGGACATTGCATCACTCCTGCATGTATACATCCAGTAGACTAAAACGGACATGAGTGTGTTGGAGAAGGGAATCACCTAAAACCAGAGGACAGTGAGAACCAGAGGACTCATATTTAAGGGTATAAACAAACAACAAAATAACCCAATTGGTTATTTTAATTGGAAGACTTGCTAACTACATTAAATACCAATAAAAAAAATGACTGTTCAATATAGATTACTACTGTGGTTTGGCATTTACATTTTCTTGGGGAAGCCAATTTCTACCTTGATTATTTTTTCATGATGTACCATATTTAACAAGATTGATATTTGTCTCTTTGATGTGAAAGGATAGCATGATATGCACAACTGTTTTAAAGCCCCAGTGTGTAAGAATCACTACCATCTAGTGGTGCGCTAATATATTACAAGCAACCGAGAAGTGCTCTACTGCAGCCTCACCGTTGAAGAGCGTTATTTCGACTACGGAAACCGCAGAGATTCATAAATGTGATGTTCGAGTGTCCAGTCAGGTGATGAAGAACAGAACGATACATAATTATAATTTTTTTTATGCCAATAAGTTACAAGCGTTCCCTCCGTGTATTTAGTACCAACCTACTGCTGATAGCTAATGTTATCATGTGAAAACGTTTTTTTATGACTTGCAGACTCAGAGATCATCTGATGAAAAGAGAGAAAGAGGGAGAAAAAGCAGGGCAGTGGACCCGTTGGCGCTGCAAGAGGAAGATCCCGTGCTGTGACATTACTCTGTGTTTAATAACGTGTATTTCAGCCGATTTATCCAGGGAGGTGGGCGACGTATTGATAGAAAATAATTATTATCTGAGAGATATTTCTGCATTAGAATGCTGCGGTTCTGGTGATTAGAAACTGGTTTTACTTTGGTCTATTTTGTCTGACTAGAAGAAGGACAACCACCCCCATCCTGTTGACAAATCAGCTGAAATAAAATATGAAACACGAGGGAAAGCTCTCGGAAAATACACCGTAAAGAAGCGCACGGCCTCCTACTGGTATGACTTCTGTGAAGAGTAACAACTGAAAACTGTTGCAACGTAGCTTTTCTACTGTAGGCTAACTAACAAATTAGCCATTTCTGCCATTTTATAAAGCAAGTAACAGTAAATGATTCGACTTAAACAGGAGGATAAATTAGTTGCTGGACCACCTGCCCTGTTTCTAACATTACGCCAAAATAAACTTCACTGTTAGATTGCATAAACTCACCTATCCAGCAGGAAGCTGCAACCCCAGCGTAAGCTTCGAAGTCCTTCTCCTCATCAGCTGCCTCCATCTGGTAAATGCTTCACCAATGTACACTCTTGTTTTCTCCCAGTTATTATTTCTTTTTCTTTTCTTGGCTTTTTTTTCCTCTGTCTCGCGGGCAAAGAGTATAGATGGCCCTCCATTTCAATGTAAGCTGGCAAGCTGAGTGATCCACGGTCGTCTTGGCTTGTTTAAACCACCCCCGTGCCCTCCCCCTGAAACAGTGGGGACTCGCTGGTAAAACGCACAATTCTAACAAGTTTGTCCCCTTTCGGCTACTGTATTCAAAGATGGCGATGCAACATGGCAACCTCCAATTCAGTGCACCGCCAACTATGTATTTATAAACATCTAATTCTAAGCTACGAGAACGCTTTCATTTGGATGGGACTGTGATTAGACTTTGGTAAAATAAGTATTTATGAAAGCAATTCTTGATTTTTGCTAAAAAAATACCAAAAAAGCTAAACACTGTACCTGTAAATCAGTCAGAATTGTGATATGGTGTCACCTCTATGAAGGTTTGGTCATATTCATGGTTGATGGCCATTTTTGGTTTAAATAATTAAATTGTTTTTAAAAATGAATGAAACTTGTTATGGTTACAACACTTAACGTGCCTAAAAGCATAAAGTGAATGATGTAGTGGTTTATCAATAAACTCTCAAAAAACTAAACTAAAGATTTTTCCTTGTTGTTTGTTGGGAGGACACAGTTATCAAATCAATTTTGTTTATAAAGCACATTTCTTACCAAAGGCAACACAAAGTGCTTTACATGATTAAAACAATTTATGCATATTAGATACAGCAAGCCTTCACAAAATAAAAATCTTTCTCACACGCAGTCACACAGTCATCCACCACACATATGTACAAACAGAGCAGTTAATTCTCCATTCTACATAAACATGAACTCCCTAATTTTTCTTAGTATAAAAATAAATGAATAAAAAATAAATAAATAAAAATAAAACGAACTAACTAAATAAAAGTAATAAGTTCAAAGTAAAAAAATATGAAAAGTAATAAAAATTTAAAATAGAAATATCTGGCTTTAGGCTGCTGTGAGAATTCTATCACACCAAGAGCCAGTCCACCCATGCCCACAGATGCCTGCCACCACAACCATCCAGACAAGGGTAGACCAGAGTCCACACCACAACCGTAAATTGTAATAAGTAAATAAAGAAATGAATAAATAAATTAATACATATAAAAGACTTCATTTAATAATGTGGTAAAAGGTAATAAAATACAATAGCATAAAATAAAATTATATCAAATAAATTAAGATCAGATAATATTCAGCTATAAGCTAAGCTAAAAAGGTCTTGAGCCTCTTTTTAAAAACATCAACAGTCTCTGTAGCCCTGGGGTGCTCTGGCAGGCTGTTACACAGACGAGGGCCGTAACAGTGGGAAGAGGCCTCGCCGTATGTTTTGGTCCTCTTTTGGACTCTTGGAACAACTAAAAGACCGGTACCAGAGGATCTCAGGGTCCGCGAGGGTTAAACACTGAACATGTGTCTAAAGATCTTTACTCAGTGAAGCGTTAATCATGTAAACATATTCCTAACTCATTCTTTGTCTATCCACCCTAAAGCCAAATGAGGTTAACACGTAACGCCAAAAGACCGTAAAATCATTTACTTTAGTTGCTATGATTGTATATAGTAGAGAAAATGAATTGAATATTTACCCATTGCAGATGGCTTAATTAACAATAATATTTCCCCATTCAGTTCTTTTTTATAGAAAAGTGAATAAATATTAGGATTCTATAGAAGACAGTTTTGCAACAGGAGATGTTGTCCAGCGTCATCATTAAAGCATCAAATGAGAGGTTCTGGAAGAATGCCCTTCATCCCTCCAGCAGAATTTTCAACTAGACTATATGGCAAGGATCATTAAATCAACACTAGCAGCTCAATGTGCCACATTTTAATAAAACATTTTCCTTCCCTCTGTCTTTTAATTTGTCACCCATTTCACAGCAAACCACCAAATTAATATTTTGTTACAATTCCATATGGTTAAAATGTATCTCTGCCATAAAACACAACTGTTGTTCAAATCATTGCTGTCATGGTTTCCATATGTTCCTTGGTAGTGACAGTAATGACCCTAAGAATTTGTGAAGGAGTTCAGAGCACACACAGATGTCAGGAAGCTCGTGGTGAAATGAAATTCATCCACAAGTCTGCATTGTATGCTTCATTTTAGGGCTTAATATGAACGAAGGTGATGTGCTTGTTGACTTGATTTTTGTTCAGGTTGTTACACCGATTTATAAGGACGCCATACTAATGTGTTTCTTTTAACCACTCTGTTGCTTTACTCTCAACGGTCACAGCATGGAAAGAAATCTAATGATTTAAGGTTTTTCCTACCCAGACTCCTGCTGTAAAACTTGAGATCTATATGGAGCTAATACTTATCAACACAGGTGTTGATAAAGGGGCCATAATTATTGGCTCAGGCATCAACATTACAAATGGATGCCTGGGCTGTTACTTGGGGACAGCTCCAGTTCTCGCAGTCACACTCTACCGACTGGTAGGGAAGATGTTTGATACAATAAAATGACTTCTCAGAAATAGATTGCTGGGCTTGCTGTGATGAGAGTAGTGTGTTGCAGGTTTTGAAGAATTGATGGAACATGAAGGGAGCTCCATGGCTACTATACGACTGATGTGCCCTAAAATTAGAATCTCTAGGCACCAAAGCAAAAGGCTGAATCCTTTGCTGGCCTGTAGTGATTCATTTACCTTTGAAACGGCTCATTAAACTGTCTCTGCTTCTTTGTTAACGGAGCAAGACAGAATGACAGTTTGACACGTGAAACCTGTTTTATTTGGAAAATCCACCACAGTGTTTACAGCTATCAGCAGCACCTGTGTATGAAAGTAAAACTTGCAATCACTGACACAGATGTGCATGCAGGCAAACAAAGGTGAACTGGCAGGGAACAATTAAGATGATAATCTTACTCAGCAGCAACTTGAAAAGTGCAATTTTGTTTTCAAATTGTGATTGCAAGTAGCAGAATCATGATAACAAATAAGAACATCTTTCTGTCCTAAAGTTGTGTGCATCAGGGCATTACAAAAAGAGTCATCTGCTCCGTAACTGGTTCTAAAATTTGGTAAATTAAACTTAAGATGGCTGCTAAAGTACATTCCTTTAGCAGCAGTAACCTGAAGTAATTGTTTTCTGCATGTTATAAGTCTCTCATATCATGGTGGATAAATGTTCATCTTTTCGATGTTACCTCAACTCATACAGCTTTACAGGTATTCATTTGTGCACAGCTTTCTTCAGATCCTGGTACAGTATTTTAGTCTGGTTGAGGTGTGAACTTTTGCTGGATCATTTTAATACATTGAGAGTATTTTCTTTAATAGTAATTCTGTTGTAGATTTTCAGGCATATTTGGGCTGCATGACCCAGTTGCAGCCAAGCTAAAGCTGTTGAACAGATCACTTTACATTTGATTCGGGAATACTTTGGTATATAGAGGAGTTCATGATTGATTCAGTGATTACAAGGTGCTTAAGACCAAATCATCATCCTTCCACCATTGGCTTCACAGATATAAGGTGCTTGTGTTGATATAATCTGTTTGATTTACTCCAAACATGGCAGTGTACATTATAGCTGAACATCACTTTTTTTCTTGTCTGTCAAAGAAATCTAGCTTGTGTCCTTTTCTTTTTCTTTTTCGAGAGCTTTCTCCTTGCACCCTTTCAAAAGAGTCCTAGTTGTTCAGTCTTTTTCTAATTGTAGCTATGTACCATTACATTTAATAAGCTAACTGAGGCCTGAATAGTTTGTTTTTTGAGCATTGCAGAGTCTGAATTTTCTTGGAGTTCTTGAAAGATTGGTAACTGTCTTGACTATTTTCCACTTAGCTTTGTCATGGTAGAACGATGGACACAAGGCCAGCAAACTGCCAAAATCTCTGCTTTCATGGAGGTGCTCATGCTAGCTGATTATCAGTGAATCACGTGATTCTGATTTGCAGCACCTGGCTGCTACTTATCCAATTAATTTCTTTGGTTGTAATAAACATTTGAGTTTAAAATCTTTTTTTATTTTACAAACTGCTTCTGCATTTTTGCCTACCCTAAATAATTAAGTGTTGTAATTTGTTATTATTCATCTAAGGTTGAATTTAAATAGAAATATAGCCTCACGAGGACCAAATGTTTAATTTATTGTGCTATGATATGTAAAACCTTAGAATTTAAAGAGGGTGTATTTACTTGTACATGTTCAAGTAAACTATGAATGCACACACTTTTTTACAATTATTGCTACTGTTTTGTTGTTATCTGAATAATGATAGATGGGATGAGGACAGAGGAATATAATACAACAAAATGGTTTTCTTCTAAGTTGAGATGTGCACGTTTTTCATGTTGTATTTTTAATTTCCTATGGCAAATGAGAAAGAGGCTTAATTACTCTTATCACAGCTCACACATGGAAATATTAACTGAACCTTAGTGCCACTGCTTTAATCCTCAACATGTGTGTATCAATAACAGTGGCCCCCAAAAATAATACATAAACACTACATTTCTAACCAACTGTTGTGCATGTTCACTTAAGAGGCAGAATATGATTTAAGTTGTGTGAATATCTATCTCAACCACATCCACCTACACTTTGCATGCAGAGCATAAAAGCATATGTTGAGAGGCACGCATACACGTTTGAAGACTAGCACACAGAAAATGATCCATGCTCAGGCAGATATACAACTATTACAGCATGCTACTCACATGACATATTTCATATATCTGCAAATATGCAAATCACAAATGTACGCACAGCTAAGGGGGCAGATGCATAGAGAATGAGTTAATGGGCTGTATGAGAGCTCTTCTGAGATCCCTCTAGCCAACCGTGGGTGTTTTGTCTTTCCCGCAAGGGATGCTCGTTGTTTTGCGGAGGCAGGTTCAGCCCTGGGATTAATGAAAACCTCCATCTTAGTCATGAAAAGAGCATTTTCACAATCTATTTAACATCATGCATACCAAAGGCTCACATTAGGCACTGTTGACTTATGCTCGCCTACAGCAGTGTTTTCTGATGCATTCACTGCCACTGCTGTGATCTTCTGTGGGTACACTGCCCCCCTTCAGACGTGCCCATTGAGTCTTTTGCATTTCTTATGTTCGCTGTCAGAAAACTCATTCTTCAGCACAGAGATGAAATATGGCACACAACTGGAAGTCAGAGGGAGTTATTGAAGAAATGAGTTTAGCTTCCCAGGACTTTAGTGCTCTTTTTTAGATAATGTCTTTTTTGTCATCTATGGATGGATAGATGACTATTCACAGAAACAGAGGATTCACTGCCAGGCAGCATAGTTTTAGACAATTTGGTCAAAGCCTTACAGGTCACACAGAGCACTCTGTAAGCCTGGTCACAGTGGCACCAGGTCAAAGGATTGCAATGCAGGATGTTTTTATCTCAGACTGAACCGACAGGGACTAAAGTGGTGTAATAGGCTGCAGCATTCCATGAGAGCTGGATGTTATTACAGTGGCTGCGTCTGGTGAATTATTTAGTGCAAATGGTTGTAATTACACTGTGACTACAGTAAGGGCGATTAGCTTGTGGTGTGTCTAGATCTTTCCAGGGATCACAAGACAATATGATGAACATGAAGGCATTCCAGGACCTGCTGCACACTTTCACTTGCTTCATCACCCCACCGCCCTACCATTCCTTTCTGAAGCTCTGTCAGCAATTTCTCTCCTGTGAATGGCTTGTATCAGGCTGGCTTTCTCTGAGCTTATAAAAGGATGTTAAAGGTCCCCATGAAACACCACCTCTATCACCTTCGTTGCCTCCAACACCCTCTGTCCAGCCCACCCACAAAGCCCTCCAAGCAATCACAGCTTCTCAGGATGTCAGTTAGCATTACAGCAACCCCCCCTTACGCCTGTGATTAGGGCTCAGCCAGGCAGGGGAACTGGGGCAAAGTGAAGACGCTCGCTTGGAACAGCCAAAGGAGAGACTGGTCATCTCTGCCACACTGACCTTTCAGGGCTTTTCAAAGACTGTGATGCAATAGCGTGGGCGGTGAGTGATAGTGAAAGTAATGCTCAGACTCATCTGTTGGTGTAAACACAGAATGACTAGCACAGCAGAACAAGCAGCAGCTAAGAACTGAAAGAAGACACAAATGTCATCCAATTCACTTTTATAAGAGGAAGACAACTGGAAGGCCCATTATGTGGCCCTGCTCTCCAGTCCTGTCCAGGTTGGTTCTTCTGTCAAGATAAAATGGCAGGACTGCAAATTCTGCTTGACAGCAGAAGCTCCCCTTAGGGAGACTAAGTGGCATCAACCTGAAGTAGTCACACACTGTTGCTGACAAGGTGATGATGAACACCTTTCATTAAAAGGCAGGAGCTATAGGCTTGTCCTCTGAGAGAGCATGTTCTGGTCTTAATGCCAGTAGAAAAAGGACCAGGGCAGAAGGAGAAGGCCATAGGGTCCAATCACTGTGTGATTTCAGATGCCAAGATCTCCTGTATGTCATCATGATGCATGCTCAAAAATTCAAAGGATCTGCAATTAGAGAGATATAAAAATCTTCCTGCTTGGATTGGAGTGCTCCGTTGAAAATGTTTGAGTTTCTCACAGATCCTGCAGTAAACATGTTGCATCTGGATTCATTTTACGTAAAGGATGAAGAGGCCAAAAGGCAGGGTGACAGGTAACTATTGAAAGTTTGGTGCTCCGAAATTGTGGCTTGAGAAGCCATCAAACTGCACAAAGCTGAATTTTCCTGTCTGAGATTGCTTTAAAGGGAGAGAGCTGGAACAGTAACACTGAACATCTTTTTTGTTGCTGTTGTTGTCAGAACATTGGCATGCTGCTGATTAGCTTCTGAGTTTATTTCCTTTCATTTTCCTTTGTCACCTCTCTGGTTATCCAACTCTAGAATTTAATGTACTTTTAAGGGGTTTTTGCCTGGTGTCTTGATTTAACAAGTGAGATTTAAAATCTTATTTATTTTAGCTACTGATTTATTGCAGAGTCCCCTTCAGATTTTGAATGAGCAATTCATTCTGTTGCTTAGAATATTGACAGCTTGTACCTTTGTACTGTCATGCTGCAGTGACATTTTGACAGATGTTTGGTATTTGTCAGGGAGTTAAAGATTCATACTGTGTTGCATAAATGCATATCCCAGCTTGAACAGCTAATCACAGAAAAAAATTGTTAAACCAGCTGTAAATGCACACCCAAAATATGCAATGTTAAGAATAGTGATTATCATAACAGCTAAAATATTTCTATTAAGACCTCTACAAAAAGTAATAACCACCATTAACAGAACTGAAGCTTGTTGTAAGATCAAAAACCTACATGCCCATTGATTGTTTGGCTGAACATCAAGGGAGGACAAGGAGTGTTGGATCCATTAGGGTCTACCTAATGGATGTAAATGATGAATCAAATGTAAATGATGTCATTAGGAGCAATAAAATAGCTTGGATATCTCAGTAAACAACAATACCTGAAGCAGTCCTCCTGCCAGTGTTCAGCTTCAAAAGAGAGACAGCTTCACACCTACAATCTATCCACAAATCATTATTGCCTAACAAGCAGCATTAAAACATATAACATTATAACAGTTTCAACCATCTCCATGACAACAAAGATAACAGAAAAAAGAGTTGTTCTGTGATCAACACTTCCTTTTCCTTCCCTCAGTGCAGGTTTCATACCCTGAAACTTCATATCACCACTTCTGGCAAGTCAGAATGTGGAAATGTTCAGTTTTCACTGCGTCTAAGAGCAGGATGATGATGCTGCATTACATCCCCTTTTTAACATACGAGAACTGAATCTACACCCGCCATCTCAGTGACCACACAGTGTTCAATTACATTGATTTTTCTTTCTCTTCCCTCAAAGGTGCTCCATTTGAGGGAAGGCAAGTAGAAGAAACAACTGGTTTACCTGATACAGTTTCAGCATCAGATGTTATTGACATAGACCAAAAGAATATCAAAAACATAAAAATTTTGAGTTACTATATTATAAGATTCCTGCTATTTCAAAGTATCACTGTGATCTTGGTTGAGGTGTACCTATCTGTGATGCCTAAAACAAGGTTTTTCCCTTTTATGATATATCGAGGTTTTTAGTTATCACATTTATTATTTACTGCACAATCACTCCTTTCTACTGTTGTGATGAAGGCAGTTTCAGGGCCATAGATCATGTTTACAGGCCTTGTAGTGAAAATGGATGAGTGGGAAGGGACTCACACTGTTCTTTGCTTATTAGTGTAATTAGTTATAGAAAAATTGCAACTTCAGCTCCTAGTCTCATTTACAACTTTTAAAGATGTTATTGTCTTAACATGAAGTTTGATTATTTTTGTCTAATAATGCTCTTTTATGACATCCAAACTATATTATTTTATTATGCTTTTTTTACATGCAAAGGAGTCGAATTGTAAATGTGTCCTGAGTTAACTTCTAAAAACATTTGCTTTATGGAGAATGTAAAGCTGATGCCCAACAAACAGCATCAGGAAAAAAAGATAAAAAAAAAAAAAGATAAAAAAATAAAAATTATCATAGTAATAATAAATGTGGATCAAAGATATATATCTTTTTTAGCTTTTAAAGTGATGCTCTTGATTATAAACAATTACAAAGTGAGCCTGCAGTCTGGTTTCATGATCAGGACATCCTGGTGGTTAAATCTCTACCTTTAGCAGTTTGTGAAGCAAATTGCCACATGCAGTATTAAAACACATCCAGCATTCTTTTATGATGCCCATAGTGCACATGATGGTGGAGTGCATGTGTGCATCTGATGAAATCCAACTTCTAGGTTAGTTTGAAGATTTGGCCAGTGGTGTTATTAGCTATAGGGGCCAGGGCATAATGACACATAATGTCGCTATAATAAAAAGCCACTGTTGTGTCACCAGCTGCTCCTTGTTGGGGGCGTGAACGATGTCCACGGAGCTGTTCTGCAAGATGATGGAGTTGTGTGCTTCTCCTGCGACGCAGAAGCCCATGTTCAGTCAGTGGTTCTAGGTGTTGCAGATGACTTTGACATTTATGGAGTGTTATTACTTGTAATTGAGGCACGGTGAGGGATCTGGTGAGGGTGCTCTAATGTGCATGCGTGGAGTCTATGGCACCAATGCTTTTAGTTAGACCAGCAATAGAATCCAATCTCTTCTTGTCTGCAACTCGCTCTTAAATGAAAAAAATACATAATGTATTACCCTGGGGAAAATGATCATGTTTTAACAAAAAATAAAATAGCACACCCCATAATTGTACACCCACACACAAACTCACACATACAAACCTGGCTTCATGCACACTTGCCCCACATACCCATACCCCATTCTTTACAAACATGAACTCCGATCACTAATAACTGTCTCTTAACTTAAAGTAAGTAATAAAGTAGTTATAAAAAGCAAACATCTGGCTTGACACTGCTGTGAGGAAACGATATCTTGGGGATCCAGTCACACCGGAAGCCAGCCCACCCATAGGGCGCTACCACAGGAACCACCCAGGCCAAGGCAGGCCGGGGTCCACATTAGAGGCTGCCATTTTTTCAGGAATCCCATGGGTCACGGGATTAATCACGTGATTGGGACGGTACAGGATAAAAAGTTAACGGGAGCAGACAGGAGCGGGAGCCAAACAAAAAAAGAAAGAAAGAAAAAAAAAAAAGACAGTTGTAGTCGCCATTTTGTAGTTTTCGCTTATCAAACCTACATTGTAACCAAGTAAAAAAAGAACTACACTACCCAGAAGCCAACACTGCTTTACGGTCACTGCTTCCCTGCCGGAATTGAAATGGAGTTAGCAAACACCCGGTGAGAAACCGACATGGCAAAAAACTGGCAGAACTGGTAGGAAAGGGGGACATATTAATGAAGTTCACGATGTGAACACAATGTATGCCCCTTGTAAAACATGTTTAGTTAATGTAGTTGTTCTCAATTATTTTCTGTGACGCCCCTCACCCCCCCACAGGAAGAAGAAAACATTTCATGCCCCCCCACTCTTCACCGCAACTATAAATAGTGTAATTTGTCTATTAAATATTTATAAGTACACCTCATAACATTGTGTAATGATTGACTGTGAGGACCTGGAAATTCAACCACAGACACACAGGAGTAGAAATTAACCAGATTTATTTAACCAAGAGTCCGGTGAAACTCAAGTGAAGCCGTCTAGTCCTGAAGGGGGAAGGAAAGTAGTTGAAACAGTCCAAAATCCAGAGGCTAGGTCAGAAGGCAGACAATGGTCATAACACTGAGGCAGATGGGGTACTTGACCAGGACGACAGGCGAGGGTCGGGGTCCAGAAACACAATGTGGGTCAGAATCCAGAAATCCAACAGAACCAGGCAGGAGGTATCCGACGAGGGCAAGGCAAGAGGGTTAATCCAAGGACAAAGCAGTAGGCAATCTGAAAACAAAAACTGGAAGACTAGATTTCAACTTGGCGGGTTTCGTTTGCTGATAATATGGCAGAGAAGTGGGGACTGTAGGGAGGTTAAGTAGAGCAGTGACTACAGAGAAAACAGGGAAACCTAGGTGGACTGAATTAGACTAATTAGCCTGTCAGAGCAGGAACCATGGCAGAGGCAGAGTGCACTAGACAAACCCAGGTGACCTAGATCTACTGATAAGCCCAGGCAGGGCATGACAACATTGTATCCTTATTAGCATTACAGAAAACAAAAAAGAAAGAAAAATAGATCAACTTACAACTTTCGTTTATCTCATTATCTCCGTTTCTCTCTGCCTTTCTTTACATCCCTGTTAAATATTTTTTCATGGTGTCTCTCTGGTGCACTTCATCTCCCGCTTTATGCTGCGCTTTGTGCTATATTTGCAAATGTTCCATGCAAAAAACCCAACCCATCACCACAGAGCTACAACGCCCTGCGCACACTCTGACAATGAGAGCACCACTGCCACCTACTGTAGTGGATGTGCAATTACACTTTATACCAGTAGTACAGCAAAATTAAAAGCATGTTCCCCAGGGTCACACTCACCCCCCCTGGCATTGCACTGCACCCCCAAGGGGGCGCGTCCCACTATTTGGCAAGGACTGAGTTAATGGCATTTAGAAAGGAGTGAAATACAACTTTATATGTTCTGTTTGGGTTTATTCAACTTTGGTAGACATGATGTGAACCATGTACTGTTTTACTGTTGTTCCCTTTTTTTTAATTTATTGTAACTGACCTCCAAAAAAGCTAAAAAGACTTAGCAGCTGGTCTAAAAAAATAGTGAGAACATTTAATTAAACTTAATGTATTGCCTAAAGACTAAATAAATTTTAAATATGGGAGCGGGAGTAATTCTCAATAGGAGCAGGATGGGATCGGGAGTAATTTTATCACGATTGGGACGGGACATGATTTTTTCTTTTGCTTTGGCCCAGGTTTGGGATGGGACAAGATTTTTTTCTGTGTGAGTGGGACGGGACAGGAGTGAAAATCCACTCTCGTGTCACATTCTAATCCACATCAAAGCCACAGGAACATGCACACACTCTAGGAGAATTTAGAGTGACTAATTAACCAAACATACATGTCTTTGGATGGTGGGAGGAAGGCGGAGTTCCTGGAGAAAACCCACTTATGCACTGGGAGAAGATGTAAATTCCACACAAAATTTTGGAAATTTGGAAGAATTCTAATTAGTTATTTCATCAAATGAAAATAATCAAACAACAACAGAATAGATAAAAATAAGGGCTGGATTTTGCTTGGGATCAGATTTTGGCCCTGTGTTACACAGGCTTGGTCATTAGCAGGTCCTGTTGCATTATCAAAAGTTATTAATTTTTTTCTTTTTCCATCTGTTCCCCTCAGCAGGACATGACTGCATTTAGTGAAAACAAACAAACAAATAAACAAACAAAATAAAACAAAACAACCAATTGCAATTTAAAAAACAACAAAAATAAAATCTTTTTGGAAAAAAACACCAAGTCTTTGGCCCTGTGCCGTCCTTTTATGTTGATTTAAGGTAGTGGTTAGTACGATTACCTCACAGCAAGAAGGTGTGATTTGAACCTTGGCTGTGACTTCTTTGTCATGGTCTGAAAACATGCATTTCCACATTCTCCTTAGATGTGAGCAGCACAAAATGGATGGTAGATGGAATGATAGGAGCTATTATAAGTTATTATTAATATATTTAAGACTTGTAATTCTGAACTAGTGGGTCACATTTAGTCATCCACCCTTAAGGATTTGTGGGAGAGAATTGTACATTCTTACAGGATGGTTCAGAAGTTCCTGCTTAAGGGTAAAAGAAAGCACTGAAGCTCCTTTCCTGTAGCATTTAGACTATTTGACCAGTTTATGTCAAGGCTTCCACTCAGATACGTCTGGGTCTTTTTACCCAGTTAGGATCCTTGCAAATCAATATTTGGTGTGACCACCTGTTAATCCTCAACTGAACTCTCTTTGAGAAGCTTTCTTGTAAGTAGTTTTCAGGTTTTTGGGCTTCTTAATGGGCTTTAAAAGTTCTTCTTTGGTTGTTGGCTGCTTTTTGTTTTGTTCTCAGGATCGCGCATTGCTTTAATAATGTGGAGGTCTGTGCTCGTGAGGAGGATTCTTCCCACCTTCAGACCATTTACCACTGATTTTCAGTCCAGTTTTTTGTCGTTTGGCTTCTTGACAGCCACCCCTCCATGGAGACCATTTCTGATGATACTTCAGTAAACAATAGATGGACAAACTAGTAGATAAAAACAAAAACAAAAACAAAAACAAAAACAAAAACAAAAACAAAAACAAAAACAAAAACAAAAACAAAAACAAAAA
>JBAMHW010000003.1:15861261-15876550 GCA_037177495.1 Rhadinocentrus ornatus
TCCTGCTATGGGATGAAACAGTGAACACAAAATAGCATTTTTATTTATTTATTTATTTATTTATTTATTTATTTATTTATTTATTTATTTATTCATTTATTCATTCATTCATTCATTCATTCATTCATTTATTCATTCATTCATTCATTCATTCATTCATTCATTCATTCGTTCAGATATTTTTTTGTTTATTTTTGTACAAAGACAGTTAAGACTATAATCAAAAAAAGAATACATTTAAAAGTAATTGGAAAAAAATAGGAAATTATCTGTTTATTCCGTTGTGCATAACAAAATAGAAACACCAATCACTTTTAATAAGTGCCACTGCCTTGCTATTTCTTTTAGGGAATTATCTTTGCACAGGAAATGACTTTTTATATCTGCATCAAAAAGGAAACAAAACTCTCATTAGCAGTCAAGCTTCATTCAGTGTAAAATTGTCAGCGACATCCCTCTGAAGACTTGTTACAGTGTTCAGGGCAGGTCACCAAGGAAAGGTGTTCAAACTGATGTCTGAATTGTGACATGAATGCAGACAGAGAGGCAGTATTCTCCTCTGGAAAATACATATTTTTTCCTCTAACAATGCTTGTTCCTTTTTCATTCAGATTATCTTGTTTGAGATTCCATTGTTGTGCTGTCTTTCTGAGTGTCACATAGCAATTACACACTTGTAAAGACCTGCGATATTCGGCACAATCAAGACAACTGCGCATTATTGTCACTTGCTGGCTGATATGTTGGGAAGTTCTGATATGTGGTTAAATTAATCTGAAATGCAGTGGACTCATAGAGGTTAACTCATCGAACTGTTGGTTAGATCCATCATTGTGACCAATCAAAGGAACTATTTGAAACCAGGTTTTGTCATGATGTTTTTTTCTGAATATATCTTATAACTTTGGAAATGAGGACGAGCCATCAGACATTCATCACACATTCATGGAAGCTTGAACAAATTATGACAGAAATTATATTATGTTTTTATCTCCAACAGTTTGACGTTCAGTGCAAATCTCATGTTAAACCAAATTGCATTGTGCACAGTGAGACCCTCATTTAAACAAACACATCTTGTTATCAAATCACCTGTCTATCATAGACCTGCACCAGTAGTCTGCATGATGAGTCTTTGTGGGTCTGATCCATTAAAAAGCAAGCGCTCCCCATTGAGGGTTTTAACTTGGAACCTACATAGACCATTTCTACAAACCCAGATTTAGAAATTTTAGTGGATTACTTTAACATTTTACTAAAAAGGAAAAATGGACAAAGCCCGTAAAACACTGTCCCACAGTGATGGAGACATCTGATGAGAAATTCATCCTTCTGCTGCATTTGTGGTGAGTTAAAGTTGGTGTAAAGAAGGTTGGGCTGCCCACACACTGACCAAATATTTCATGGTAAATGCTCTTTCCAACCTGCAGCTTTGGAAGAAGTTTCCACTCTGCCAACATCTGCTGCAGATCTCAAAGGACCTGTGGGCTGTAGCCTACTTTTTCTTTCTTCTTTTTCTTCAGCAAGGTTTGGCTTTGATCTTTACAAGAGTTAGACAGTAGTGCTTTGTTTGTGAAAAACTTAAATAATAAAAAAGAAAGAAAAAATAGAATATCCACTCTTAAAAAAAAATTAAAAAAAATCAAAGTTTGTCTAAAAAGGGCAGTTTTGGGTCAGGGAGCAGGAGCAAGTGTTCATACTCATGCACTGCAGGGTCATTTAATCAATTATTAAATTAAATGAAAATAATTTAATCAATTATGTATATATAAAAAAGAATCATGATAACATGCAGGTGTTGGATAGATACAATAGAATTCCTGCAGGTGCTGAATCTGTGAACTTCATCTGACACATGCACATTTTCGTTATCATGATTATGGATTTAATAATCACCTGATTTAGTAATGGCATAGTTACAGAAGAATGTAGCACTTGTCACAAGACATTCAAAAGAGGTTGATGGTTGCATCCCGGGGACAGAATATGGAGTGAGATTTCACTGTAAAAACTGTGTGGTGTGAGTGTGTCTGTCTGTGTATTATAACCCATTCAGCAGGTGACATACATAAATAAGTAATAGAATTATTATTAAAAATAAGACTACTACTAGTAGTAATAATATAATACTATTGCTGTAATGGTGGATTACAACATAAAAGAAAAAATCATGCAGTACCAGCTTTGTTAGATAGATGCTAGAGCACCATTTGGGAAAGGTACATAGAAGACAGCACACATGTACACAACTTTGAAGTAGTTACCTGTGGAATAGTCATCGCTGCACCTGAGGCCACAGGATCCACTCGCAGATGAAAACATGTGTATGTTTGGATGAATTTTGGCCACTAACAGCCACCATCTATTCACAAGTCATTTCCATGCCCTTCTTCACCACTACATGTCAGTAATTCTTACACACGTTACAGCCAGCTGGCTTCACTACAACTGGACCCAAGAAGAAGGGAGGGGTTAACAAGGGAAAAGGGGCCCTACCTTTTGATGGAGTTTACTGAAACAATATTATTTTAAATAACCATCGTTCCAACTATGGAGAAAAAAAATTGTTAGAAACTGAGTGGGTGAGTGAAGTGTGAACATCTGTTTAGTATTTACTCATTGGCGCTACCTGTTTCCTGACAGGTTAATACCCCTGCAGAAGTTAATTTTCTTTGTTGTGCAGTTTAGCTTGTTGTGCTTAAAATAAAAATGTGTAAAAGCTGGACACAGCTCATATTCTCTCTAGTCAGTTTACTGGTCAGTTTATCTATTTACATTGTTGTCCTGTCGCTACTTTCACTTGTTATCTAAACTAAAATGAATGTGTGCATCAGTTTGTCCACCAAACATGGATAACTGTGGCTGAATAAATGAGAGCAAATCATGTATTTGAGGCCTTTCATTTATTCTAATGTGCATGTAGAGCTGAAAAATTATCTTTGAACATTGTGTGGTTTGATGTGTTGTGACTGATAAGAGCAGAAGCTATTACTGTTATCATGAAAACCTTGGCTGTTTTCGCATCTATAAAATGGCAATAGTCTGACATGAACTTTTTCAAAGGTTTTTATATATTACTTCAGGACAAATATAACACCATTTTCATTTTTTTTGTTGTGTTTTGCATCTGATAAAACAAGACAGTTTGATTACAAATAGGACGAATGCTCTGAACCCATATGTTTATTTAATAACTTATTTGTATTGTCTTTTTGTTATTATGCTCCCGGTTTGCAGGGATCCTATTTCAAATAAATGTATAAAGTTAAGTAATAAACCCGGATGATGAAACAATAATTTCACGGCATCCATTTTGGAAAAAAACATATATTTACGTTCATTTATTTTCTGTCATCATGAAGTAATGAATGAATTAGCTGACTAATTAATTGGCTAATGTCTATTTAAACAATGTCAGAAAATCTATTCCCAGAGGACAAATTGACATTTTCTAATTGCGCTATTGTCCCAAACTTTTTGACCCAAATATAACTAGATAAATGTCAGAGAAGAGATTCTGGCTAAAAGATTTTCTTAATTTGTTGCTCCTCAGATTGGTTGAGATTGATGTTTGTAGATTAACACATTCATTAATTGACTAGTTCTATGTAGCTGTTTTATTGTTTTCTGATTGCAAAACATAATGTTGCATTGGTTGCAATTTTTGTCAGTGTATTTCTGTTTTAATTTTAACATTAATCTATAGTAATTCCTATTGTTTCAGACCCATGACTGGAATATTACTTAAACTTAAGGCAGACTTAAATAGTACACACTCATGGTAAAAGGCTGTGGAGTGACCTCAGCAGGCAGCTGAAGTTGTTTTAATCTTGATTAAAGCTGAATTCTTAAGGAAATGTATGGGATTCTTTGCTATTTTAAAAAACATGTTATCTCAAAGTATTTTTTGCTGTGTTGCAGGGCTTTTGGCGTTTTTCATTGTAATATCATTTGGATACTTCCTAAATGAGGCCATTCTGTGTCTTCTTTCAGATGAACAGGAATAGAAAAGCTTCTCGCTCTGGATGTGGTGGAGATTATAAAGTTGTATTCAGGCCTTCAAGAAGGCCTTCAGATTCAGGATTTACTCCCCGTAGTCCTTGGCTTCATGCATTTTGTATTAGCAGCAGTAGATTAAAAGTGTTGTGCAGTTTTGTCTACTTTATATGGATGATGGCTTTTGCACCTCACTGTGCTATGAATGAATTTTTCTCCTTTTCCAACAGTTTTTGTGAAGAAAGTTAATGGGATTTAGATCCAATAAGAAAACTTGATGTCAGATGACCTGAGCTGCAGGAACATAGGCACTTGAAGTTTGTGTGATGATAAATCATGTTGTTCCCATTATCTTGAAAAATCTAACAAACTCTATGCCTCTAAACCACTCATTCTTTCTGATATGCCCTAGTTTCCATATGTTGCAGCTTGAAGTGATTCTGTTGGAAATAGGTCTGTCAGGGGCACTGGCTTGATAAGACATAATTCCTTAATCCTGACAGGCAGGCAGGTCCTGCTCAACAGATACAGTAAATCAATCAATGTGTCTCAGAAGTAGCACCCCTTTGTATTGATCGTGTACCCCCCCTTGCACTTGCTAGGACACTTTAGACAGTGATGGCTTGCGATGTCTGTTGTTTAATTCAAGCACAGTTATACAAACAACTGTGATGGTCTGTATTCCAAAATATAAAGCTTTAGAAAGACTGTATTTGACCCAAAAGGAGAAATATGTCAGGCATTACTGCTAAGCAAAGCTTAGAGTCAATGGGAAGCTGGAGATGGTTCACCTCATGCCAGCATCTTTTTATTGGGCCATTAACCAGGATCACATATTGAGTGAGATTAGTTTGCAGTGCCTGAGGGTTTGAGAGACCAAGATATGTTTTAACCTGTAGACTCAAGATTCGAACCTGCCCTGTGAAACATATTCAGTCCAGGCCCCAAGGTGTGCATGTGATGATAGGCAGGAATTGAAAGCTTTACAGAAAGGAGATGCGGTACAGCAATGAATACCAAGTAGAGTAGGTGCTTTATTCTTTAAGTAGAAGCATATAGGTGGCTCTGAATGAAGCATACGACTGTAAAGATCAGGGGTGGAAAATGGAGATTGGGGTTTGAGAATAGGGGAGTTATTTTTATTGTTACTGCAAGTTGATTATCATTGAATCAGGAAGTCAGTTTTTAAGATGCTCTTCAGAGTCCCCAATGATTTCCTCTCATAGCATCTCCATCCTTTCTAAGCAGCATGAAATTTCTCCCTCCTCTACTCCAGAGCAAGAGATTCAGGGCTTGTTCTCGCATTTCACTCCATTTATCTTACACTAGACGCAGCTCAGTGATCGTAACCCTCCATTAGCCATCGCCAAAGAGCATCCAGAGTCAGTAAACAGAAAATTTAGGGGTTGGTCCATTTCTTTTTCCCTCCTGTTTTCAACCTAGTCTTCTAAATCACTTACAGTAGCTTTAAAACAACACATTGCATTTACTGTGTTAAAGAAGACGCTGATAAAGTAAGTGCAGGTTTTGGGTTAATAAGCCCTACATGCATGTCCTAAAATTTCTGTAACAGACACAGAAATGGAGCAACTCTCTGGTGTGCCTGTCAAAAAGTTGATATTTCATGAGATAAATTACACCCTTGTTTCCTCAGGGTTCTCAGTGAAGGGAAATCAAATGGCCACAGTCAGCTATTGCAAAATATCATGTCTTAGCAAGATTTACCACATATATCTCAGGAATCTGAAAAAATCACATTTGCTGTCTTTCCAAAAAATGTGCCTTAGATTTTAAATCTCTCAGCTTCCATCTCCCTTTATAATTACCAGCGCCAAAACACAGCTGATGTTGGGGGAAAAGAAATTGAATAATTTAATTTTCATTTCAGTTGGTTCTTTTCCTGTTTCACCCATCTTGGAGTAATTTATGAAACTCATCATACATCATACTGGTCATGGTCACATTATTTTAAATGATTACAACCATTAATTGTAGACTGAATAACTCGATTGACTCATTAGTCATTCTGTAGCTCCGTCTTCAGTCTGAAGATTTGCTGTTAAAATGTTGAACATTGTTTACAAATAGAAATAATGGCAGCCACTTTTAAATATTTGGTCTTGTTAGGTATTCTTAAGTCTCATTTGGATGTAATGAATATAAGGAAGGAAGATCTGAGATCAAATATTCTCTGTGGATCTTAAAATGTAAGGGTTTTTGCCTGACAGTAAGTAGAGTTGAATATGAAGAAATCACCTCAGGAGGATGCTGTGTAACTTACATGATAAATACCACATTTTAAGTTTCCCTCAGCAACAAGGTAATCCACTGACACTTCTGTAATTCAGTAGCACATTAATAAAAGTAATACTTAATTTAGATTATATGCTATAGTCTGTTTTGGTGCTATGTTGGTTCTCTCTTCTCTGACAGGTGCAACAACATGTAAAATAAATGGATAAGTGAGGAATGTTGAGTCTAAAACCAGAGTTTCTGTTATCACAAAGATTGTTCTCTTTTTACCGACCTAGATCACCATGGCAACTTATGCTGCAGGCAGTCCACCGTGGACCAAGTTATGATCAGATTTTATGATTTATTTTGGTTGTGTTATATTGCCATGGAAACCTACATGCATTATTATAATGAAATAGAAAACCCATAAATATGCGTCCATGTTTGGTCCTGATTAGCTGGCAAATCCATTTCAATGCTGGTATTGTAATTAATACTGCCAATTGATTGGAAAATTGATTAAACTATTGAAACTATCCTATTGTGGCTATTTATCACAGTTGGAATTAAATCATTAAAATGAATTTTGCTCATGTTCAGGGAAAAATAAAAATAACTTACATAAATCCTTCACTATGGGAAAGTATTGTGACTAGAAGTTCTTGAGTGTTGTCTGAAAGTAGTCCACCTGGTTAAAGTTAGTAATAATAACTAGCTTCTTTTTAAATTGATCTTTTTTTCGATATTCTCTATAGGTGCCAATGACCTGTTGCTCTTGACTTAGGCAACATTTAAATGGCCCTTTTTATAGTTTTAAACAATGCATCAAACACCCTCTTTTATGGGCGCTTGTCTGGAGCCTGAGAGGAAAACATGAGCCCAATAAAGAATCTGAAAACACCTGGAGTGTATTGTAAACAACACACAGCTACTTCTTATTGATAAATAGAATTAATATTATATATCTAGTCAGTAACGTGTCTAAGTGACATGAGTTGAATGTAATTTATTGAAACATTTACCTTTTATTTTTTACTCAGAGACTGGGCATTCACCAATTAACTATCAAATATGATTTTAAGTGTGTTGCAAACTCGAATATGTTCTGTTACTGCATTGGTGTAAATTTTTCCACATCAAGACTAACAAAAGTAGTTTAAACTGGCCACACTTACCATTTTAATCCTGTGAAGTCTGGTGAATGAGCATTTTTTACAACCCAGTATACACTGTGAATATAAACATGCCAGCAGGTCCTAAAAAGACCAGTTAGCTGCAGTAGCAAACGTTTTAAAGTTTAATACATATCAAAACAATTTTTTCAAAGATCCTTAACAGGCTTTACAATAACAGCACTTAAAATGATTTGTAGTCATTTGAGCAGTGATGTCATTCTCTTTAAACTGACCGTGTCTTTTTGGACGGTGCTTCTAAGGTGCTCTGTGGTCCATATCTTTATCTGCATGCAAGTCCATTGTGCAGAAAAGAGGCCAAGTTTCTTGGCTTCTTTTGATGCATGAATTTTATACCTCATGTTAGCAGTTTGTTTTTTGCTTTAGAGTTCTGCTCAGGCTCCTTTAAGTTTTAAATCCGTAACTAATCAACCTGAAGAAATAATTGAAATCTATAAAATATATGTATGTGCTGCTGTCATTAAGCTGTGCTATGAGGGTTTTAATTTATTTCTACTGTAGCTCCCAAAGCTCCCAAATTTTTGTAAAGAAGATTAATTTAACAGTTGAATGTGAAAAAGTAAAAAGCTCAGGGATTTACTTTCAGGTAATAAGATGTTACTCTGGAAGGAATTTGAGTTACGGAGGGATCAGTGAATTTGCAAAGCAGCAGGAGGCATTTTCATCTATAATTATTAAATGGGGGAAGAATTATAATTGACATATGGGCACCATAGTGATTTAACAACCAATGGCCAGGGTGGGAAATGTTAAAATCATCCCACCTCTTCTGGAGGAATAAATGGGGCAGTAATAATGGTTTGGGTCACATTGCTTCACTCTTACTGCCAGTTATGGCATGAAGTAGGAATGATGGTAATTCAGTACAAAGCCAAGCTTACATGCACTTTGGAAAGAAATGTCTAAAAGTCTAGTATCTTTAATATATCATGATGACACTTGCCGATGTCTTATCTGGTAAATTAATAGCAAAATGGAGAAATAGGACATTTAGAAATGAAAGTCTTTTGAAGAGTGTAGTGTGTAAATTTGCTGAAATTGATACTGACATGCTGATTACTAATGCAAAATATGCACACAGTCAAGTTTCCCCATGATTGAAAAGATGTTTATATTTGGAAAAAGTTGTATTCATAATTACTGTGGAAATTGATTCTGATTAGTTTTATTCTGACTCCTCCGTAATATTTATATGCAGTTTTGGAAACAGTGGTTACAATGAATGGGAAGCAGAATCAAAATATAATTATCTTAAATAACCAAACTGCTGTGTTATTCAGCTACATCTCAAGGTTTGCAGGTGCTGCAGCTTAGAAACCTGAGGCTTAGAGGAGAAGAAAGCCCACACTCACACGGCACAGATTTAAGTAATCAGAGGTTTTCTCAGTGTTTTAAAGTCTGTCATTAATGGGTATATAACATTGCTATTTGTCTCAAAACAAAGCAAAACAAAGTTTGTTTTCTTGAAATGACGAAATGATTAAAGGTGGGCTTAAAAGTAAGTGTGACACCTGATTTCAATGATCGAAACAGATCCCATCACAGCTGATGGGAGGGGCTACAGTCAAGGTGTATGTGTAATTATGTAAATGAGTGATTGGTAAAACTTAACAGTCAGACACGTCGCAATTTCAGCCTTTGTCAGATTTGATAGAAGTAAAATCAGAAGAATTAATCGGTGATGGATGTTGCTCTAACTGACATCAATTTGTGTCCGTTATTGTACTGAGGTATCCCAGTACAAAACAGCTCTGTTCTAGGATATCCCTTGGATCCACCAGTTGAGGTGTTGGAGAGAAGAAGATAATGGCTAACCTCCCCCTGCAGAGCTTCCTCAGAGCCAAACTGCTGCATCCATGAAAAACCACTTAGAAGAGGTCCTTGATTCTCCCAGTAGACCACAGACACACTAAAATAAGTCCAATATAATTTATTAATTTGTACATACCTAATATTTCTTATTTTTATAATTCTTATATATAAACAACAAGTAGGTTTTGGGGGGAACCTGTGTGGAGTTTGCATGTTCTCCCTGTGTAGGCATGGGTTCTCTCCCAGCTTCCTCACACAGTCCAAAGACATGCATGTTAGGCTGCTTTGTTTGTTTTCTCTCAAACAAAGTTTGTTTTCTTGAGAAAACGAGATAAATTATCCCATTACGACGAGAAATTGGTCTTAAAAAAAACCATACAAACCCAGCTGCTCTCAGTTTTCGTTCATTTTCAGATAAATGCTGGTAATAATAAATATTGAATGTTCCCTGTTGTTAAAATGACAGGATTGTATAGGTGGGAATTGTTGGGTTATGTTGCTGGAAAGCAGCTCAGTGACAGATGGCTAGCTCAGTTTAGGGTACTGTTTTCATTTTATTGCACTTCAGATTTTGCTTCACTTAAAAAATACACAAAAAAGAAAAAGTAACATTACCCTTAAACCACTTACAAGTATGATCCACCTTATTGATGCATCTTTTTAAAATCTACTTCAGTCATTTTCTTTCTTTCATTAGAAACAAAGTGGTAGCCTCTACTACACTCTCCAGTCCTTGTGTGCAGCCAAGCTCTGCTCTCTTCATTCATTTTCCTCAGGGCAGCACTACTTCTACCTTCCTATTGATCTACTGTGTAGCATCAACATGCTGGAGTGTCAATTAGAGAACCCCTCCTGCCCATCTGTGAGAGGAGAGCTATCTCTGAAAGTTTCTCTGCCTGGCTTGGCCATCTAGCAGCTGTTCAGGTCTCAGAATAACCTGCTGTCTATGAACATGCATCCATATGTATGCTTGTTTGTACATGTAATGTTCCTCTGGTGGTAACAAATGGGCTACCAAATTAACTAAAGTTGCTAAATTTCCAATTTGAAGTTATTTTTTAATAGAAGGGAGTGTATTTTTTAGTCGAGATTGTTTTTTTTTACCATTGTTGATGATGGCTTCAATACAAGAAATATTAATGCTTTAAAATTCAGTTTGAATTGAGCAGAGCCAAGATGAAACCACATGGATAACATCAGATGCTGTCTATGAATGGAGCTGTCCAACATGTCCATGTCGAGATAGCTTTACTTTTAGTCCTAATATTTCTGGGATATTTCCTGTGAGCTATACAACATTTAAAAATCAGCCCTCAAAGTGTCTAGTTTGTATGGTTTAATTTAGTGAAGTGTCTTAAGTCTCATGTAACATTTTGATGCTGTTGGAGAGGAAATGAATTAATGATGGCCAACAACAGGTTCGTGCCATCTTCCACCATCTCTACTGCAGAAGTGAAATGGGAGAAAATCTGTCATTTATCCAAGAGGATGATGAGCTCTAAAAACTGTCTGATAACTGTCAAAGAAAATTATTCTGATCACTTCAAGAGCCTGACAGGGGAGGGTGTGAGTATGTGACCGATGAGACAAGCTACACAATATGCCATTCATCCATTAGCTTCTTACATTATTTACTTTAAAGTAGGAATGGCTCCAGTGATGAGGACTGTCATCTTAGATAAATGCTGAGGGTCTTTTATAAGTATTACTCTGAGTGACAGGTGTTAAATTAGGATTCACTTTATGGAGGAGCTATGATTGACTGGGGGTTTGGAGGGCTTGTATGTACAGTAACTACATTTTACAGACTATTTGATACAATAACAATTACAGTTACAATATTAAAAAAGAGGATAACTTGTTTATTTTTAATTAATGTTGTTCAGTTTTGTGGCTTGCCTTTAAACCTGTATTTTTAAGTAAAATGTATTTTTTTAATGTTAATATAAATGTTGTTTTGCATCAACACTACCATATTCTGGATCATAATGTAACATTTTTACAGTATCATCAAGTACCTACTTGGGTGATAAAAACTGATAAAGAGGATGTGAACATCTTAAGCTGTAAGAAGTCAGTGTTTGACAGATTAAGAGTTTAAGTTACAGAACAAGGAGAAGTAAAAACCGACCGCACACATGAGATAGCAGCGTGTGCACAGTAAACATGGAGCGTGTGAGCATGATAGGAGTGAGAATTACCCTAAGTTAAAGCACACATCACAAGGAGGCATTTCTGCATTGTGGGAGAACAATACAGTATTTGCAGAGAGAGCATCCTCATGAGAGCTGATTAATCCACTGTGTGCCACACAGCGTCACAAGCATGCGCTAGACTCTCAGATGGTTACAATCAGCTGCTCACCCCTCGCTTGACTTCTTAGGGCTGAGATTTACTTGCTGTAAGCAGCGTGTCCATGTTTGTATCATGTCTTCTTAGTGTTCATTTGGCTTGTAGGCAGCTTGCATTGATATGAGGTAACGTGTCATGTGCACGAGTTGCAATATTGGCCTGAACACTAGAGGAACTCATGCAAACAAGAGCATGATCACGACAGGTTCAAGGTAAACATGATGGTGGATAGTTTTAAAGACCATCTCTCGGACCTTGTCCACAACTACTGGCATCTGAAAGAATTTTCTCCCTTGTTGCACAGTGATAAACACTCGTGCCTTAACAGTTGGCAACAAATTGGAAATGTTTTGGGGGTTGATGTCCCGGAAATACATCGTGTCCATCGCGGGAACGCGCACAGCTAAAGAAGCTGAATCTGTCATTATAGTAATTTCTGTGTTGTATTTTGGCTTCAAATTGATAAATTAATCTTTGTACATCTTTTAATGCCAACACATTATCTTAGATCTGAAATTTAAAAATACATAGAGTGATTTCACTAAAAAACAATTTTCATCAGGACATTTAAAAAATTTAACTTTGATCTACCCACAGTCTCGTTTTTAACGACTGTATTTCAGTCATTTGTGGAAACTTAGTCCACATTTGAAAATGCAACATGACTTCACAGCTGAGTGTCAGATGATGTATAAATTATTTATTCATTATCACATGTGTTGTAATCACACTGTAATACTGTAATGCAAGCAGTAACCTTGGCATGCAGCAGGTTGCCTATTACAGCTACAGAGTTCATTGATACAAGATTGAGCTGTGCTGATTTTAAAGTTCATGAGATTTACATACAGCATATTAACCTGTGTGCAAGTTTCACATATGAAACTGACACCGAAGATTAAAAACAGATTAATTATGATATAGAAGAGGATACCGTGTCCCTATTTCAGCACAGAGAGGGGTATCACCCTGGCAGCCCTTTTAAGTGTATGTGTTGGGTCAGCCTGAATCCCCACTCCTAAACAAACCTCAAGGCTGTGAACCTTGAAGAATCACTGCAATGCGTGCCCAGTAACTTTAAAGTTCCAACCCCCAAGTGGTCAGGATAGATTTTTTTCAGTGTTCTTTGTGGACCATAGTAGCTGCCTGACCTTGCCTTTCACTGTGGATGGAACTTTACATATTTAAATCAGAAATCCCAGGTAATAACACTGACACTGATTTTGAGCAAGATATAACACCAAAAAAAAAAAAAAAAAAAAAAAAAAAAAGAATTTCTAGACACGGTAACTGGATTAAAAACTTGATTTATATCCAGAAGAAGGGCTTAAATATTTTGTATTAATCTTGCCAAAGCAGATATTGGTAAGTTTTGAGTTGTAAAAAACACAGGAAGTCTTTATATTGCCCAATGTTATTAGATTTGTTGACAGGATTGGGGCTTTTAAAATTGTTGTTATAGATTTAGCTGCTACAGCTCTACAGCAATACACTCTTATTTGCCTGAAGGTTATTGTATGGCCTTTTGAAATAAATGAGTGTTGTGAAATATGCTTTTGCACCTGAGGAAAGGTTGTTCTCCTGATATGAATCTCCAATCAATCCTGCTGCTGTCTTTGACATTTTGTCGCTGCTAAATGTTTTTTGTTGTTTTTCTCAAGTCTGCGTTGTTCATGTTTATGGAGAGACGCCATTAAGAGGTCATCTCCATTGTTTGTTACAGTGTTTTAAAATCCAGATAGAAACTAGGTAAAGTTACAGTCTGTCACGCCTGAGGATAAGTGGGAGCCACAGCAATGTATCCATGTTATATGCAGAATATCACAGCTTAGCTGTGGTAATAAGATATATGTATACTTTGATACCACTCACAATAGTTTCTAACACTGTGCTAAGCTTTGAGACCATAAAAATTACTAAAAGAATAATTTGATTTCTGGTCGGAGAGGAAACACTGTAAGATACTGATGTGAAATGTGGCAAAACAACATCACCAACAACATGCTTTATGCAATCTCAAACGTAAAATCTTTCTCCTGCTGTTGCGCATAACAAATACTTGTACAGATTGGAAGGTGTTGTTTTCAGTTTGAAGAAGACATATGAGCTGTCACCCCACCAGTCTTTTTTCTCTGCCGTCATGAAGTTTAATGACATCTGTCTTGGATACTGCGGTCTTGCAGAACAGTTTATTATTTGAACAGTTCAATGCTTGCAGCTGTATTTTTTTTTTTATCTCCCTTTGGGCTATCTATACCATGCAGTGTTAGCAGCAGCAGCTCTGACTCCCTTCATCTCAGTGGTTTCTCTAATGTCAGGCATGCTGCTTCTTCGTTTGCGTTTGGTTATGGGGTCTAAGGTGGGTTGGCTTGCTTCCCAGTTGTCATCTGCTTTGCAGCAGTTAAAGTGGACCTACAGTGAATCAAGTCTGAAAAATTACTTCTTACTCGGTCGGAGATAGTTGGGTGTATTCAATGGACCTTGTCTCTTTAAATATGCTCTCAATGAATCTCAGTCATTGCTGATCCAAGGCCTCAACCCACTCTCCTGGAAAACAAATGCCTACAACCCTATTCTGTTGCTCTGTGCAGGGAGATTGTTCCATCGAAGCCCATTACAATCACAGGGTTTAACGGGCTGCAGACATGTACATACAAGGTGACTTGTAGTGGCATATTTTGCGTGTCTAGCTCATAGTGTGTGAGCATCAATGACAAAAGTGTTTACAACAATTGAAATGGTTCAGAATTTTCATTAAATCTTCCTTTCAGCAGTGAAACCATACAGCTTGTGACACATTTTATTTGTGCTAATAAAAGGTTTTGAAAACACGAAGTTCTGTTTATATATGTGAACACAATATTTAAATTCTTTTGTGGCAAAACTTACATTTGCCTAGAAAGAGCTCTCCTTAAACAATGCAGTAAATTGTTAAGTTGGATATTTTTCTTTCAGATAAGTCTTCATGAAATTAGTTTCTTAATTCAAGTGTTTGATTATGTAAGTTGCAGTAAGCCTGGGCAATATGGCCAAAAACATTATCTCATTGCATTTTGACAGTTTAGGATTAGACTGAGATTATGGTTTTGTTCATGTTAGAGTGACTAACATAACTGTACTGGTTAACCTTTGACAACTTCCTCCTGAGCCACAACTGGGTGGCTGTAGATTTGGTTAGAATTAGAAGGTCGGTGGATCGATACCAGGCATTCCCTGACTACATCCCAAGACACTTAACCCCATGTTGTCTCCAGATGTGGCAATAATCCTATTGGGATATGTGTGTGAGAATAGGTGAACGTGACAGGTAGTGTAAAGCGCTTTGAGTAGTCAGGTTGACCGGACAGGTGCTAAATAAATACAAGTCCAATTACCATTTACTAAGGAATGGCTGAGGAATGGGATGCCATCCCATAGCATGAAACCAGGCTGGTGACCAGCCTGAGGAGGAGGTGCCAAACTTTGGCGGCTGAATATAGATCTTTGAAACGCTACCTAGCTCCCTGAGAGTATAAAATAATTAAAGTGTAAAAATGGGCATTATGGGTTGTTGTATCTTTATTACGGTGGGAGAAAGCAATAATCAAATCTACCAAAGAATCTATATGAGTAAATACAAACAAAAGAATATTATCTAATTAACCTTGTTGTAACGGTGACTAATCAGGATTTCAAATTATGTATAAAAAAAAAGCTTGTAT
>JBAMHW010000003.1:15883503-15895435 GCA_037177495.1 Rhadinocentrus ornatus
TAATAATAATAATAATAATAATAATAATAATAATAATAATAATAATAATAATAATAATAATAATAATAATAAAGCTGCTTTTTCTTCATTATTTTAAAAGTTCACAATATGCTTTAACCAGAAATTACACATTAAACATTATTTATCAGACTTAATACATTGCTGTAACAAAGGCAAGCTTCACTGAAGATAGTTTTGCATTAAAGAAGCCATCGGATATATGGAGACCATTATTACTTAAAACATTAATATAGACTGAACTTTTATTTTTGTTTTTGTTTTGCATACTTGAAAACGTCAGCTTTTTATACCATGCAAGTTGTTTTTAAAGTTACCAGGGTGAATGTTACATCTGCATTGAAAGGTGGACCACAGAGAGAAATTAGCTAAACAGCAGCAACGTGCAGTCAGGGGAGAAAAAAAAAAAAAAAAAAAAAAAAAAAAAAAAGCTTTTAATTATCACCAAGGCTGTCAAGTGATTAAGCTCTTTATTATGATTAATCATAGCTAACAAATGAATTAATTATGATTAATCATGATTAATCACCATTCACAACTATGTCTATAATATGCCTTTTTTTTTACTGTATTGTATCAACACAAAAAGCAAACTTTTCATTAGCTGATCACTTTAGTAAATGCCCCTGCCTGGCCCCCATCTAAACCTTTCTAGACCCGCCCATGTATAAGTACGTATAAGTGTAAATCCTTTCTACCACTTGTCAACAACTTTATTAGAGAGGTGAACTCCCCTGATTTATATCTCAGAACCTGTTTAGAACTTCTCTCACTACATCCAACATCTGTATAGCACCAATGATTTAGTGAAGACATCCCCTTGTTTCCGTGACATGACATGGATCTGATTGACATGAAACTGATGTTGCTTACTTTAGCTAGCACATCCAAGAACAATACTTTTGGGTAAATATGTGCCAGTGTGGAAACCACTAGTTTTCGATCAGCTGATCACTAGTTTCCAATCAGTTATCACTGACAGCTGTCATGATTCACAACAAGAGAGGGAGGGGGCAAGGAGGCAACCGGGTTGCGCAGAGTGCAGAGGACCAAAGCAGTGACATTTGTGCAATCTATGTGAAAAGATTTGTTTTTCAAAAGCGGGAAAAGTGCGGGTGTTGAACCCTTTCACTAGTAAAGTGTGGGTGTTAAAGCACCCTTATCTCTTAACTCACTTTTTCCATTTTGCCTCTCGACACTTCTATGTCTCGCCATTTTTAATGACATATGCTGCACATGCGTTAAATGCCTGCAAATAATTACATAAATTAGTCACCGCCATTAATGCATTATTTTTTACCAGCCTTAATTATAACATAAGAGAATTTTGATATTTGTCCACTGATCTGTAGTATAAAGGTATTTTCTGTATGACTTCAATCATTTTTAACATTTTCTCAAGTAAAATAGCTGGATTTGCGCATTTCCTGATCGAATTCAGGGCAGCAGCAAGCCTGACCTCCCATACACACAGGGTTGTATGGTGCATCCCCGTTTCTGTTCCTTAGCAAGTTGCCAGTATAAAGTTTACAGAAAGTTTTTTTATACATCATGAGTTTCTACAGTCTGTGTAATGTTTTTAATGTAAGTGTGTGACAATGATTCTCACTGATCGGACAATAACCTGCATAGAAAATTAATAAAATGAGGCAGATGTCACAGGGTGGAGAGCCCTGATATACCATCGATAGGTCCCAAGGGGAGCTCTCTATATGAAAGAACATGTAACACGCTGCTTCCCAAAAATGCCAAAAATATTTATCAAGACAGTCAATAAAAACTAAAAGGAAAAACTAAAAGAAGGATCAAGCTAGGCCGATGGAGGGTCCTCAGCCAAGTCCCACATAACAAGGTTGCCCTCTACTGTCTTCTTTACACCAGTAGTCCTCCTCCTCGTGCTTCTCCTGGCGTCAGGTGAAAAGAACCTGTTCGAGGGCAAAAGAGATCAGTAGGCAGAATGAGCAATACTTTGCCAATCTTAAGATATTTGGAAACCAGTGCCACCAGAGAAAGCAGGGGCGTTGTCGAACTCTCGCCCTCCATGGCTCTTCTCTGCGCACTCAAAAATCCTGACCAGATGGTCCGGAAGGGCACCTGCAACTAATATGACCGCTTTGCTCACAAACTGCATATTGGGCGACCTTGAGAATTCCACCTAAATTTAGCCCTATTGTGAGATGCTCTAGGTCTTTGGCTTCTGTTTGGATGTTGCAAGGCATCTACTCCCTTTAACTCTTCCAAAATAGTCTTTGTCATAGCAGAAATTTGCTCTTTTACCTCATCCATAATTTCAGTCTTCAACTGTTGTTTCCAGTCAGTTGCTAACTTCGTGGTGTTCTACTCACTGCTAAATAGTCATGGGTTCGCCGGTACTCCCCCTTTTCATCCTCCAATGCCAAAGCCTCCTTTTTAACCTTCTCAAAGGTGAGCTCCGGTTCCTTCCGCACCTGCCGCCTGAGTTCCCGACGGATGGGTCCCTCCTTCAGGCCCAAGATGAACTGGTCTCTCAACACCAAATCTCCTTGCTCCGAGTCCATAGTGTCTTTCTTTTTCAACCGAGAAAACAGTACACGTAATCGTAAGGAGAAAGCCTTTAAGGACTGGTTAGACTCCTGTCTGCAATTAAAAGTTCTTAAGATTGAGACATGTGTATTGTCCCCATATAATTCAGACAGCACGTTAAAAATCTTCTTTGATGTATTTAGTTCAGTTTGGTCCAGTGCTAGAATCTCTTGTTTTGCTTCTCCATCTAATTGTCCAAGGACAAAGTCAGCTTTCTGTAAATCTCTGATAGGTTGAAAAGTAAGCATTGTTTCCATTTGACTCCACCATTCTCCAAAATTATCGTCTAACTGTACCCAACTAAATTTTGGTACCCAAGGACCACCCATAAAAAAATGCATCATCATCATGGGTTGTCCAGCTGACTGCATCTCCTCAGTTGATTCAATAGAGGCTCAACCCAAGGGACCAATCCTGCCGTCAACGCCACTTTTATGTCACAGGGTGGAGAGCCCTGATATACCACTGATAGGTCCCAAGGGGAGCTCTCTATTTGAATGAACATGCAACACGCTACTTCCTAAATATGCCAAAAATATTTATTAAGACAGTCAATAAAAACTAAAAAGAAAAACTAAAAGAATGATCAAGCTAGGCCGATGGAGGGTCCTCAGCCAAGTCCCACATAACAAGGTGGCCTTCTACTGGCAACTTCCGTACACCAGTAGTCCTCCTACCCGTACTTCTCCTGGTGTCAGGTGGAAAGAACCTGTTTGAGGGCAAAAGAGTTCAGTAGGCAGAATGAGCAATACTTTGCCGATCTTAAGTTATGTGGCAACCATCGCCACCAGAGAAAGCAGAACAGGGCACTGAGCTAAGAGGAGAGGGGTTGTCAAACTCTCCCCCTCCACGGCTCTTCTCTGCGCGTCTCTCTCAAGCTGTCCGCTGCTCCTCTGCTCTGGGGACACCAAGGGTTGGGGAGACCTGTGCAGGGGACAGGCCGTGATTCAACCTGCCGTCAACAGGAAATGATCTGCAGGCAGGTCAAAGTAGCTCTACTGCCACCTCACAACCACTTCACTTCAGGTCCAAAACATAAGCACTAAAATCATGCAAAGCGGAGCCCAACACCACCACAAACAGACACTTATCTTAGAGGAGGGGGTTGCCACATGTTCCCCCCCCCACGATTCCCACGGTGCGTCCTGTCATGCAGTCAATTCTCCGCTGTTCGTGTCCCTGGCGTATCCCGTCATCCGGTCAATCCTCCGCTATCCGAACTCTCAACCCTGCCAGCCATCCCCTGGTGCGTCCCCCACCCGCTCCACGGCTCTCTTTTTCTTCTCCTTCTTCTTTTCCTTGCGGGTCCCACTTCTTTCTTCTATATAGCCGCTCCTCGTGTCTGAAGCCCTGCCGCATTTTCTTCTCCCAATCACACACACCTGTGTCTAATTATCTTTGATGACAGGGTTGCAGTCGCACACACACACACACACACACACACACAGGCTCCCATGCTCACACAAACAGTCTCGTCACCCCAGGGACACAGGCCGTACTCTGCTATACCTTAGTAGTGAGCTAAGAATTTGAGCTGGCGGATGCTTGTTGCTGACGTGCTAAAGTGTTAGCTAAAGTCAGCAGGTCATGTGGTGCAGCGGTTTGTTTATGTTGTGCTTTGCTTCATCTAACTCCCTAGATGGAGGATTATATATCTAAACAAAATTAAAAGATTGAAAACAAACATACAGGTGGAATAAGACAGATGAAGAAAGACTTTCTTCTTTGGTCATTATCTTCTTAGAGGGATCTTTTTGGGAAGCAGGATAGGCGCGTGGACTTCATAAATAAATGTATAAAAAAAATTTAAAAAGTAAAAATGATTGACCTTAAGTGAATACTACTTTTTCTAAACTCTAAACTTGATTAAATCACCAGAATTTCAATTTTTAAACCCAATAATCATTCAACTGAGGATCAAAACTGGATTTGTGTTCCTATCTCCATACTATTATTTTTTTTGTAATAAACATGAAATGTTTAGAACACATGAGAGGAGCAAAAATGCTCCATTCATCGTCTCCTGCTGCTATAAAAGTGATTTCTAGGCCAAATATGTTCCTGTGTGTGTGTTTGTTTTGGAGCATGAGTGCGAGCAAGGAATGCTGATGAGATATGAAACATTGCCAGTGGTCAATATGCTGCCAGTTGAATAGATACTGAGTTCTTACAATTGTAAATCGGACACTTAAGGAGGCAGTGCCTCACCAGCCATGAACCTCACTGCATGGCACTGCTAAGCAGATAAAGCCATTTTAAACATTTGCTCCTAATTGCCTCAGCAGGGTCTGATGCTGAGTAAAGCTTGCCTGACATTAAAATAAATCTCATCTATTTGACTTGGATTTGAGAACTGGGCTCAATGATAACCTTATTATGTTTCCTGACCTGTCATTTTTCTGAAAGAACTGTTGGTGAAATGCTGTAAATTGGCTGTACTTGCTTCTGCGGTTGATCCATATTCCAAATGAGTAAAGTTTAATTGAGGGTAAATTTTGTGTTTGGCAGGAGAAGGATTCGGGTTCAGGTTGGTTGAAAATGCTTAAATACAGCACTTGTATTTTATGTGTACTGGCTTAGACCCTGAGTGTCCATCATATTTACCACAGCATCACTGGATTAAATCAGAACAGTTTACTCCTACTTGGTGCTTTTAATTATTCAATCAATGTTACAGTTCAGGACAGAAAGAATTAGTTAAACATTAAACAGGTAAAATAAAACATTGTCAGTCCAATAATTATGTTAAATGCTTTACATTGGGGAAAGCAAGGCAAGTGTTTGACGAAAAAAAGTTTTTTTTTTTTTTTTTTTTTTTTCAGGCCACCTGCCTTAGTTATGTTTATATGGACAAATATTTTATCAATTCAAATAAAAAAAATATGATCAGAGGTTCCAGATTGCATCTTAACATGGAAGCTGGATGAAGTGATCCAATGAGTTTTATTTACATGATGGACAAATTTTATATAATTACACTTTTGACATGTGCAGTGCCTACTAGTTCGAAATTTTTTTTTATTAAATTTGAACCTTTTGACTATCAAAAAGGCTCAGCAATCCTTAACTCTTCCAGTTTCTCACAATAATGTTGCATCCGCTACTGTCCCGTTCTGTTTTACTGCCACCACTGCCATGGCTCATGTCATATAACCATCACGTGGTTTAAGCAGGCAAAGATACAGTACATGCAGAAATTATACAAATGAGTGTATACATGGTATTTTTTTCAGCTGAGGCGAGTCTCTGGATCGAACTAAAAATTCTTTCCGAATTTTTCTTTTCCAATTGGCTCAGCTGACATGTTTACATGATTCATTTTCATTCTGCTTGGACATTAGATCTGATCAAATGTGCTCCGTGTAAATGTAACTAATGACACCTAAGCCAAAAAGTTCATTTTAAAGCCTGCTTGTTAGCATCATTGTGCATTCTCCTCAGCCCCGAACATGTGTCAGTCATGTCGTGTTGTAAAGCAATAGATACAAGATAGACATATCCTCTATGCCTGTAGATGGTGGAAACTAAGCCACACACACAAATACATTTTGCATACAGCTGCATGCGCATTTTATGAAATACTGCTCTAATTAAAATATGTTTCTGAAAATATCATTCTGATAAAACAAGAAATAGTAGAGATTTCAATGCAGAGATATTACAGTTTCTTTCTAATGTTGGTGCTGTGCAACAGTTATTGATTCATGTACTGCCTTTCAGTGGGATCACTCCAACAGGATGCAGGAGAGATCTGCCGTGGAATATGTTATTATAGTTGGGCCTTGATTTAGATATGTACCATCATATATCATTGATTGTATTTATCTTCATATCATAAATGTTATTTAGACGTGACTAAAGGGAATAAAATTTGACATTACCACGTAAAATACTTATATGTGGTGTTGTACTGTGAATGTTTAGTGTAGGTGTAGTTATTTATATTTAATAATGTATTAGTTAGTCTAATACTCCACAGGAGTACCCCACAGTCTATGTTTCATTTGATAAACTCCCTGATTTCTCATGGGATGCATCCACTTGTCAAAGCCTCCAGCTTTATCTGTGAACTCACTGTGATAGAATATACACATGAAGGTTTCCTGCTTCATTTACATGCTTTTTAAAATATGCTTGTGACTCTTTTCAGGTTAAGTGTGGTTCTTTGCATACGTGTTTCATAAAAACTGTAGAAAACACTGCCCCCCCCTTTTTTTGTCTTATAAAATATTCCTATATGTGCTCTCACACAGGTGATGCTCAGTGTTAGCCTCAGTAATTAGCACCTCCTGCAGTGTGCTCCTGATCCCACATAGAAGCATCAAATCCTTAACACAGTTGTTCTTTGTCTTCATTCATGCACATTAATGTTGTCCTTGCTCATGAAACTGAAAGGTTCTCTGATCTCCTTTTTCTTTATTTGGTATGCATGTATTGGCAATTCATGGCTTTGCCTTTTTACATTTATAATAAATGAGGTTAAAAGAGCAACTTCACAGGTTGAGTAGATCAACATTGTGGGATTTTACCTGTTACTATCATTTAAGCTTTTTAATCATGGTTTTTTTTTTAAATCAAACATCTTCTTGGGCAGTGGTCAATCAATCAGCACCCACTTTAACTGAATAACAGTCATTATAACAATCAAAAAAGGAGAGTAAGCTTGTGACACGAGGCAAAGTAATCTAGTTGGTTACATAGATTAAACAGTAAACCTTTAATGGAGAGGGCTGTGTTGTCATTTAGATGGGGTCTTGAGTTATGGCTTCCCAGGGATCCAGAGGTCAGCCAGAAGCCAGCTGGTTCTCCTGGTCCTGATGGACCTGCTGATGGCCCCGGAAGGTTTAAACTTTACAGGCTTCTCATAACATCCACTGCGCCATCAACACATAATTTACTGCATGATTCAGCATGCAGAGAAGACAACTGCAGCTACTATACTGCAGCTAGAAATAAAAGTTTCCTTTAAATGAAACCAGTGCATGCACACAAGGCTGCCGCCTCTAGCATACAGATGAAGACAGGCAGAGTCTTTCACACATAGACATTCACACCAGAACACACTTGTGCAGCAATACACATGCAATTTGCCAAAATTGTAGCAGACACACACACATGAAGTCCATAAATGCCTCACAACAAAACAAAACATATCACACACAAGTGATGAAGTACATTTGCAAGCAAACTCCTTTAAATCCAGTAACAGGAACCCTAGAGTAGTTAGCAGGTTTACAGTAAAATGTTTCCTCAGCACACAGCTGCATACAGATGTGGTCCAGAAAAGCTTGATGAATATTTAACTTCTACCTTATGGTATCATGGAGACCTGGAGCTGCAGCTCAAGAATATTTTAGTGTAGTTATGAGAAGCATTTGGGGAAAAGATAATTCATGATCACAGACAAGCTATGTCAGATAATTACGTTATTCATTTGCCTTGCAGAAATGCTTATAAAGTTGTCACACATCACCTACAAGGCAGATTACACTACCCATTTAGCTCAACAGGAGGTTCTGAAGGGGATTTCCTTTCCAACTCAACTTAGTGAGAAAAAAAGAATTAATATAATTTTTTATTTCATGTTCTGTGGTGCACATGAGTGGATGGCAGAACTGCAAGGCAGTGACCCAGGTTTAAGAAACTCAGCGTTCTAGTCTTTGATGCTCACTGAAAAGCATTTTACAGGCTCCTTGTTCTGATATTACAGTTTACTGCTGTACTGGACAAAGCATCTCATTCACTGAATGGTTAGTTTCAGGAAAAGGGGTTCTGAGACGAGTACACAATGAACCATTTACAGGAAATAGAAGAAAATTATTTTTCATGAAAGAACACACAGGCCTTCAGCATCCTACTCGTTCTGACATTTTCTTTCAGCTTCTTTGTTCATGTGAGACACTGAACAGCTGTAGTCCAATTTTAAATGATCTTCTTGTGATTTCAGAGAGTTTCAGAAGCAGAAACAAAACATTAGTGCTTACATGTACCTTATTTGATCCAGTCTGGGATTGAGTTGATATCAAATGGCATTTCTGTTGGTCTAAACCCACATGGCTAAAAGCTGCCAGTAATAAAGTTAAGCTTATTATATTTTGTGCTAAAGTTTGGGGTTAATAATATAGATCATTGGTTCCTAACCTGGGGACCCTGATGCCCCAGGGGGATCTTCCAAAGAGCGCACAAGGGGTCCCTGAGGCTTTGATTGTTCAGGGTCAGTGTAAAATTAAGGCCTTGTCGACACAGATATGAGTTGAGGTGTACCTGCTTTTATTTTCTTTCTATCATTTGGATCATTACGTGATGGTCTGAAGATTTGGATTAGGGAGTTCTACTAATGCGGTCTTTCCTGCGTGGTGGTTCAATGTGGTCACAGATGGTAAAAGTAGTGAATTGTTTGCAATTGTGTGGCAAATTCAACAAGAGTTACTGGTATTTTTTATGATACCATTAATAATTTCTGAGTGTGTATGTGCTTATGAAAGGAACACTTGTAAAACTGCATTTGAATATCAGTTTTAACTGTGAGGTAAAGCTATCCTGTCGATCTACTTCAAAGTATATTCGTATACAATCTTGGACAGCAAAAGTGTGAAGTGGAGACTGTTATCAAGAGCAGCTGACAGTATCTTTTGCGAGCTCCTTCAGAGAGCGAGCTGATCCATTCTGCAGATGTCTTGTGGTTGAAGCTCCATCGCATCCCTGTTCCCCAGAGGTGCTCAACATATGCTTTGTTGCAACCTCTTTTAGCATGTTAATGGTTATTTCTCCCCTGTTGATCCCCTGCTTCTGACTGTACAAATTGTAGCCTCAGTCCAGTTTGGCAAAATCAGTTAATGTTCATCTTGAATGGTCTGTAGCACAGAACCTCAAATATCTATTCTTTTCTTTTTTTTTTGTGGCAAAGCTAGTTCATCAAATCTGATCTAGCTCAGGCCTCTGAACTCTAGTGTGAAATATGTTAAAGAAGTGTGATCTGTGCTGCTGAAGGTAACAAATACAGCAAAAAAATATTTGTTTTGGGTGACTTTAATAGCTGGTTTTCAAATTTGTGTCCATTAAGTAAAAAAAAAAAAAAAAGTTAAATAGATCTGCACTCATATGCAACTAACTCAAAAGGTGAATGAGCCTACTAAAGTATTTAGGAGTTTTTGCTGCCCACACATCTGTAACATGCATTGACCAAATATTTACCAATAATAGTGAAGTATGTCCAAAGCAATATCACCTCCCAGAGGTTTTAGCAATCATTATATTGTTTTCATTATAAGAAAAACATCAATACCCAAAGCAGGACCTAAAATATTGTATAAGAGGCCATAGAAAAGGTCTTTTGAATAAAACTTAATGAGAGATTTAGGGCACATTGATTGGAATCAGATGAACAAAGTTTATTTACTGAGATTATTGCTTCTCATCTCTGCAATTCCCCTTTGCTTTAAGGATCCTGGAGCATGAGACAACAGCATAAAAAGTAAGGAAATGTGTGTTTGATCAATCATTTTTCTCCCTAAGTAACACCACTATATTATAAATCATTGGAAAGTCTGATTAGCACCTTTCCAATGAGGTATAACTTGTTATAATCGTGCTTCTGTGGAATGAGCAACACAGCTAAACGAGCAGGTAGTGTCCCCCCAAAATGTGCCAAAATTCCCTGCAATATTCTACTGTTGGTATTCACACTTGTATTGAGATTAGTGTTGCCAGGTGTATGCCAGACAGAGATATACAGTTGGCACCTAAATGATAGACAGACATATTAGAATGAGATTTTAGAGCCTGTGGTGATCCCATATCTCCAGAATCTAGGACCTAATGCCATCCTCCAGGATGAAATCTCTCTCCCTCTGAAAGCCAGGATCATCACAGAGTACCCCTAGAATTTGAGAGTGGAAAGGATGGAAGGGCCTGCCATGAGTCCAGACCTTAAGCCTTGATGTTCTGTTTGTGAGTAACCAACAAAATCTTGGTGGCTGACCTTTAACAGCTCCTGGCTGAGGAATATTATGACATCTCAAATTAAAATGTGGCCAGGCTGATGGGGTGCCCAACAAATTACAGAGGTTTCAGACAGTGTAAAATTAATAAAGGGTAGAAATGGCCATTATGTGTGTTTTGTTTTTTCTTTTTCGTATTACTGTGGGAGAGTGCAATCATCCAATCCACCAAAAAACTCAAATCAAGGGTAAATACCAACAGGGATTTTGGCACATTTTTTTGAAACCCTACTCAAAGGTTGAGCTGTGTTATTCATTCCACAAATGCACAGTCCATAAAAGCTATACATCGTCATAAACATAACTAATCAAGCTTTCCAACCATGTATAATATAATACCCGTTGTTAAAGAGGGAAAATAATCAACCTAACCACAAATTTCCACAAAGTAGTTTTTTTTTTTTTTAGCATTCAATCAATCTTAAATGTCCAATAAATTTCTTTGGTGGGCATTATAAGTTTTTTGTTTCTGCCTTTATACCCTTTTCGGAGTGTCTTTAGGTTTTCTTTTTGCAAGGACATACATTAAATATATACTTTCGTTGTAAAAAGATATTTGAATAAAAAAAGAATAAGGAAAGAATAAACTTCTTTAAATTTTCACTTAGTTGTGGATTTGTAGAACTTGGCAAAATGGGTGATGAAGCGTCATGCTCCATTTCACCTTGTTCTGATAGCTTTTATTCCTTCATAAACCTTTAAGGGACATTGTATGATGACAGTCCTGTGCCAAAATGGATTTTGCTGCCCATTCATGGAAGTGACAGTTATATAAGTATTGTGAGTCCATCAGGGTGTCTCAGGTCAGCCCAGACGTCCCATTTAGTGAGTCAGTAAGAAGATTTTTCTCACTGACTACTTCATATATTTTCAGTTGTTGTACATGGGCCTGACTTAAATAAAATGTCAGGTTTAGACTTCAGTCAAAATTGTTCATGAAGTTGACGTTCTACAACTTGTTATTTATGTAACATAAGACTGAATTATAGATCCATATTTCATGTCTTACCATGAAAAGATAAAAATTTAAGGTTTGCAAATAGGATGTTACATAATTATTAGTCAGAAAGCTAACATTTTTTTTCTCTAAAGGGTGATACTGAAATGTGGCATAGGGCACATTATTACTTCATAATTTCATAATTAGGGGCCATTTTGGCCAAAGTACTGGATGTTTTTCTAGGAGCTGCAGATAATAATCCTGCTTAATTTAGAGAGGTGATTTCTTTCTATTTTCTGTATTTTCCAGAGCCTTTTTTTCCCCTCCTGATCCCATCATAAGCACGATGCTGTCTGAATTTGCAGCATTTTAGCCATTGCTTTCTTTTACCTTTATTGATAGAAAGTGCAAA
>JBAMHW010000003.1:15913311-15946914 GCA_037177495.1 Rhadinocentrus ornatus
CTGGAGCCTATCCCAGCAGTGTTTCAGGTGAAGGCGGGGTACACCCTGGACAGGTCACCAGTCCATCGCAGTATATATATATATATATATATATATATATAGTTGACAAAAACATGCCCCAAGTGATATGTCATAATTACTGTGGTGTAGGCATCCACCAGGGAGCATATGATTACTATCCAAATCTATACAACAGGTATTTGGGCAAAGGTTTTACCTTGCGGAAATGCAATGCGTCTCAGACTGTATGTATTATATGATTTTTTTTAGCCATTAAATGGTTAATTTCTGTTAAAATTAAACAAACAAAAAAATATAAAAATTGAGTTACGGTGCTAACCCTAACCCGATGTATGATAATTTTTTGAATAACCATTTGTGAAACCACTGTTAGTTAAATAAAATAATTACTACCTAATACTTGTATTTTAAATATTTGGTGTTTTAAATGAGTGAACTTGTGTCCAGTTTTAGCTTAGCCCAAATAGTGGGAAATGGATTTAGTGATCACGTGAGTCATAGTGTATGTTCACAAATGTGTTTCATAATTCATTTTTATGCACATGTACCAGTACCAGTTCCTCAGATTACCCTCTCGAGCCTTATTTTTTCTTTATTTGTAATTAATTTATCTCTGCTCATACTTAATGATTTAATTATTGGCATATCTCAAGTCACTCAGGTAAAGTAATATCTAACGCTATTCCTGATAATAATTTTAATGATTCTTTTGACTATGCTTTTTATATATATTTGGAATTCTAATTAGTTGAAATTATGCTTTGCGAGCGTAAAATTAACTTTTGATCTGCAATGTAATCATGCAGTTCATATAAATAAGCAATTATGCTATCACAAATGTTGCTTTTAATTATTAATCACTACAACAACAAGTGATTTTCTTGCTTTATTTCTGTTTCATAAATGTTTCAGGGAAATTTGTACAAGTAAGTCCTTAAGAAAAAAAAGATTTTTTATTCATTAATTTATTTTTCTATTTTTTTAAAGATGTTCTTTAAAGTCCATCTTGGGGAAATACCCAACTTCTCTTGGTCAGCTTTATAAGGATTGAAGACCATGTTTGTTGTTTTCCACAGTTGAAAGCCATTCCCTTATTCAGCATTTCCCACCATACGAACAAGAGGGGGGAGTCCCTGAATGGCTTGAAGGAAACATGTTTATCACTTTCTCACAGCTGCATGCAACACTAAATCAAATCTGTGTGTGATGCGATGCAGAGGAAGAAGATTTTCCTGTAGCCACTCTTAACACTGGCTGCTTTGACATTAAAAAAATTATCTGAGGATGGAATGTTATCTGCCCCTTACAGTCCTGAGAGCCTGTAAGCTGTAAATCAGTCAACTAAAGGTCTAAAAGTCAGAGCGGAACTTTTCCATATCTTTTTCTGACAGTAATGACACTCTTAGGAATCTAACCTAGCTGGTTTTTGCACAGCACATACTAATAGAACTTTAGAAAATGTTCAGTGTGTGAAATTAGGACCCTAAGTCTTTGATAATTGAATTTTAAGGAATAAGTGTAGTATTCAATTGTATTTTTGACATCTTTAAAGAAAAGATTGTAAGTTGACTTTAAATGCAAAGCGTCTCTACCTTTTAGCATGTATGTGAACCAGTGGGGAGTATGAGGATGAGGAACTTAACTTTAAAGACACGAAAATTTCTCTTTTCCTCCATTTTTGCATCATTGCTTCCATTTTTCTTTCTTATTTTTACGGTGTCAGTGTATTGTCTTCATCTAAAAATGTGTTTTGTCAGTTTGCCTCTCCATTTAAGTCAAAACCCTCCCCCACACACTGTTTTACGGTATTTTCATCTCTTGGTTGATGGGGTTCACAATGGCTGAGTGGTTTCCTCCTATAATATTATTCTTACTCTCTTCTGCTGACTATGTACGTATAATCATTGAGTTCTGGAGTCTCTGAGGGGCCAAGTGGTGAAGCTGATGTCTGATCCAGACCACCATTTTACAGACTAATAGCATTTCCCGTTACTGAAATAATGCCCAGTATGTCAACAAGGGCATTATTTGAAACCACCAAGAGAAGGGGAGTGATAATGTTTTAAAGGATGATGAACCTCCAGCGACAAATTTTCTCTTTATTCTTGATAAGTTTGGAAACTTGGTCAGTTATTCTAATTAATCTGCTGCACTTTGGAAGGTTTTGCCTCTGTTGGATGCATTCATCTTATGTGGCCTTTATCAAGGGCCAATGCAATTTTCTCCTCTCTACCACATATCACAGGCAAAGAAACCAAACTCTGATGACGATGGAACGTATTCTTTCAAAGGAACTCCAGTGGGTATTCATGAAAAATGCATGAATGCCGACTACACATGGTTGCTCCCTTAGGCTGTGGCTCTGAAAATATGACGATGATAAACAAGGGTATAATATGTCAGCATTACTGTGAGAAAGAAGGTTTAGTCCATGCTTATGTATGTAGATTATATACTCACTGAAGCTGGCCACAGTATCTTGTGCCAAAGCTGTCATCCTTCCAAATCTTACTGGTCTTTTCACCAGTCCCTCTGAGAGTACAGTATAGCTTAAAATGTATTAGAAGAACCACTTGGTCTCTCTTGTTCTTGTTACGTGCTAAATTGACAAATGTGAGGCCGCTTTACTTTCTTTGTAATTTAAATAGTAAAATCAGACAAAAAACCAACTGAACAGTTTTAAAATTATTGTGGACATGGGAACAGCAAATCAGTTTGTGGTGGTACAGTTTGATCAGCTGTTTGTAAGAGACCTTAATGACAGGTTCTGCTCTAATTTACTCATCCTCATTGACACATGTTGCTATGTATTCCCCTAGTGACCCTCTGCTGATTAAAACTGTAATTGCACCACTTGTGCACTTTTAAAAACATGACCTTCCAATATTGAAACTGAACCTTGATTTTCCAAAACAAGGCCTTCGAAATCAAATTGAAAGATTGAAGTATGAAACAAGGCAATAAATTGTTTATTTTAATGGCTTCCCATAATGCTGTTTTGTGGTTGCACTTGCTGTATTATATGCATCATGGGAGGCAGGAAAACTAGAGTTATGCTTGCACGAATGCACAACTAGCTAACAGCGAGATCTTAAACCTATTTTCCATCTAATGTTGATAGTCATGGCCTATTTTAACTAGACTGCTCTAAGCTGATATCTTCGCTGTAGTGTGTTTGGGCTTACATTGACCAAAGAAGCAGAGGTTAGGAGAACTGACTGGGAGGCATAGAGGAGTTGATTCATAAGAAATCCCCCGTAAAAGTGTGATTAATTGCAGTGTATAAAGTAATTTATTATAAAGGCTGCATAAATGATTGGCCTAAGATGTGATTTATGGGAAATTATTTTTTAAACAATCTGGTTTGATTCTATGTGATTTATTCAGTTCTTAACATTCCTCTGGAATAAATATTTATTTGACATTTTAAATGAGGACAAGCCATTTTTAAAAATGCAGGATAGGTTAGACTAGTAGTCAAATTTTTGGACACACATACCCACTGGATTTAATTGGAAAGTTTGTCCATCCTTTTGACTGACACTGTTTGTAATAAAAAAACAAAAAAAATAAAAAACAAGAAAAACACATCATGTTTCCTACTTTTATACAACAATAGGAAAATGTACCTTCCTTTTCTTTTATACTTCTCTTTGACAAACTAGTCTGGCACACATTTGTTAGTAAACCCTGTAATGGCATAGCTGTAAACCACTTTTGACCTCACTGAGTCATGGATAAGTTGGAGTAGAAAGGCCTTCATCTTGTTTGTTGCTGTTCTTAATACTTGTGCTATTTTTTTGGCATCCAGTGATTCACCACAGCATCTCACCAATAGAGTGTTCAGACCTGCCAGTCGATTCTTTACAAACTTTTATTCACTGGTCCTTCTTTGTTATATAGTGATTGTGGGCATTTACTGTACCTTCAGATCTCAGTGTGCTGATATGTTATTTAAATGGTGTGTAGGCTCCACTCACTCGGCTTTCGCTGTTGTGCACCCAGTCTGACATTTACCCTGATAGGGTTTTGCTTTGACTTTATAGGGTCTGCAGTAAAACCTCATTCAACTAGATCTAAAGGGTGTTTTAATTCTAAAAGTAAATTTTTATACCCTTTAGTAATAAATAAAATAAAACAGGACACAGGTTAGGGAATCGTGGAAGAAAAACGGAAGTTAAAGCAGTTAAAAGTAGAATTAACATGAAATAACAGCGGTAGAGAGAAGAGGGGATGACATTTTGTCACTAGAGTCAAATGCAGGTTCATGTTTGACCAGTGGGAAGGAAATCAGCCCGTTCAGATTTTTTGTAATGTGAATGTAATTATTTTGGAACTAATTTTGGCGTGTTGCTGTGCTTTCACATTCAGCTTCAGCCCCAATCCTCCTTGGTGTAATGAAATTTGAGCCACCCTTTTTGGTGACTCATCCCTGCTTCACGAAAGGAAAAGAAGGTCACATTAAATGGGGATTTATATAAGGCTATCAGTGCAACTGTGGATTCCCACGCTGTAATACCACATGAAAAAAAAGCAAATGAATGATTTTGGCAAGACACTTTCACATTTGAACAGTTTTGCTTAGTGCACTATTTCCTTACATGGGGTGAGATGAAGTCATATTGCATTCTTCTGGATCCACAGCTTTCAATTGCTTCATTCTCCAACAAATGGATAGATATGCTAAATGGACCCAAATAATAATAATACTACTACTACTACTACTAATAATAATAATAATAATAAAAAAGAGAAATCCTACTCCAATATAAATCTTCTGCCTACCTCAGCCCTGTCACATCTGTCACATCTGTCAAGATCTGTAAGGTATCCACTCACTCTTTGAGTAACAGAAGGAATCTCCAATGTTGCAACTGGGGACAGTGCAGCAAAATGGAAAGCTCTCACTTGTCAATATTTATGTTTCCTCGGCCATGTCGAGCCCAATGTTTGTGCCACAAGTCAACACATAGACTACAATATTGCTAAAGATTTATAGCCCAGGTGGGACCGTTCACAATATTGGACATATTTGTAATATCGGACAGCACATAAAATATACTGATCTATTTAGGCTGGTATAATTCCATATGGGCAAGTCATTGATAAGAGCTGTCTAATTGAAACAGCAAGTTGAGAAAGGGATCGATGGTAACACTGGTGCAGAGAACTCTCCTTATGAGAGTCATATTATTAGATTTCTTACAATCTGATAACCCTTTTGCTTTTGATTGATCTTTTCCATTTCAAACGTTCAAGCCTTGGATCAATGGTTCTGCCCTGCAGCTCCTACCATCAAAAAGGTAGAAGGTCTGGTAAAGCAGAAAGCAGGCACTATCCGAGACTCATGTTTTAGTGAAATTGTGTGTTGTCTTACTATTGCAGCATTGGGAAAAAAATAGCCCTGCTGCCTCTTATCTACAGTGGCACCACTTATCATCAATGTTGTTCATGCCAAGGCATCAAAAAGGCAACTTGAGAAGTTCTGTCTGTAATTATGAAATGATGACATCTTTATAGAGTTCGTCTGATGAGAATTTAAAAGAGCCTTACAGTCTTGTGGTCTTCACATTATGTCATCTGATCTTTCCACAGTGTGCTTTCAAAAGAAATGGGATTTGACTGTGAAGGGAGGAGAATAAGCACAACTAAGTGCTCCTCTCTAATTCTCCCAGCCTAGTCTCTTGAGATATTCACTGGAGCTGGTGGGTGTAGCTATATGAACCAGAGGGCTGAATGAACTGTAATGAGATTAGTAAATACAGTACACAGGAACAGACATTTTACAGGACTGCATGGCTGGTATTACATATCTTCCTTGAGCTGGCCTTGCTACTGCAGTCATCCTCAGTGTATACTGAAGATGAAAATGCAATCCATGGACATAGTGTTTACTTGCAATCCTTAGGCCTTTGAGCGTTAGCGTCTGTAGATGTTGTGTAAAGTCACAGTTTGTCATTTGCATTTACCCGTCGTTCACAGTTAAGTTCATTCAGCCGGAAATGAGAACAATATGAGGGCGAAAATGAAAACATACAAATAAAAAAATTATTAATTGCTCTCTACAAAGACCTGAAATTTAGTTAATTAGTTAAGGCAAGGGAAGAAAAAATGTATTATTCCTCCATTTATTATTTCCTCCGACTCAGCAAGCAAACCAGTGTGGATAAACACGAAATCCTATAAAGTTACTAGTAACTGCTGCTTGGATAGTTTTGTAGTTTTAAATAATCTTCTGTATTTATCATCTTAAAAATATTTAGGGTAGTATTCATTTTATGGCTGTTTTATTATGGGGATTCACCAAGTCTGTGGTGTTGATATAAAAGCAACAAACTTCTGCTTTGAACCCTTTGCCCCCTTCTTTTCCTTTATCTGGGAATGTCTTTGCGCTCATATTGTGGGGCATGCATGTTACAGTACTCCCAAATCTTGCATGAATAGCTATTTTTTGTTTTTCAATAGCCCTTTATGTGTAACCCCCATCATAGCTTCAAAAGAGGCTTTCCAAGTCTTGTTTAAAGCTTTGTTTTCATTTTATTTTTTTTACAGCACCATGTCCATTACTATCTATTTACATGCACACACATGCTCAGCATGTATATAAGGTCATGCAATGTGCATTTTGTAACTATGATAGTAACAAGTATTTCTGAAACTACTAAAACACTTGTGTTTGTATGAAACCCTGGATTAAAATAAAAATATTGGGTTTATAGCCCAGGTGGGACAACTCACAGTATTGGACATATTTGTAATATCGAACAGCACATAAAAGACACTGGGTGAATCTTGTCTATTCAGAAAATAAAACAGGTCAGGGTTGAACAGCTGACCTGTTCAGGCAAAATCCATCTGTCTTACAAAATGCTCCAGAAGAAGTTGAAATTGTCTATGAAATTAACTGAATGTAAGGTACATGCAGCTGACAGCCACATTTTCAGACTAAACAGTCCGTTGAATCTCTCCACTCCTTCTCTGATCGGAGGGAGAGGGCCACTGATGAATATTCAGGCACAGACAGCTGATTGTATCCACCATTTGAGTGAAGTTTCATTTCAACACCTCGACTGTTGTATCAAAAAATCGTTTGTGGAATTGTCAGATCACACACTGACCCAACTACTAAGACAATTCAAAATGAGGCTCAGTAGTGTATGTGGCCTCTACATGCCTGTATAACATATAGGCATGCTCCTGATGAGAAGACAGATGTTCTCCTCCCAGACCTGGATCAGGGCATCAGACAACTCCTGGAAAGCCTGTGGTGCGACGTGTCTGGTTCCATCCACAATGTCCCAGAGGTGCTCAATTGGATTCAGTTCTGATGAACGGGTAGGCCAGTCTATAGCATCAATGCCTTAGGTATCTTATTGTAGAAGTAAAGATATACTTTAGTTTTTCATTTTTGAATATGCATTGCAATTTAGCTTGACGTAAACAGGTGTGTAACAGTTAGAAGGAGCCCTACTTGGGTGTGTAATGATTTAGGAACTAGGGAATTTTACTAAATGTACCATTGTTATTATGAAACTATTTCATTTTGTGCTGCAGACCAACATAGCTGTGACAGATTCTGTGGTGAGACAGTGTCTATGAATATATACAAATTATTATACATTCAGCAAATACTACAGGAAATCCAGAGTGGCTTGGGCCTGCTAAAGAAGTCATCCAAGTGGTTTATTTGCAGTGTTAAAGCAAAACAAACCAACTGCTAAACTCTAGGTGTTAATATATGACTTATTCATCATTTGAAATGCTAGACTACTGTTAAATCCCTCCACTGATTTGTATGCAGCATCAGATTTTATTTTATTTTTTCAATCTGTTTGTGGAACCAGAGAATAAAAGACAAAAAACAGAAACAAAAACGTGGGAAGCATTAAGTTGCTGCATGATTTATTTTCAGTCACTGCAGTTTGATTTGCCGATGTGTGTTCCCGTAGCGCTGGCTACCATCACTAGAAAGTGTTCATCTGTCAGTTTGGTGATGCTTCATGCTATCATCTCCTGGTCTCTTTGCTTTGCTCTTGTCATCTCAGTGATTTTTAAACCAAATGAAACCAAATTACTGCACAAGAAGAATAAAACACACATTTTCTATTTGAGTACAGTTCCTTTACTATGTTTTCTTTCTGCAGTGAAATTAAGATCAGACCTTTGGGTTTAAAATAAAATACAAAGAAAGAAAAACACTGTAGTTTTACGCTGTTTTTTAGCCTTGAATTCAGTCTCATGAAATGTTAATATGTTCTCATACAAACAGATGGTATGAATTATTGACTCCCTCCCTGATGGACATTTACACCCGATGAACCAGTAAAGGATGTAACACCCTGGCCACTACATGTTTGACAGGTTGCCTTCTGGTAGGTGCTACAGGTGCATTAAAGCCAGGACAAACAGATTTAAAAACAGTTTCTTTCCCATATCTATCATCACTCTGAACCCAAATTTGTACTGACCACCCCTCCTCCAAATATTGAAATACTGTCTGCCCTCCAACCAGGCTGCATAGACTCTTACTTTTTCTTTACTTATTTATAAGCCAATTGTTGGCTCTAGCCTTTGTGTCTTTTAGTAATTTTAAACTGTGCTTTTATGCTGTACATGTTTTATACTAATGTTTATTTTAGTGTATTTTGTCTGCACTTTAAGGATTAACCCCCCACAAATATCATTATACTTCTATAATGACAATAAATACTTTAAACTTGAATACAACCAACAGTAAACTTCCATATTTTAAAACTAGGAAAGAATCAGTAAAGGAAATAACACTGTTACTCCCAGTCTTCTCTTTCCCTCAATAAACGTGAACAATCTCACTCACACGTTCAATTAAGGATGAAAAATCAAAATAATGAATGTTGTTCAAACGGTTTTAAAGATCCCATATTATACTTTACAATTTCATATGAGTATCAGAGGTCCAAAAACATTGTTTTCAAAGTCTACTTACCCATATTCAGCATTGGCTCTGCTTAGATCAGGCTGTTTCTGTGTCTGAACCTTTAAATGCTCATGAGTGGTGCCTGTCCACCCCCACTCCATGCCCCTCTCTGGGAGAAGATGTGGCTTTTGCTGGTGCCTGCTCTGTGATTTTAGAGGGCAGACTCAGCTAGCCGGGGGGACTATGAGGACACACATGACTGTCAGTAAACCTTTAGAAAGTGAATTTTGCATAAAAGGTGACATTTAAACACTGTAAGCTGGAAAAACAAAGCTGAATTTAATTCATGCCACCATTGCTGAAACCACAAAAGGAGCTACTTATCACAAATGATACTGCTTACCTTTTAATCAGGATTTAACTCCCATTAGGACCTAAGTTTTTCCCCTGACCACCTAAACGTAATCATTCAGACATGGTGATCAGGAGAAACCCTCTCTCGGTTCGCCTGTTGATGCTGTACCTAATTTAAACTCATCTGCAGGTCAGGTTATCTAAATGAATGGAAAAGGAATAGAAATGCCCTCTCTGGGTGTAAATTGGCCACTTTGTATGACAGAACTAATTTTAGTAATTGTACCTCTTGTAAGGTGAAATAATAAAGGTGGGCAAGGGTGGGCTTACAGCATCTATGGTTTTTACATATTTAATGAATTTGCTGAAACTATGTGTTACAATATTTGGCTTTTAGTTTCAGTTAGTTTGCTTAAATCCATTATTAATTAACATATTTCATATTAAGCTGGCAACTCCACTTGTACAATAATGATTATTCATTCCACCTCAATGATCTGTTGTACAATCGTTAATGAGCTTATGGAAATTGTAAGTTACTGGCAAAAACAGCACTCAGGGATAATGAAGAAACTGTTCTGATTTAGGATATGAAATTCATAATGAATACAAACCACAATATCTCAGATTTTAGCTGCATATCTTCTTGTTAGGCCGGCGGCCATCTCTGAGCTTCCCGCCTTTGCCACGTTAGCAAGAGCAGAGATGGAAGCGGGAATGGGGGCAGGGTCAGTGAGGTTGGAGAAAAAATGAAAGACAGTGATGGGGTGTGGGTCAAAAATAGCAAGATTGAGATGCAGTGTGTATAATTAGGTGTAATAATTAGGTTGTATTAATCAGACACACAACATCGTAACAGTGTCTGGAATTGCCTGGATTTTTCGGCGAAAAGAAAGAATATTCTTATACTATAATGTATCAGTGTTCTAAAAGCATTTTTAATTGAATATATATAAAAAAAACAATATTCTAATCTTGATATGTGAATTATAAAGTACCAATGTTTGGAATTTAAGGCAACATATGTGGCAATTTTGAGCTGGAAATGCCATATTTCTGAATTCCTAAATACTTTAACTCAATAACTCTACAGAAGAAAAGAGAAGCTCATGTTATTTAGAATTTTTTTGTAATAATGCAATAATTTCAAAACAAAATGATATCTGTCCTTTAGTGTTGAAACAAAACAAAACTGAGATCACCAAACATCAGAGGTCATGGCTCTCTCTTATGATGGAAGCAGCAGTGTGAGGTGGACACGGAAGTAAAAAATGTCAAATATTGGCTACTCATGCACACAAGAAACTATCTGCTGTACATGTGAAGCGTTTTTGGTGCTGAGCTCAACATTTCTTGGGTCAAGTTCTTGCAGAATTAAACAGATGCCGTCTTTCTTCACATGCAATCCATCTTTGATAAACTTTATATACGTTCACCAATACCCCAAAATTAATAACTGTTCGTGACGGAAAGTAGTAACCTGAATAAGGCTGCTGTATACCTGTGCTGAAACAGACCACGTGACTTCAAAGTGTTTTTTGGCAACAACAGTAATAAGCACATCAAAAGCAAAGCAAAGCTGCAATGTCTTTCCAGGCGAGAACAATATAGTAAAAGAATCTATGTCTTCAAGTTGGCTGCTGGACAAAAATTCAAGACAAAATACTATTTCTCGAGTTAACAATTTATTTATTTCATAAAACATTTGCTCGGTATCTGGTTCATATGAACAGCTGTGTTGTCCACATCAGCTCAGTTAAACCACGAGGAAGAAGTTACAGAGACTTTTTTACCCTCTGGCCAACAAGTGTGGGATTTCCTCTTCTCTCTGTCCACTCCTCACATGCTCTCTTTCTCCAACTCTGCTTTAAACTGGTTCTAGCTAGTTTTCCCCTGCAGCTGTTAGCTCCTAAAAAGTTGACCCCCACTCACATGTCTTACAGAGTGAAAAAGCACTGTGCACCAGTATTGGGATAACATTCACACAAAATATCTGAATAAAACAACATAATATATAAGCATGATGTCCACTCGTTTAATTGCTAAATTAAGTCCATACATTGCTGACAGAAATGCATGGAAGAGTTTATGCACAAAGGATAATTCATGAGCAACAGATACTTTCTTGTTAGCATGTAAACCAATATCCACATTTGTTTTTGGACAAAAGGAACTTGTCGGTCCAAATATTGACATAGTTGTTGGTCATGGATGTGGTTGGGTCAGCAATAACATTGTGATTATCTTTTTTCCTACCTTTTACTTTCTTGGATCATACAGTTATCAGAAGTAATGAAATGATTTTTAACCTTACATACAGGGTGAGAACGATTGACTTCATGGAGTGCACATGAGGGCAGCCTAAGGACCCAAGCTGCTGGAGAGTGTCCAATAATCACCTGATTGGGCTGAACCAAGGGGGTAGAGTAGAGAGGGATGAGAGTGAATGAGGGTTTTGATTAGTTTTGTTTTCTGTGAATGTTACTTTTGCTTTTCTGTTATGTGTTAAGTTTAGTTACACATTGTATGTAGTTTGCAAATAATTTCAGGAAAGTTATGTTGTAAATAGTTTATTTGTACTTAGAAATGTGAGGGACACCATCTTTCTGTAAGATGGTTTAACCGACAATTATTTAGGTGTGACAAGGGGGAGGATAGAGATGTGAAGCAGGATGAATGACTGATGCTGCTAAAATCAACTGTGATGGTGCCTTCTGTGAACCACCCTGCTGTTGGTGAGCTGTTGTAAAGGAAAAGAAAAACACTTATTTCAAAGTAAAAGAAAATTCAGAGCTCTAAGAACTGACTGTGGAGATTTTTTCCCTTTATGTAATGCTTTACCCTTCGAGACTGCTGACTGTTTTCCTGTTTCGAGGGCTCCATAACATCTTCACCTCTACACTTACCAAAAAGGAATAGTTGGCCATTTTTAAAAAGAAATCTGGTCTCTCCCAGTCTTGCATTCACAATTTTTTCTAATTCTTTTAACCTTGGTTTTGTTTTCAAAAACCTCCCAAAGTGTAATATTGGATCGGCTGAAAGGCAGACAAAAACGCAGGCTATACGTAAAAGGATCTAATATAGCTTATCCCGACAGGGTAACAATACGATGGTTTGAGGTGAACCGGAGGCTTAAGTAGCGGGGAGAACAGGTGTGACTTGTCAGGCTGATGAGGAGAAGGTACAGGTGAAGTCTGATGAAGAGGGAACAGATGAATCCTGGGTAGTGTGGTCATAGGACAGATGATCAGTAGGCTGGTGAAGAGCGTACTGGTGGAGGAGGAGTAGGCATGACACAAAGGATGTCTGGCTCTCACGTCTACATGATCTTTAACAACTTATTACTTAGTTTGCATGTTGCTTGGTGTTAGGTAGGTATTTAACGTTTTTTTCTAAAAAACTTGTTGCATTTTTAAACAAGGTTTACAGTAAAGGTTCAGACTGTAAAACCTAAATAATTAGCTTAAGAAATACTCTGTGGGTTGTACAGCTTTATTTGTGTAGTACCACTTCACAACAATATCATCTCAGGGCACTTTACAGACAAATCAATTTGAGTCAATTCATAATAAACAGCCTAGTTAAGGAAACATCTCCTTTCTGACAGCTTTCAGAAAGTGTGTATTATACAGTAATAACATTAACTGGTTATAAAAATTAATAATTATTTGCAGTTGGTTTGTAAATTATCTCCTGTAACCTTGACAAATGCTTGCAAGCTTCAAAACTCAGACCTTATGAACATGGCCGAATCCATTCTCACAATGTCAAATTCAATATTCATCCGAACATCATGATTATGAATAGATTACATTTTAACTCACTTTCTATTGCCTGCCAGATTTAATTAGCCACTGGAAACTCTGTAAGTGTATTCTTTTTTTCCTCCCCTTCTTCTTCCTGACAAGGACTGTCTGCCCAGTCCTCAGTGACCCTGTCTGTGTTGTAAAGCTGCCCATCATGCTGTTTTAATCATTTATCCAACCAGTCCTGAAAGCTAGCTATGAACTGCCAATCCCTCACTCCATGCGACTGGCTGCCTGAGCCTGCTGCAAGAATCACATGCCAAAAATGAAGTGTCCAGAGACGCCATCCCAGTGCTTATTCTGCTTTCACTGTGACACATTTCCTCAACTAGCCTTCCAAAATGTGTCTGATTTTTTCCCTAACACGTTTATTAAACTTTGAGTGGGACGCCTGACACTTTAACCTCTCCAGTGGTATATTTTTGATTTATTTATTTACTTCATCCTTATTCTCATGTGCTATGGTGAAAGTGTAGCTGTCGTCAGTCTTCTCACAATCAAATGAAACATAAGGCGTCATGAATTTCTCAACTAATTTTCTCAGTCTGAACTGAGAACAGTGTTCTTCATACTCACTGTGTTAATTACTTTTTGAAACTAACTTGAAGTATATTGGAGGGATCTTGTAAAAAATGTGCCACACCACTTATAAGGAGGAAAAGCAGGATTTCATGGGAGAAGCTCACAACTCTGAGACTTCCATTTTCATTGACTTGCTGTGACCAATAGCATTTTCTCCAGCTGTTGCAATTCTCTAACTTATTCTTCGGTAGGGCAGACTATCTTACAGACGTGCCAATAAAATGTGTGTTGCCACTGGGAAAGAGCGGGAACTGTCAATTGGTTTCACCTTATCTACCTTAAACATGCCTCTGCTGACTTCATGCTTTTTCCCATTTCTTTTTCATTGCAGTTTTTCATTGTTTTCTTTTTTTTCATGTCACTTTTTTGCTCCCACTGCACCCAGATAAATGAATCAATTGCTTAAAATTAAATGTTGAAGCTGTTTTTTAAACAGGGACTTAAACAACAGAAGAACTGTAAATATGCTTTTAGTTTAAGGTCTACAACTGATTAGATGCCTGTCCTCAGTATTAGAAAGTAAGTGGTTTTTTAACGATTCTTTTAAACATCAAAATGCTGATTGTGTCAATGTGCAGAGTAGTTTATGTGATAACCATCTTACAGATAATTGAGTGTGCATGCACTGTTTGACAAGGACTGCAATCTCTTTATCTCTGTAGATGAGAAGAGGTCGGGCAACGTAGAACTGATAGGTCTGTGAGTGCTTCTCAAAATCAGGGCTCCAAACAGTTGTGGAAATATAGATGACAAAGCCTGGCCAGGGAATTGCTCTCAAAGGGTCTGATTGAAAGCTCATGTCAGGGAGGCAGTAGTAATCAAAGGACTTGTGTATTTCAAGTCGAAAGAGGCTATGTTGGGAGCATGATAAATCCAACATCCTGATATGCCATTCAGAGGCAGCTGTTTTCTATTGTACTCCTCGCTGGTGTTCTGCACCTTTAAAAAACAAAACAAAAAAAAACGTTTATCTGTCTTGATGTGCATTGATATCCTAAAAATGTTGCACAAAAGAGACTGTGTGAAGTTACTTCAGTGGCATCTAATTTCATTACCTGTCACATAAGCTTAGAAGTTTAAAAATGGAAGTGACAAAAAGATGTGGTTGAGAAGAAAGGAAGATGATTTAGTAGTAAATGTTTTTTTCAGGTTAAAGCAAGCTTGATATACAAAGATGCTGTACTTTTGTTGTGGCAAGTGAGTAATTGAGGAGATGGATTTTGGCTTGTAATGCTGCCAATTAGCCTAAGCACCCAGCACGTGTCTGCTTCATGGGGAAACAGTAACATTGCTTAAATACTGTGATAATATCCGTTAATATGGATCAGAAAGGAAGTATTCTGATAAAACAACTGAAAAACACATCCTTCCCTATTTATTTATATGTTTACACATACAGACTTCTTACATCAGTATTTTAAATATTTGAATGGATGTTTAGTTGCCATTTGGTGACAATTCCAAAGCTATTTATTAGCTAACATGGTATTTTTAACTTCTTTTTGCCAATTGTTTTGGTTTTCTGGCTCACAACTACTGTGTGTTTCAATAAAAGATCCACCTACCACAGTAGAGAGAGACACACACACAAAAATAAAAGAAAAGCATGCCACCCATCGCCAAATATGAAAGAATTTAACATTTGATTCCAAAACAGACTTCGGCTATTCCATTTCGACCTTAAAAAGTTAGCCTAGGCAAGTTTTTTTGTATGGCACAATTTAAAGTGCCATACAAATATTTTAAAGCACCTAACACAGAGAGTGAAACATCAGAAAAACATTTGATTAAAAACATTATAAAAAAACATTATAAAGTTTAAAAATTTAAGCTTAAAAGAAACTATTCAGAAAACTACTGAAATGCAGCAGAGAATAAACTGAGTTTTTCTGCTGATTTGAGGTTTTTTGGGCTTTTGATCCATACATGTGGAGCATTAAAGCTTAATACAGCTACTCCATGTCACGTTCTGATTCTGTTAACTGAAAAAAAGGCCACATATGAACTGAAGGATCAGGATCATATTAGATCAAGAGGTGACTGATGTATATAGAGCAAAACTATTCAGAGCTTTATAGACCAGCAACAGAACTTTAACGCCTATCTTCTGACAGACATGCAGTCAATGTAAAGACCTCAGCGCTGGACTAATGTGGTCCACTTTCTTGGTCTTAGTGAGGATTCAAGCAGCAGAGTTCGGAATAAGCTGCAGGTGTCTAATTGATTTTTTGGGTAGACCTGTAAAAACACTGTTACAATAATTAAGCCGTCTAAAGAAGAAAGCATGGACTAGTTTTTCCAGGTCCTACATCAGATCTTTTGTCCTTGATTCCCTTTGTCGGGTTTTATGCGCTTTTCAAAGTTTAGTTCTGAGTGTATCACTACACCCAGATTTCTGGCCTGGTTGGTGGTTTTTAGGTGTATAGAATGAAGCACTCTGGTGACCTTTATTGTTTCTGACAATCACCAAAGTTTTTTTTTTTTTTTAATCTGAAGAAAGTTCAGACAAATCCAATCATTAATTTCCTCAATGCATTTAACAAGAGCCTGTACAGGCTCTTGGTCTCTTGGTGACATTGTAATATAAATCTGCGTGTTATCTGCATTAAGGTAAATAATTTGGTTGTTCTTTATGACCTGTGCCAGTGGGAGCATGGAGATGTAAAACACAAGAGGCCCCAGGAGGAAACCTTGAGGAACTCCACATGTGATTCTTGTCACAGCAGCTCTGCCTGCTTTTGGGCAAGTAAATACTTCCAGAGAGATGTGTGTAATTCCAGCACACATGACAACACTGTTCCACATGAAAGCCGTCGAACTTCAGAGTGGTATAGTGGTGCAGTTTCTTTTTCTCCCTCAGCAACACACAGATTAGAGAAGACACCTTAGACGTGAGTTGGAGGATATGTCTCTTGTACTTGTGGAGTTTATTGGTTAAGTAACAAAACAATCCATCTTTATAAAGGAGAATCAGAGGCTATAAATTCAACAAATCAAAATCATAATGTTCCTAAATCAATCAGAAAGCAAAGGTTTTCTGTAAAAAAAAAAAAATCTGTTCAATATTGTAGATTGTTTCACATACTTGGTCATTCAAATTGTCCCACAAATCATAGATATTGTAGCAAGTAATTATGGATGATTAATGCAAGAAATTACAAAAACTTTGAGTAGATGGAAATGCATACCAATGTTACTAACCAGGAAAATAAACATCCATATTACATCCTATCTTACCTGAATTATTATCTTTATATCAAGGGGATGTAGCTCAGTGGTAGAGCGCGTGCTTTGCATTTATGAGGTTCATGGAAGGGTTGTGTCAGGAAGGGCATCCGGCGTAAAACGTGCAAAAGGAACATGTGAATACATCCTATGACTTCCATACCGGGTCAGATAGAAGCGCTGTGGCGACCCCTGGGAAAAGCCAAAATGAAAGAAGAATTATCTTTATATCAAAATCTTCCACTTCCTCATTCAAGTAACATGTTCACTTAACATAAAATATTGTTTATTATTTTTTATGGAATAAAAGATTAGCCCGGATTTGATTATCATTATTGTATTTGCCTTGTGATAGAGGGGTACTCAAATGTATTACTGGGCAGCACAGCTTAAAACACTGTTGTTTTATTTTACAGAAATAAAAACATTCCGTCTTGGAAGGAAATGGAAGAATTTTAGCCAAGTTTGCAATAGTCAACAATCTTAAAAAGAATACAAACAACCCTGTAGTGAGAAATATGACAGTAGTAATTATGCATCCCCTCAAGTTAATTGCTATGAACTGTTAAGCAAGGGCCTTATTTTCTAAAATATTTAAATGCCTGGTAGATGGATGTACTGAGACATATTTAGAGAGGACCTGCATGAAGACATTTCAACGTAAGAGTTGCAGGAGGCATATACCAAAGCACAAGTAGCAACTACTAATACTCAATTGAAATTACTGCAATATAGTTTGATGCGAATATATATAACTCAAGAAAAACCTAACCGTTATAATAAAGCCACATCTGATATCTGTACAAAATGTATCAAAGAAAAAGGTACACTCTTCCATTGTGTTTGGCAGTGCATTGAAATCTGAAAATTTTGGCAAGTGAAACAATGTATTCCATAAATTTTAAGGCCCATATAACTTTAATTCCACGGTTGTTTATATTGGGTTTGTATCCAAACAATTGGAGGATTGCAAAAAACCAAGAAGCATTTCTAAGTTTATTATTACTAAAAAGAGTGATAGCTTCAACATGGAAGGGTATGAGAAGACCAAGATGGCAGATGGCTATCTGAGATTTGTACAACTCTTCCTCAGAAAAAAATAATTTCCCTCAGTCTGGGATTCATTAATTTCCTGTGTTATGGAAACAGACTTGACACACATGTTAGGAAAACCTAAAGATGTACAAAATAATTGCTATTACAAAAATTTGTGATGATTATTTATTTATTTATTTGTTTATTCATTGCTTATGAAAAGTGTGGCGGGGTTCTTCGCCCAACCAGGCAAACAGGCAAGCCGTTTTTCAGTTTGTGGTGGATTTATTGTGCTCGTGGCTCCCAGACTGTGCTCAACAGTGCAAAAAACATCTAAAAACTCCAGTGCCAGGTTTATATTCACATTAGAGGATGATACAGAAGTGGATTATTATTTTTTGGGTTACAGTGTAGGTTTATTAAGCGAAAACTACAAAATGGCGGAGCCTGTCGTTTATTTTTTTCCTTTTGTTTTCGTTTGGCTCCCACTCCCTTCTGCTCCCCATAACTTTTTATCTTGTACCGTTCCAATTACGTGATGAATAGTAAAATTGACTCCCATCCTGTGGGAATCCCATGACCCATGGGGGATTTACAAAAATGGGAAAAGAAATAATGAAAAAAAAGCCATGACAGGGACAGGAAGATAATGGTAAGTAACCAACAAATGCCACATAACTAGTAAGCCTAGAAAAATACTAAGTGCATCCTTAATAAGTCGCTACGTGAGGCAGATTGAATTCCTGTGTGGTTTACTGTTGTAATACGACTTTTGGACTTTGGCGTGAGAAAGTTGCCCTTACGAGACTAGCCGGGCGAGTGTGTGTGTGTGTGTGTGTGCTTATACGGACTCAGTGTTAGCATGGACGGCTGTCAGTGACGAGACAGCTTCGTCACAATTTATTAAACGTATCTCCAACCTTGAATTAACTGGGTGGGCGGGTGTGGGGTTTGTGTTGTACTATTTGGTAGTTTTTTTTTTTATGTTGTTGTTGATGTTTTTTGTTTGTTTTTGTCTGTTTTATTGTTTCTTTGTTTTTCTGTGGCAAAACTATCCATTTTTGCTCCTTCGATGTCCATACAATTGGCATTATATTATATTGGCCTCAGTACTTGGCTGTTTGGATAAGAGCTGCAGTGTTAAAGCCAGGAATATTTAGATTTGATTACACAAAAGTCATTGGTAAAGAAAATTATTTTAATTATTTGTTTAATTTATTTGTTTATTTATTTGTTTTACAAAGGTATCTTCTTTGCAAATAATATTGGAGCATGTGTCCTTGTGTCTGGGACCTCAGTCAGCTAGTGACTGAATAGGCTCTCGGCCAATCACGGGGAACCTGACAGAGTCAGCATGTAACATAGTCTTATGATTCGCGATAGGGTTGGATCCTCCTATTTGGGTGCAGGAGGTTTGGGAGGACAGGTCTAGGAGAATCTCTTGCTGTGAGTAAACTGGTGCCCAGCTTGAGAAAAAAATGTTGAATCAACCAAAAAATATCAGTGCTTTTGTTTTAATGGCAGTAGTGTAATGAACAAACAAATCATTCCATACACACAGTTGACTGTGTTTTTTAAATTTTTTTATTAAAAGTATATACAGTACCAAGAAACAAATGAAGGTCCTGGATCCAGCATCATTCAGTGCAAAGACATGCACAACTTGGAGTGCACAGTTGAAAAAATGTCAAATAGGAGCATCAGACGTTGTCAGTGTTGATGAAACAGTCCTGTGTTACAGAATACATGTATTTACACAACTATTTACACACCCATTTACTTGGCATTTAAGTGTGCTTTGGGAGGATGGTGTGTACTTGTGTTGGACCTCTACATTTCCAGCCACAAATAATATCTAAGTAATGGTGACAAGGCTGCAAACCTTCAAGCAGATTCAGATTTACACATTTTAAGAAAAACATGGGGTGGTGGGTGGGAGTGGAAATGAGTTTTTAAAAAAAAGTCAGCAATCACTGCAATAGAGAAAAAAACGCTTGGGTGGGTCTTTACTTGGAGTCTTTAGCATATCAAAGCTTAAAAGGACCTACTTTAAAAAGGTCATTTTGCAGGGCTCTGGCAGTGCTCCTCCTGTTCCTCCTTGCACAAAGGCTGAGGTAGCGGTCATGCTGCTGGGTTGTTGCCCTCCTACGGCCTCCTCCACGTCTCCTGATGTACTGGCCTGTCTCCTGGTAGCGCCCCCATGCTCCGGACACTACGCTGACTGATACAGCAAACCTTCTTGCCACAGCTCACATTGATGTGCCATTTACTGTCAATCAGTGTTGCTTCCTACGTGGATAATTTGATTTCACAGAAGTGTGACTGACTTGGAGTTACATTGTGTTGCTTAAGTGTTCCCTTTATTTTTTTTTAGCAGAGTATATACACACATGCACACACATACATACATACATACTTGTACCTGTGACATGCGCAATGACAATAAAGTTGTAGTTACAGTGTTGCCAACTTAGTTTTTAGATCTCTTTAGCGGCACTTTGAAAAAATAAAAGCGACTAGCAACCAATTTGGAGACTTTTTCTGGTGTTACTGAAGACTTTGAAACTGATGTGAAAAGACTTATTTTATACAATTCCCGCAGATTGTTGCAGGTTATACCGCAGGATACAAATTACAATTAAATATAAAAGGTAAACAACTCCTTTTATGTACTTAAACTAATACTCATTAACTTTAACTTTACCTAGTCCAAACAAACCAAAATCCAATAATCGACAAGAATACTTTAAACTTTAAAGCAAGTCACAATTGTGCATACAACAAAACAAGGGAAATTGTAAATGCTCCTACAACCTACTAGTGCAATCAGAAACCAGGTCTCAACAATCCCAAAGCTGGCGAGCTGTGGGCCAAAAGAAACACAGCTGCCCGGATTGCTGCTGCTTCCTCATTTTTAAAGACCTGCCATCCTGCTCTTTGGCCCTAGATGAGGAAGTGATAAGACAGCCAATCCTCCAATCCTGGAGTAGCAGAGATTGAACCCGGTGAAGATGAGCCTGAAATGGTGGCAACCAACCACAGTGAAGGCGGATGAGGAGGGAGGGCACAGTCCGATCTGCAGCAATCGCTGGCATGCAACCATGCAGCAGAATTTGCAAATCACAACCATAGGTCGAAAACCGGGGGACGTGCCATCCATAACCAGCCTGATAATTAACTGCACAAAGCTGCTACTGGCTGATCAAACCCTGAATTACAGTCAGATATTAATGTCTTTTAATGTATTGACTATTTGCAAAAACATTTACAAAGTTAATCTTTTTTATGTCTTTAAATAATCTAGTTTAAGAAGTAGATAGTCTTAACTAGTTTTTTTCATTCTATTTACTTGATCTCGTCTCAAGCATTGTTAAGAAAAGGACACATATGTAAATAAGTACACTAACTAGTGGTTGAAATGTTTTTGTATTTTTTATTTTTTGTACCACAGTGAGCAAACTGCCTGACACTGTTAGACTGTATGAAGACTATCTCTGCACATCTAACAGAGCTTTAAAATTATGCATTTATTTTAAGCTGATAGCTTTCTTGTTTTAAGTTTCTTTGTGCTGTTATGATGCCATTGTTTGGGCGGTGGTCATGTGACTCCAAAGCTATGTTGGATTGGTGAAACACGGCAAAAGCATCAACTCGTTAACAATGTATGTTTGAGTAAGAACTCTGCACGGTGGTCTTCTGGGTCACCGCACCCTCACAGCAAGAAAGTCGCTGGTTCGAGCCCTGGCTGCAGGGGATGTTCGAACCTTAGGCCAAAGTGGTAAAAGTGAAACTCCTTCTTGGAGATCATACAGATCACTTCTTATTTAATGGATGGTTCATCAATGTTCTTTTTAATACTCAAATCCATTCGTAGGACCAGCCAGCTCATCTTGTTCCATCTTGCTTACAACATCAAAACTTGACATGCTTTGAAAAATGCATTATCAAAATGTGAAAATATGAAACTAAGCTTTCACAGATATTTCAAAGCCTTAAAGTCTTATAATTAATTAAAAATAAGCCATTGTCTTATTAGTTTCATGTTTGAAGTCATATAAATGTCAAATGTACTCAGTTTGTCTCTTAAAGACCAAGGGTCCTGTTGATTGGTCGGAGGAGCAGAACTGTTATTATCCAATCTTGAAAACGGCTGAGGAGGTTGGACAAACAAAGGTTTGTCAGAATGCGCGGCGACCAATCTCCCAAGTTGTGGACGAGGAGGGTGGTTCCAGCCGGGATCTGCAGCCAATCCCCATCTGGCGGTTGTTCACCAATTTGTGCATAATCCATACCCAGCCGTAGACCTGGGGATGTGACACCTACTAGAAGCAGTTCGGTCTACTTCTACATGAACACTATGCAGACTATGAAATGAATGAATCATAATTACACCATAATCTAACTTTTTCTCATACCTGTGTAAGTTTTATTCATATTTCGTTGTAAAACTTTAGTTTTTTAACACTGCAAGCAGCATTACTGGGAATGCAAAGCTAATCATTACAATTAGAGAAGAACTGTTTTTGTTTCTTGAAGCCACTTTATCACACACATTAATCCCAGCTCTGCTTTTAACTTTAACAGGTACATTTTAATAATTAAAGAACTCCAAGATCATTAATAATTAAGGTGTTTAATCATTAAACAACAAAGGGAAAGCAACAGGGGCAGAGGCGGTCGGAAGACACTGCACACTTTGCCCTTAGCTGACAGTAATGCCTGATCTTTTGACTGTAGATTGGACTAAACAGGTTTATGAATTATAATGTGAGAGTTATGTCTCTTGCGGTTTGCAGACAAGTTCTCCACTAGGATGACAGATATGCGGTATGGATAATTGGGCTGGTTATAACTGTCATCTGGGCACCTAATGAAGATAATCAGCTTCTAGTTTGACAGCTCAGTTAGGGCTATCCAGGTTTTACTCCCTCTGCATACATTTTCTGAATAGGGAGCAGGTCATTCTGTCAGTTTTTGCTTGAGAGAATATAATGTTTTATATTATAGGGTTTTTGGTCTTAGTTCTTATTGTGCATATATGAGGCTTTATATGGTCATATTTTTGTCTGAAGGTTTACTTATTTCTAAATACAAGCCAGACAAAAGCTTATCATGAGTCCCATTTCAAAGCTGGGCTATAAAAGCAAGGAGACAGCAGCTTGCAAGCACTAAAAGTCTGATTTAAATTTTTTTCTCGAGCTTTGCTAACTCTGTATAGATATTGTTAACAAGTGCATAGCTGTTGTCATCAGCACTTTGCATACTAATGAAATCATGGCAAGAATATTTATTATTGTCCCTCAAATTTATTCACCATTAGCAGCTAGCAGCTATATCCTATGTAAAATAAGAGAGAAAGAAGCCTTTTATACATGAATCTTTTCCTTTATATGTCTGCAGAAAGTGATCCACATTTGAGAGGAATACTGGGAAGTGTTTTTTTACCAAATTGATTCATGCATTCAGAGATACATTCTAAGCAATTTTTCAAAAGACAATGTCAAGATGTACATGTGTATTAAAAAAAGTAGCAGTCTTACTCTCCCCTACCTTTAAATGCAAAACAGGTGAAACAGCCTCTGATGTTACATGTTATCTTTCTTGCTGTTTTTTTTTCTCTTTTTCTTAATGCATGCTGGATTTGGTTTCATAATGGATCAACAACAAAAACAAAATTCATGACAGACTCTTTGACCTTTTAACCATGCATTAGGTGCCAGGCATCTTAATAAGTCAGCGTCCGCTGAGCACATGTGGTTGAATGTTTGCGTATACACTTTTTTAACCACTTTAATTGTTTAAGAGTCCCACTAAAGATTAGTAATCAGTGTTGGGGTAGTTACTTTAAAAAAGTAATTAGTTACTAATTACTCATTACTTCTGTAAATTCTAGTGAGATTACTTTACTAGTTACTGCATTTGAAAAGTAAATTCACTACTTATTACTTTAACTTTCCCGTTTCTTAATTTACGGTGTAGATTTATGGACAAACACCATAGCCGTATCACAAGTGTGTTTTCCTCTCACCCTCGTGCAGGCAATAGCAGCCTTCTCATCTTTAAAACTAAAGTTGTTTATACAGATAAATGTCTTCGACAATGAAACTTGTGACTAGCTTGTTCAATTCTTTCTGTGTTACCTGATGCGCTCCAAGACATGTTGACAAAAGCTTAGCTTATTTAGGTGGGGTCGGCTGCTGAGTGACACCTTCAAATGACCGGTGAGTAGGATCTTTCGCCACAAGTTTGGTATTTCCGTTCTGCGCTGACAAATGCTTAAACACATTGCTCATGGACTTGGCACTAGTTGAAAGACACCTATCACCTGCGCGTGGAGTGCAATTCACACAAATATTTTTGTCCTTTTGTGAAATAAAGTAATGAAAATATCACCACTGCCTAAAACCTCCTGTCCATGTCTCCATTTCCATTTTCCTCTCTCCTTCTTTCACATGAGCAGCTACGTCACTCATATCGATCTCTATGGCAACGTGCCCAGGCAAGCATACAAACAGGCAGCATGCATTAATGCACCACTTAAACAGATCAGCACTTTACACACAGGCATACTGGCTTGGGTAACACGGGAAAGTGTGTTGGTCTAGTAAAGTAGTTTTGATACTGATATTTTAGATGTAATGCGTTACTTTACTTCAATATCCAAATATGTAGTTACTTTAATCCGTTAACACCACCGTTACCACCATCACCGCCAGTGTTTGTATTCAAATGACAGCAAATAATTTGGAGTGATGTGGGTAATGCGACTTCTCCAATCATGCATGAGTCCAGGAATCTGAGCACATGGGAATTTTTTATGTTAGCTTGTAATTGAACAGTTGCTCACTGTTGCCTTGCATTATTACCATTACCTTCATAAAAGTTAATGAACAAGTTCTCCGTGGTAAATTATGGTTATGTATCTGCATTAATTGCTCCACTACATTCATCTGCTTGTTGTTAATTTTGCTAATTTCCAAAAAGGTACTCTGGAGGACAAATTTATACTTTTCACTGAAAAAGGCTGCCTGCCAAGGCTGAATACTTTACCAGGTTGTTTAACCATATGTTAAGTGATGTTAAGTGTACTCTCTTTATGTAAAATTTGAGTACAGCATATATGAATATGCATTTTGAGTTTGTTACATCAGACCAATGTTTTGTGAACAACTCAGCCAAATATGAATGAACAAAATGACAAATAAGTTATATTAGTCTAATTATCACAGAAAAATGAGCTGTGCTCTCAGACACAGAGGGTGTTTTGGCACAAATTTCCTGATTGATTTATCTCAGATCAAACAGTGATAAGTTCATTTTAACATAAATAAACTGCTTAGATATTAAATCCGAAATGGATAATGAATTTATTCGATATATTTTGGTCACCTTCAAGATGTCTCATCCCAGGCATGTCTTGTAAGGAATCATACAAAGGATGCCAGCGGGGGAGATAGACTTGACTAGCAGCAGCAGCAGTATCTGTATATCCGTTAATCCTTGCAATCTTTGGTAAAAGACAGTAAAAGTAGTGTCTAAAATAAACCTGTGCTCCTGCTGAGTTCTTCTGGATACAATGATGCTAAATGCTAAATGTTTGACTAGAACAGCCACATACCAAATTCCACTTCCTATTAGATAACTTGCAGGCCTGTTCATCTATCCATTTTCTATACCTGTCAATTCCACCATCTCTGACTGGTTTAACCAGGAAACGATTTTACTCTGTAGTTTTACTTTCATGTAGAATCATTCAAGAGAAAATTTAAAGGTAAGTGAAATCTAAAAAAATGGAAACAATCAAACTCTTTATTTGCTCCACTTTCTCCTGCTGCACCTTCTTTGTCTCTGGATCTCCATGTCCTCTCTAATGGACATTTCAACATAATTTTATCTGTTTATAGGCTCAGGCTTCCTGTTAAGTTCTTCAGACTTGTTTCGGCTGTCACCTGTGCAACTAATTCATCCATCTTATATGCAAATCACCATGTGTCATCGCCTGGGATTGGCTTTACATCGTCACACCTTCCTCACTTGTTCCCTGGTTTGCTGCCCTGTGGACCAATCACTGCTGCCGAGCCCTCCCTACAAGGATAAAAGGGCAAAGCATCCTTTTAGTCAGTGGCAGCTGTGTTCTGGCATTCAGCTTGTCCGCTTTGTAGAGACTTTCTAGTTAGGTTGTGATTAGTGACATTTTGTATTGTGCCTAACCGCTTAGGTCTAGTGTTGAAGCTTTTTGCTTTAGTTTTTGTGTAGTCATTCTAATTGTTAAATTTTTGGAAACTGGCCCATTTAGCTCTGTCTACTTTCAGTTTTGGACCAGTGACTGGTGCTGCTTCTGTTGTGTTTTGTTTGGGAGTCTGCGCAGTCAGTTAGGTTTTGTTTCTTTGCTTTGAACTCTAGTTACCATATTTTCCAGACTATAAGTCGCTCCGGAGTATAAGTCACAGCGGCACAATTTTAACAGCAGAAACGCTTGGGACAAAACCAGTGGGGACTCATGCACACACAACCCAGAAGTCAGGAAGAGCTGTTTAGTGACCGCACCTGTTTAAACTTCTCCTAATGAGACTGAGAGGAGCAGCGGAAGAGGGAGAACGGCCTGTGATGCCTTCACGGCCGCGCATCGGAAACCAGGTAGTGGCAGCTGCAGGAAGCGCTGCTGTACGTTGTCAATGCTATGATTTGAGCTGCTGTCTGTCGCCAGATGAGAATTAGTAAAGAATAAATTCCGATGTAACTTTTATTACCCTCAAAAGCACAAATCTGTCCCATTGCAGGAAAATTTCATGAGAAACTTTGTGAAAGAATAAAAGTCTGAAACTAGCAAATCTACACCATAGAAGTTCACATCCTTTCCTATGCATTGGTGGGTGTGGTTTTCTATGCCTGTTTGGCGAGGACCAGTCTATCTGCATCTGGAGGGAGGGGCTGTGGGGTTTTTAAACTTTTCTTGTGACCATGGGTGGTTCTAGGGGGTGTCCAGGGTGAGCCAGTGCCACCCTGACAGCAAGCTTGGGCCCCCCTGCTGAGGGCAAAGCCTAAGGCATTATTACATATGAAAATTGAAATCCCCTGACATGAGATGTGGAACTAAGTTATGACTCCGTTTTCCGGTCGGACCTAATAAAGCGATGCATCACCGGTTGTTGGCGTGTCTAATTGTAATCCATAGATGAGTAAAAAAAAGACGGATATTCCTAGAAGCACGGAGCTACAGAAACTGTTTGCAAGCAACTGAGGAGAATTAAAGGTAAGCAACTTTTTTGTCTTGGTATTTACTGTAGCAGAGTAAGATATGTGACCAGGAAATGTTCCCATTGATTTAAGTAAGTAGTGAAAATGCAAAGCCACCATTCAACTGTTTGCTTGTGCTTGAGGTTTATGCTAGTGTAAGCATGTACATTTCTGAAGTTAGTAGTGGCTCGTCAGAGTTGAGCTTATACTATAAACAAATCAGTTTTGTTCTTTAGTTTTTAATAGGAATTACATAGGATAGCAGAACCAATTAATTCAAGCTAACCAAATTATGTAACAATTTGTATAAATATTAGTACGCTAAAGTGTTGTGAAATGCCTTGTTTTCCTCCAGTATACAACCAAAAATGAAAAGAAAAAAGGATATCATGTCCTATTTCATCCCTGAGTTTAAATTCAACAATGAACATGACACAGAGCCAGTCCAGATGTTGAGATGAGAGCGGAGAAAAGTGGAAACAGGGAAAAACAGAGGCCTTGGTAGAAGAGGAATCTGTACATGGAGAGGGTGATTTTGAGGGACAACAAACAGCCACATCATCTGAGTCCATCTCTTCCTCCTGCTCTGAGGGTGATGCAGAGAGTGAGATGCAGGCAGAGAATACAAGTGTGTCTACAAGCAACGGACCATCAGATTTGTTGTGCAAAAAAAAAAAAAAAAAAAGAGACGATACTAGCATCTTTTTAAAGCAGTGCAGCTAACATTTTTTTTTGAGTAAGTTGTTAAATGATTGAAATCCTTCTTATTACTATTATTATTATTATTTTTCGTATTCTTCTTATTTCTCATTATTCTTATTCTTCTTATTAGTATTTCATACATGTCTTTTTGCATTGCTAACCATTTAGGATGGACATATGATCCAGAAGTGAATACATATATTAAGAATAATTCTTCTTATTATTCTTATTAGCATCATCATCAGACTTATTCAATATATAGTATTCAATATAGTAATTGAAATGTTGTTTTATTTTGGCTATTTTATATGCATTGATATTTTTCTGTCTTGTTTCTGATAAACATTTCCTTCAGATATCAGCATGACCAGAGGGGACCAACCAGTGCAGCCAAAACTGAAAATCTTTCCATGGACCTTGATGGGAGACCAAACGAGAAGTTTCAAGGCAGCATGGTTTGAATTTCACCCCTGGCTTGATTATTCAAAACAACTGGACTCTGCATATTGTTTCGCTTGCAGACATTTCAGTCCTCCTAAAACTGGATATAACAACTGGAAGAAGGCTACTTACCGTGTTTCCATTAATGCCCAATCTGACAGGCACTAACATGTAATGATTGCATGGAGAGACCATCAAGATCAAACACTTGTAAGTGCCCTGAACAAGGAGCATAACAGACAAGTTAAAGAAAACTGGGACAACCTAAAAACAATAGGAGAAGAGCTGCTACTGACTGTCACCCAAAACATGGCTCAGAGAGGACACAATGAGTCTGCTGCCTCAGATAATAACTGTGGAAAAAAGGTTGACGTCCATACACAATGCGAAGTACACAAGTAAAATAATTTAGAATGAAGTTCTGGATTGCCTGGCTGACATGTCAGTAGTACACAGATACTATTACAATGGTGCAATTAAAGAAGGTTTTCTCTATTTTAAATCTGCCGCAGAAGAACTTAGTGAAATAATTATCCCCATACTGGAGAGTCATGATCTGGAATATAAAAACAATCTTGTTGCTGTCATGAGTGCATTCAGGAGATCAGTCAAGAATTAAAGAGAAAGCAAAATATGCCTTTTACAGCCACTGTAATGCCCACTGTCTCAATTTAGTGTTGGTAGATGCAGTTAAAGCTGTTCCAGAGCCAGATGAATTCTTCTCTTTATTTAAAATATTGTATGTGTTCACTTCTGGATCATATGTCCATCCTAAATGGTTAGTAATACAAAAATACATGTATAAAGGTGCACCTAGAGAGCTGCAGCAGTTAACCGACATGCAATGGTATATCGATATACAGCACTGCGAAACATTAAAAATAGATTACCTGCCCTTAAGCGAGTGCTGCTAGAGATAGCCCAGGAAAGCAAAGGTGACAGATCTATACGGGTCCGAGGTCTGCTAGCACAGATAGATTTTGCTTTCATGGTGCATCTTGTGATTCTCTTTACACTGTTTGGAGTCATCAATACTGGATTTTTCCAAAGCTGTTGACTTGGTCAATGCTTTGGTTCAGACATTGAATGACTTCAGACAGGAGTAATCTTTTGATAACTTGTGGACTGAAGTGTTGAACGTTTCTGACGAATGTGAGTCTGCAACATTGGCAGGAACAAGAAGACCAAATAAGCCAAGATGCAAATTTAGGGGCAAATTTGTTTTGACTAATGTTGGTCAGAGAGATCCAGAACAGGACAAAGAATCATTTTCTCTCAGCCTTTTTGTATCCTGTCATTGATCAGATGCTCTCTGAGCTTAACAAGCGATGTTGAGCCATATAAAGAGTTACCATAACTGATATGAGATTAAGCAATCTGAGCGTACGAAGTATTGAGTTGATTATTAAAGGCAATATTTAAATCAATAATTCTTTTAATTTTTTTAGGTGGTCTTAAGAACTTTTTAGGGTGGCTCCAGACCACCTAAATAGGGGGCCTAGAGCCAGGGGTTTTTAACCTCTATACTATGACCTCAACTTGGTTCACCGGATCTTTACACACATGGCTGGAGCGTTCAGCATATTGCACTGTGCCCAATTCTATAACAACTTATAGGGAAGATAAAAGTAATAAAAAAGAAAATAAGAAAACAAAAAAACTGTGACAGACACCATCATGTCAAAATAAACATTACATTCAACCATGGTTTAACAAATTTAATCTTAAAAAGAATACCATAGGACCATTTCAATATGCATTTATTCGATAGAAATGTTTGTCCTGTAATGGCAATCCCAGCCCAGTCATTTGACATGACCCATCACCCGAGCATGCTGGTGACTGAAGCCAGAACTGTATTAAAAAAACATGTCAGTAACCAGCAAAGACAACAAACCCAAAGAAAACTGTGATCTGAAGTGAACATGCAAGTTTACATACCATGATTTTGTTTTTAAACAGGAGAATTGTTGATGAAGCTGCTCAATACAAACCAACCCACACCACCTAGTGCAATTGCCACAGTGTCAACCAGACTGGGAGGGGAAGCGGAAACCAGGTGAACAATAAACCCCTCCCTTCCTGCTCTGGGTTCAAAAGCATGCTGATTTACACGGAAAGGTTCTACGATTTTCTTTTTAATTCCATCCATCCATTTTCTGTACCGCTTGTTCCCAGTAGGGGTCGCGGGTTTTCTTTTTAATTAAAATTTGAAACAATACAAACAAAAAAAGTGAATACTTAATACACCAAATCAAAACTTTCAAAGTTTGGAAAGGATTTAGGTTGAAGTTAAATACTTATCTAGTTCAAAACACTTGTCAAAAATAACTTAAAGGGACATTGTGTAAGAATTACTTTCATCTAACGTTGGAATCTTGTACCACATTCTACTGCTTAGTGCATTCTGGAGCCTCCCTTTCTTAGACACGTATTGCAAAGGTAGCCTCGAAAACACGGATGAAAGCATGTCTAATAGTTCATGGAGTGTTCACTCAGGTGAAGAGGTTCATAAAAATTGCAAACTACACCCATTAAACTGTCAGATCGTTCCTCTTCGTTTAGAAGGAAGAATGGTCCCCACATGGGGAACGGATTTCAATGGGGAAACTGGCCTCAACACAACACCGGCTTTTTGTCACAGTAAAAGCCAGTTTATAAAGCCATCCCACCGGATTTTAGTCCAGCCTTACTGGAATATCGGGCCCAACCGAAATATGTTAAACATTAAAAGTAAAGATGTGAACAGATAGATTAACTTTTTTTCTCATCTTTATTTGTATGGGACATTGGAGAACCTGAATATTCTTTGTTCAGGAATTAAACTTAAGAGGAAATTACACTGCATTTAATTAAGTGCAGTATTTCTATTTTCTCTCCCTTCAAATGAATTAAAATCATCAAGTTGAAAATGAAAATTGTGTAGATCTTCAGATGTCACATACAAAAGTAGAATATACAAGACCTACCCTGCCAGTACTGATAAGGCCAGATTAACTTAAGATGTGTGTAAAGTTGTAGATTGAAGGGTGACATACGAGTTACAGCCTGTTTTATGGGTCAGTAGATGTGATGCTGTGTTTCTTTCCGTATGTGATTGGTTTGAGGAAAATACTTGGGAGCTAACATCTTGCCTCTTCCCTGTCACTTCATCCTCAGCAGTGTAATAACTTTGATAGATTGATGATATCTTTGGCTCTTCACAAGGATGTGAAGGATCTCAACCTTTGTTATTAAGAGGCATTTTATTGGATAGTGATGATTCATCTTTAGACATTTTAAAAATCCATCTGAACAACAAACCTCACAGAAAGAAGCTCTCCGCAATTTAATTTCATTTTATTTATTTGTTTTATCAGTAATTGATATTTTCATCCAATTGTTATGATGTCTCAGTCACTTTTATTTTAGCCTGGGGTGTCATCACACAACATGATAAAGAAGAAATTGTTGGCTCTCAATGGGTCTTAAGAAGACAGAGGAGTGAGTAACAGCCTGGCTTGAGTATTTAACTTCCAAGCTGTGGCACCACTGTTTATCACTAAAGTTTGGTTCATTCTTTTATCAAGCCCAATGCATACTGTTAACTTTTTTCTGGTCTGCATGGTGAATGTACTGGCAAAAGGTGAGTAGCCACTGCTACGTCTGTGGAGTTGTGTGCTGTACACTATGCATCAGCATACACTGGCTTGGCTTGTGTCCATTTTGTATGCTGCCAGTTTGGATTTATTTAGATTCGTAGAAGTAATACGAGAAACAACTGAACCCTGTTTTTTTTTTCATTTTTACACTGAGAAATACAATCGAGTAGCAGCCTCTGTGGTGATAGACTTGTTGTCCTTTAAGTGAAGAAATATCACATTTGGATTTGTAGCTATCATTTATCTCACTAATAAATCAGTCCGCTGACATTTGTAATGCCCTTATACAGCAGAGATTTGACTTGTTACAACAGGAAATGTTCATTTGTATTAAATTTAATTAAGTTTAATATTTCACTTTTAGTTAGCTAATTAACTTTAAGGGGCCTGCTGCTGTCATTGACTTTCAGTACGAGCTCTGACAGCTTTATCATGGATAATATTACATCCCTCTCTGCTTTATTACCCAAATCCGTTCGCTAAACATAAAAAAACACTGCTAGTCATTGAGATAATGATAACTTTCTGATTTATTAATTTATTTAAATCAGACATCTGAAGCGTATGTGTATTTGAATCAGTTTTTGAAATATTTGAAAAAATTGTTTTTAAATTAATGGTGATTTCAAAGTAGGGATATATTGATAGTCAGCTGGTGACAGGAACTGGTGATCGAGCAATCTAGAAGTAGCTGTGGCTCATCCACACAAGTACTTTAATAGCATGTCTTTGACTGTAGATTTTAGGGGGAAACAGGGGTAAGCAAAGCACTGTTTACATTCTGGGAGAAGAAGAGGAGTTGGTGGAGGAATACAAATACCTGGGAGTTCAGCTGGACAACAGTCTCGACTACAAATGCAACACAGAAGCCCTGGCAGAGCTTAACTTTTATACATGGGGTGGCCAGAGAGTGGGCAAGACTTTATCAGGGCAGCCAGGAAACACTTGTGTTCCTTTCTCTATAAAGCGTATGTGATTGTGTGTGTGCTATAACACACACACACATACACTAACATACACTGTTGTGATAACTATGGTCACATTAGAGAGACATGAGAAAAAAAAAAAATCATTGCTAATCTGGATCCCTAAGAGGACATTTTTTCAACAAATTTAAGAAGGTCCATAGATATGTAACAAGGTTGTTTTGGGGTGCAGTATGTGGAGTTGATGTGGTAGATCTATAGTATCCCACATTACCAGTTCTGATTTACTCTCTAATGGTGGTGGTAAACTGGATCCTTGTGTCTGACCATATTGACTTAGCTCCACGGAAGCTGTTGGACTGTTTAGACTTGGGCTGGGGTCTAGCTCAGCTTGAGCTGTCTTTCGTCTTTTAGTTGTCCAACTGAGAAATATCTTCCTTTCTCTTCATTTTTATATCTTCTTACACAAAATAATTCCGGTTAAAAGCTGTATTTCTATACACTGTCATGCTGTAGTTTACTTTAAAGTCAATTAGCAGCCTTGCTAGCATCCTGTTTAAGTAAAACTGGATCGTGTAGCCCACATAACCTTAAAACTAATCTACTCCTACCATAAAATTGTATTAGCATTGCTATGTAGCTTTATGCTAACATCAGGTTAATCAAATCAAATCAAATCAAATCAAGTTTATTTGTATAGCCCTATATCACAACAAAGTTGTCTCAGAGGACTTTAC
>JBAMHW010000003.1:15956990-15967467 GCA_037177495.1 Rhadinocentrus ornatus
TATATATAATGAAGACCTCATGGTAGATGTTATAGGAGGTACTGGGTGGGCTGTTGGGCCTTTTGGGTTTTTTCTCAGGTGATTGACCTTGAGGCTTGGCAGAGGTCTGTGCTCTCTGAGTGCTAAGTGTAATGAACAACATTACTCAGTAGGAATCTCCTTTGTTGTGTCACATTGCTTGAGTTTAAATTTTCTTTTTCATGCTACAAAATGTGGCCAAACTTAGTAATAAGTAAGTTAGTAAGTTACTGGTTGCTTGTGCTGTTAAGACTCAGAGTATTACAACATAGTCTGGCTGGTCAAATTCAGTTTACGATTAATGGACTGACTCAACACAAAGCATCAATGATCAATAAAATAAATGCTTCTTTGGCATTTGGTTCAAATTTGGTTAGTTTATTTGCCCCTGGCAATTGTTGATGTGGAGCCCTGTTTTTTGCTCTAAAGTTTAATATTTCAACAGGAGGTTTATGGTGATATTTTGCAGCCAGCAACAAGTGGCCTTTGAAAGATCTGCAATTTTAGGTACTTTCATGAAGGTTTCAATGATCTATCCCAGAGGATGAGCTTGGTACAGAATGAGAAAGATAAAGGAAAAGATAAACAAGATGCTCAAACAGAGCTAATCTAGCAGATTAAGAAAAAAAACAACACAAAAACGTCAAAAAGGTGCCTTTTATATTTGTGTTTGTACTTTTTGATAATTTAATTCTCAATTAATAAATTGTGTTGTGTAATTAATTGGCTAATTAATAGTGTAACTGCAGCTTCAACATACACATAATTTATGAAATCAGTACAAAGTCAGTGGCTTTCTGATGGCTTAACTTTCTTGTATCATATCATCACGAAGAGTAAATTCATGCTGTCCTGAAAGTAAGCATTCTTCAGTGCTGAAATGAGATTGCCAAGTAAGAAGGATTAGCCATGTTTGCCCATCCTTGTTTTCCATATGCAGCTTGATTAAAGCAGATGCTCTGCATTTGGCTTCACTGCAGGTTGCAAAGATCTGTCAGGTGTCTGAATTACAGATGCAAATATAGTCAACTGTTTTGCATGCCAGAATCATTTGCACGGAAATATACTGCACCTACACCTTGGGCATCTGCATTATCATCATTAGGTTGCTCCTGATCGCAACCGGATGCACAACAATGGCAACAGTTTAAATGAATAAGGTGCTACAATGTTGCTAAAAGATCTTTAAGGATACTCCTGAGGTGTTTATTGCCACCCCCTGTACTAAACTGTAATTTCATTACTCCTTTAGGTGATGTTGAATAAAGTTAAAATAAATTTATCAGTATTTTTAATAAATAAAAAATAAATTAAAAAATAAATAACACCTAAGATTCCAAGATCAATTTGAGCAGATGGTCCAGACTAATGAACAAAACTGTTCATTGAAATGTCTCTGTATCTCCAAACAAATTAGGGCAATAGATTGCACTGTTATACTATATTTGTTTTACAATTAATTGTAGGAGAGACACAACACTCAATGAAAAGTACTGGTGGGTGCTGTAGGAAGAGTTTCTTTTACAGTCATAACACCATGTGTCACTGGGATGTAAATCACACTAAGATGCATTAAGTCTTGCCACACTGATCGTTTACTCTACTGCATACATAAACTCCAATGCTAAATGGAAACAGCTGAAAGTCTGGTTAATAAGTGTAAATCATTAAATATTCCAGGAAAGAAGGGAATTTAAAAACTCATCACTTTCACAGGTACTGACAGATTGTCAGGCTGACAAGGTGTGAATGAAATCTGCTATTTTTGGCCCCACACTGACTCTTGTAAAAGTCACAACAATTAAACAGTTTTGCACTCTGCTGGGTTCTCAGCAGAGCACATGTTGAGTGTCATAGCTGAGAAAGCTGCATGCCAGGTAGCAGGAATGGAAGCCAATTGCTTATTTTTTGGACTATTTTTATTCACAACTATCTTTTTTAAATCATGCAGTATAGTTCATTAGATCCAAAATAAATATGGAGATGCTTTTGAACTGAAACTATGCATAATGATTAGCATGCTTATGAAGTATCCTGTATTCAGGCCATCCTGTTGGAGTAGTTTTACTGTCTCAATTATCTCTCCATTTAGTCTAGTTTGTGCTTTTGTGAGATGTAATATGGAAGGGTACATGAAAGTAAAACAGGAAGAAACCCTGACAAATGGAAAATGTTCTTAAGGTATAACCTATAGTAGGGTTCTTTTTTATTAATTTTTTTTCAAATTGCAAAATGATACCATTACTTGATAAATAACGACTACACGTAGAGACCAGAATTCAGACAAAAGCCAGTTAAATTTAAGATAAGACTGGCTGTAGCTAAAAAATAAATAAACAAATGAATACATAGGTTCCTATGGAACCTTCCAGGCATCATCCTTTAACCTCTGCAGGTATATGATATGGGTATTAAGATGACCTTTAAAAATAATTCCAGTCTATGAATAAAGATCATCATTTGATGTTTTTTCCATGCCATGACTTGCTCAGCATATAATCCTACAGTCTGGTAATGAGGTGAATTCTCAGCAACTCCGGCCTCTAACCTGTCTTCCTGCATGCATTTCAAAACATGCTGTGGTTGCTTGACAATGCATGGATAAGACTGCTATAAATGGGACAGAAAATATCACAAACAAAAAACATATTTTTTCCTCTTTTTTTTTTTCAAAAACTGTTCCTTTGTGCATGTCCACATATAATACAAAAAACAAATGTAACCAAGTTACAACAAACTGCGGTCATTTATTACTGGAAAAAACTGTTGCCAGTATCTGACCCAAGTCCACGTGTTCTATACTAAACCTTACGTTGCTCTAATTGTGTTAAATTATGTCTTATTGGTGTGACAGTTATGGACATTTAAAAGCAAGCCAATGAACAAATGCAGTCTAATTACTATTTTAATTTGAATAACAAGAATATAATTTTTTTAATTTTTATAATTTTTCTGTAATGAACTTTAATATTTAACATGCTAACTGAAGCATACAGAGTATGAAATGCAGCTCTTAGGGTTGTTTTTTCAATTTTCTGGAGTGTTGAACAGTCTGACCTTGGAATAAACTTGCTGGGACATCCACCTTTAAAAGGCTTACCAGCTGTCTTCATTGGATGGACCATAAATCCATTTTTATTTTGTTGTTGTTGTTTTTTTTTTTTTGGTATGGTCTCCATAACCCCTTCCAGGTTGATGGACAGCCAATTTATTTTCTTACCCGATTAACTACTTTGTAGGCAGTAAGGCTGTAATTACTGCTTAGACATTTTGCTTAGCTTTTGTAAATGAAGACATGTTGTAATGTGCCAAATGCTGTCATTCATCTAAGGTTGTATTTGCCTTATTTTAAGACCTGGTAAGGATGAGATTTCTACTTTTATTACATCCTTTCATAGAATAATCACGAATTAAAAGAATATAAAGACCTTCTTATTTAGCAGGATGACTGTGAAATTTTGAATGTTTTACACAAGTCGTTCCATTTTCCAATAAAAGAAAAAAAGTTAAAAGTTTTGATGGATATGAGAATCTAACCTTGTCTGATAAGCTGTCTCAGTTTATACCCAGAGGATTTATATCAAATGAAGTGATCTGAATGGCTGGCCCTGCGATGGACTGGTGACCTGTCCAGGGTGTACCCTGCCTCTCACCTGAAACAATGCTGGGATAGGCTCCACCTTCACCCGCAACTCGTAATGGAATAAGCGGTACAGACAATGTATGAACGAATGATTTGAATATTTGATGAGTTTTTTTTTTTACTCTGTCACCGTATTTTTCTCTTTCTCTAACAACTCCAAACAGTCTGATGCTTGACTTAATGACCATTTACGTACAATAGATGTGACTATTGTGACTTCTACAATTTATTTTTATTTTTTTTACTTTACTCTGTATTCCCTACTTGTATTTAACCTGTGGCCAGTGGCTAGTGACAAGTTCTAGTTCAATTTGTATTGATAAACCTTTACCTAAATAAGTGAGTAAGGCCACAGCTGTGTTCACCGTGGTGGGAGGATGTTGCCTTTTTTTAAAACAGATGCATATTATTGAGACTTATCTGTGTGTATGTACCTATCTGTGCAAGTGTGTGTGTCCCAGCCTACAGATTTACTTGTCTGTGGTAATAAAAATGTTGCATGTGGCAATGACACAGGAAAACAGGGCTGTTTTCATTAGGATCATGTCTCACAGAGTTCACCTTCTCCTCATTTTGTTCAGAAACAAAAACATGACAACAGATCCTCATCAAGAGGCACATTGTGTATCATTACCAGGAAACACTGCTGCCACCTGGTTTTGTTTACCAAGTGCCATAGGGATGAAAAATTTCCTTTTCTCGAAATCAGTTTACCTAATACAAAAACTGATATAGTGAAATCCCTAAAAACCTTCCAGTGCTGAGAAACACAATAAAGAACCCTGAGAAAATCTCAGCTAAAATTATGGTTATTCCAGGAAAGCTTCATGCTGCAGCTGACCTATTTGTTTCTCTATTTAACTTTCTTACGTAATGTTTTTCTTTTTCTTCTAAGCACGCATCAGTAAAATCTTTAGAGCAGTGGGAGCAACAGAAAATTTTCAGGACATATTATCTTGCAAGTATAAACTTCTGTAACCAAAGCTTCCCCAGTGTGAAAAATAATGTAAATCATTTTTTGTAAAAGAAGCTACAGCTTAATAGACACATTCTGTTGTACAGAAAACACACATTTCTAAGTCACTGAGCTCTGTTTATGTTAAACAAATGACCTCTGTTCAGATGTGTGACATGCTCATCATCTCAGCTTGTGTACCAGACAGCCTGCTGCAGCATAAGGCGCTAGCGATGCTGGGTATTATGAATACCTCAGCAGGGGGTTCGCTGGATCACTGACTCTGTTTTTGAGTCTCAAAAGTAAGCGGTTTGTTGGATCAAATATCTCTGTGAAAGTGTTTTATTTTCACTTCTCTCACATCTCTGTTTTCTTGTCAGTGATTACAAAGATGATGATCTCTTTGCAATAACAACTTATTGCCCAGTTAATGTTGAAGAACAGAGCCGGAAATTTCACTGCAGGAACAGAATAAGGCCGGACCTCTTTCAGCCTCACTTTCAAAATCATCTGAATGTATATACACACTGATAAGTCACAACGTTATGACTAACTTCCTGATAGTGAGTAGGTCCTCTTCATGCTGCTGAAATGTGTCTGATGATTTGGTGTGTGGACAAACAAGATCTGAGGGTGTCATATAGAGTCAGGTACCTGGAAATTTGTGACAGAAACTTTGGCTCAAGTCGGTTGTGAAGTGAGAATTTTATCAGTTGGGGTTGTTTCCAAGAGTTTGGAGGCCAAGTCAACACCTCAGACTTTTAATCGTGTTCATTTTTCACCTGCGTCTAGCGCTACATGACAGCACCTGGGTCCAACTAGACTCATAGCAGTCTGACTACTTAATTATGATGTTGCACCCTATTTAAATTCTTGCTTGTGTTGTTCTTACTCTCAGATGTAAGTCGCTTTGAATAAAAGCGTCTGCCAAATGACTGTAGAAAAGAAAAGAATAGAAATTTTTAGGCCTTTCTAAGCGGTGGTATAGGGCTTGTTGCAATCCTCGTTAGGGATGCTGCAACTGCAGGGGAGAGCCATCCAGGGGGTGGGTCTACTGGTCTGTAAGGTGGCAGACTTTTTCTTCCAGGCCCCTATTAAAATCTCTGGATCCTGAGTGGGTGACACAATGCATGAACGCAGCATTACATATTCAGGGACATGTGCATCTGCTGTACATGTAAGTCTGTGTGTGTGCTGGTTTAAACTGGTCCTTTCTGCTGACCTGTATGCTGCTTTCTGCTTCCTCCCCACTATTGAGGGCGTGTATACATACTTGCAGTACTCACCAACAAAATAGGGAGCTTCATCTGCTTTTTTCAACATGTTGTTTAGGGTAAAAAAAAAGAACAGTCTGAAAAACACGTCTGAAACACATGCTTTGTCCTGCGTGCTCTAAACTGTCGTTTCCCTACACCCTCTTCCTCAGATTTCCAGCTGGGAGAGCGCATCTCAAGCAGAAAGCCTCCTACTTTTATATGCTTGTGTAAATAGCAACTGTAGAGGAGAAAAAAACAAACAAACAAAAAATGAAATAGACCAAATCTCTTGTGCTCATATGTGAAAACAGCTAAAGTTACATCCACATATACTCAAGAAGACAAACAGGAAGTATACCTACTCTAGGTACAAGGGTCAAAGGCAACTTTGACCCTACACAATCGTTTCTCAGATTGGTTTCTGAGATTTTGTTGGAAAAGATGGGGCTGAGGTGTTTTTATCGGTTGGTTATTGTTATTCGTGTACTTTTAAGTATCATTAAAAGCTTTGTCAATAAAATACTTTCCATATGAGCTAGACTTTATTTTGTGTGACATCCAAGCAGGAATGATATTGTAGTGTTTATGGTGGAGAAAACACATTTTAGTTCAAGTAGTATCACGTCCCAACCGACATGAATCATCAGAACTTTAACCAGTTCTAAAATAAATAATAATAATAAAAAACACAAGCAAGTGCCAAATGTTGGTCTGAAGGAAGCACTGAGCACTCAGTCATCTGAGCCCTGTGATTATGGGATTGCATTTGTGCACATAGAGCAGCTGTCCTCATGAGGACAGCTTTCTTCCTGCAGATACTCTTCTGTGTCCTGTTATGTACACTTGTCGTTAGGACACAACTTTTTAGAACCACATCAATATCTTAATATGAACCAGGAATGAAAGGTCTTGTGCATTAGGGCTTAGAAACATCTTGCTGTATCTTGAGTAGCTTCATGTCTTTACAGGTCTCTCTGAAAATGTAATCAAGTTATTCTCAAATTTACTGAGAGGTGCTTTTAGTCTTTAGTGAAACATGGAATGGCCATCACATTACTCCACATCTGTACGCTGGCTTCCCATGAACTGATTTTATTATTCCATTGTGTTCTAAAAGGTTTAGGGGCAAGAATATATTTCTGACCAACTACAGGTCTATTAAAATGGAGATTATTCTGAAATACTGTTGTTACAGTGTCATTTTTGTTCTTCTGTTTGACTTTTCTTTTTGAGTATTTTACACTGTTTAAATCCCATTTGTTTCTATCTTTGCAGTCTTGTCTCATCTTTATGCCTTTTATGTTGGATATAAAGTACTTCCCCTTGTTGTTGAAAGGTGCTTAACAAAAAAAGTTGCACTGCCTTGTGCAAATATTCACCATTCCTTTTTCTACAGCTTGACTAGGACATTACTTTAAGCTTACGATGTTATCAAAATATTTTTGTGTGCAGATACCCCAGGTGAGCTACGCCTCCACAGCTCCAGAGCTCAGTGACAACACCCGCTACGACTTCTTCTCCCGCGTGGTGCCTCCAGACACATATCAGGCCCAGGCCATGGTGGACATTGTTAAGGCTATGCGCTGGAACTATGTTTCCACAGTGGCTTCAGAGGGGAACTATGGAGAGAGCGGCGTTGATGCGTTCATTCAGAAGTCTCGGGAGGATGGTGAGCAAACCTTTTGAGCACACATCATTTCTTTACAGGAAGACCTAAGAGAAGTTCATAATGCCAAAAGCTGAATTAATATAATAATAATATTAATATATTAAACCTTTTTTGACAAGAGATACATTATGTTACAAACAATATACTGTAAATCTGAAAACACAAATAACTATATAAACATTAATATGTCTCTAATATAAGATATACAGTTAACAAAAGATTAACTTGACATGTCTAAACAATACGAGACAAAGACTATTAGAAGAACCTTGACATTTGAATGTAAGAATACGGACCCAATGAGGCAACACTCATAATCTGTGATGCAGAGTGGATTACAAAGAAAATGCGCAACTTTCTGGAAAGGAATATTTGCCTCCCGGATGACAATTGGTCACATAACAACAGTAAAAGTGATGCTTCTCACGGTGCATCCATCCACAATACTAACAAACCCAAAGCAGGACATGTGGGAGATGACAACTCTGAGGCTTTACCTAATGATGCAGCATGGGGTGGAAAACCTAGCAATTAAAGTCTGTGGGAGCATAGGTCCAAATAAAACTAGAAATATAACTGATGATGGCTGGGTCTATTTGAAAAATATGGAAGTGAATTAGAGGTGGATCAGACAGTTTGATGAGACAGCTGGGTATTCTAAGATTTGATAAATAATAAAACCCACTGATACAAAATTACATGATTAATTTTACTGCCATCATAAACTCTGGTTCATATTCAGATATGTTCGTCATTTACAGAATGTACAGTACAACTCTGATACCTAAACGGTTAATTGCCCAAAGCCTTCATCACAGTCATGTAGTTACTGAACGCAAGTTAAAGTCTACACTTGCTTCTCATGTCACTAATACATCTGTACAGTACAGGTAGGAGGCATAGCTCCACTCCTATGATGTGCATGTGTTTTAATTTTTGTGGTTTGCACTGCAATTAATGAAAAAAAAAAAACAGTTTCAGAAGATTAACAAACTGAAATTTTTTTTTTAACCTTTTAAAACCTGAAGTCAACCAGCTGAGGGATGTTGAGAACAGATGGTGCCAAACTGAGATAACAATGGCCATTTGCCTAAACTCTGTACTAAAACCTCTCTAATTCTCTTCTGCTTGACTTAATCCGTTTGCATATTGTATTATAATTTGATCGAGGTTTATAGAGGTTTAGAGCTACATCTGCATTCTACTAAGCTACTGTGAACGCTGCTCTCACAGCTGGCTGCATATAAAGACTAACAATATAGGATGCCTTGTTTTAATGTAAATTCAAGTTAAGGCTGTAGAAGTTGTATTGTTTAAAAGAGGCATTGCTGGTACATTATTATTTCACTTATAAACTAGATAATGATGCAGGAGTTTAAATCTGGATCTATGAGTATGTGCAGAGGGGCTGCTCTGTTTTGCTGATGCGATGCTTGCATCCAACCTCTTGCAGAATCCATAGTTAGGAAGACCAGCTCTCTGTACTCTTTATACACACATGGCTCATACTGTGTGCATTCATAAGCCAAAATGGCAAACTAAATTTTAGGTTTTATATCTTACAATGAGGAGCTTTCACTCCAATAATGTCCTGGTATGGATGGCAGCATGCCCTGTGTTTGGAGGAGTAACTCCAGCAATGAGTTACTCCTCCAACCACACTGCGCCAGACAGTGCCTTTTGTAGCATCTCATTGTTGGAGTCAAACTGGCATAGACAAATTCTAACAAGACAGTGGAGAAAAAGCAGGCACTGACATCTTTATGGGTGAGAAAGACAAAGGTTAATGTTTTGTCACTGACCAATATAACCAGACCCCATTATAAACATATATGAAAATTGAATAGGTTTACACGCCTTGTGCAATGTTGCAGGAAATCTCAAAAGAAAACAATTCATTTCTATCTGCTATCTGATAGTTTTAAAGTTTAGCTGCATCAAAAGGTCCATCAAAATGCACAAAATGCACAAGATTCTGGCAAAACCGGTGAATTTTGGTTCACATTAGAAAACAGAAATTAAGACAAACGTACAGAACAATAACATGGAATGTGTGGAGACATGTAAACATTTATTAGATTACTTTACTCTACTGCAGTGACTTATTTGTACTAAACCAGAAAGGATTGTATTGAAACCTTTAATACTGTACAAGGAATTTTTTTCATTTATATTTTCAGAATTAGGCTATTTATTTATTTATATTTGACTAGTAAATAATTAACCAAAGTAATAATCCAGACGTTTATCACTTATCAAAAGATGTGTTACTTGTACCTTCAGTATTTTTTTGTTTGGTGTTATGAAGATAGTTTGGTGTCATTGGCCAACACACTGATATTTTTTGCCATCTTTATCTTAAAAAAAAAAAAAAATTTTAACTCAATAATTACTTTATACGATTATTAGGACAAATAGGCTCATTTTATTTTTTACATTTGTTATTTATAAAATGTAAAATTAGCCACAGTTTTAACATAATCTGCTGATCGCTGATGATTGAAGTTTTTAACTTGCAATTTATAGTTGAGAGAAACGAGGCTGTATTTTCAAAACCCAATTTCTCCACTGAATATCACTAACAATGTACTGTAATGTAAGTCTCTTTAGACCATCTTCCTGTTGATTTAAGTGCCTTCCCACAAATTAGTGTACTGAAGGAGTTCCCAAGATACTTGACTTTTTGGTTGACTAAGTGCAAGTGTAATTAAACTAAAGGGAGTTTAAGATCCAATACTGTCTCTGGTTTGCACTGTGCCCGGACAGAATGAAACTATCTTTGCTGTTGTTGCTCATCAATTCTGCCTGTCACTTTCTGTACCTTTAGTCAGTTGGGAGGAATTCAGCTGAGGGATGATAAAAGAAAGAAAGAAAGAAAGAAAGAAAGAAAGAAAGAAAGAAAGAAAGAAAGAAAGAAAGAAGGAAAGAAAGAAAGA
>JBAMHW010000003.1:15967567-15988120 GCA_037177495.1 Rhadinocentrus ornatus
AGAAAGAAAGAAAGAAAGAAAGAAAGAAAGAAAGAAAGAAAGAAAGAAAGAAAGAAAGAAAGAAAGAAAGAAATGTTTCTCTGAGTGAGAAGTTGCAGGTATGATATCAGAGGTGGACAATAAGGAAATACATGTCTCTGCAAATTAAGAGTCTAGAGACTGAGATTAGATATATTAAGCATACTGAAGAATAACTGGGCAACCACTTAGTTCCATTATCTATTAAAGACCTAAATGAAAATCCTTTTATTGATATTTCTTCATTCAAACTTTTACACTTCATTAGGGGTAATTCCTTGATTGTTACTTTGAATATGAGTTACAAAATGACCGTGGGGCTCTTTTTGTGTGTGTGTGTGTGTGTGTGTGTGTGTGTGTATTTACTTTTCTGTTTTGATCTCTTTTTTTTTAAATAATCAGTAAATAACAACATAAGGAGCTTGTGGACCACAGGAACCTTTCATATAGTTCTTACAACTACAAGAGCTAGTATCCCTTCATTTTCGTAATTGTTGTGGGTCTTACATGCATTCTTGTAAGTAACAACGTATACACATGCTGTGTATATATTGCCCAATAAAAGTTCTTTGCACCTGTAACTTGCAGCAATGTGTGCTGCAGCAGCCCTTTATAACTTATAAAACTCCAGCACCTAAAGGGTTAATGTCTAGAACACATTTACAAAGGTCATCTATAATTGCAAATGTCACCAGGAGATATTGCAATATAAAACTGTGGTATCATCAGCATAGCTATGGAAGTTTATGCCCTGTCTCCTTATGACGTTCCCCAGGAGATGTTAAGGTTAAAAAGAATTGGACCTAACATTCAGCCCTGGGGAACACCATCAGCTCTTATCTCCTGGAAATTGATTCATCAGTGCTGATAAAAACTCTGTGGGCCGGTTGTTTAAAAGATTTAATCCGGATAAAAGCAATCCGGATTTGGTAATTAATTTTTTCTGGACGGCAGATCACGTAATCTGGCTTACTTTTACCCCGGTTGTTCAAAGTAAAATTGGATTGGATCACCCTGATCCAAAATTCCGTTTTTAAGGTCCCGAAATCCAGATTTCCAGCATGTAGATCAACGTGTGCTGCCGGCCATTTGGAGAACAACAACATGTAGAAGAGACCGTTTGCACGCTTTGCGAGTGGAACCACCATGTAACATAATACGTGCATGTGTTGTCCTGCATAACAGGCAAAATCTCCCTCTCTGTGACAATGTGTTCAGGATTATTAGTGATTTTTGTTATTTGTTGCTGCCTTTTTACTATTTCTTAATATCTGTAATGTTTTTGTTTTATGCAAAGCACTTTGAATTGTCCTGTACATGAAATGTGCTATATAAATAAACTGCCTCGCCTTAATGACACACCTGAGCCACGTGTGGAGGTAGTGGACAAACCTCTCTCATTCTGTCAGAATGAGGGACGGATGGGACGTGTAGTGAGGGATGCAATAGCTAGAAAATTCTTTTTTGACAGGTGCTTTTCTGATTATGCAGTAATGAATAACAGGAAAACTGAATATTTTATTTGTGTTTCTTATGGGATTCCTTTGGGGGCTTATTTCACAGGGACATCATGTCATTGAGATTGATTTATTGATTTATTATATTATACTTAACAGTCATGATTCACATTTTATGCAATTTTCCTCTCAAGTGACCTTTTACAGAATGCCTCTTTTTTTCAGTAGCACTGTGCTCACCAGTTTTTTTTATATCAATATAAAACATTAATCAGGCTTAGAAAATGTTATGACCATAAAATTCATCTATAGTTCATAAAGTTCATATTGGTTTGTTATTTTGGGGTAAATCTCTTCAATCAACCTTATACCAATAATATTCAGCTGAAAAATTAAATATGAAGATATTTTTCTGGTTGATTGGGGTTTAAGCTTACTTTATTAATGCCCTTGGGTAGGTTTGTTTTGCAGAAACAGTGATAGCATTTGGCATTCCATAACAAAACAGACACACATTGAACCTGACAGACAGGTACTCAATGGAGCGAAAAGTCAAAGCAAACACAAACAATAAATTATGTATTAAAATTTTATTTAAACTTGTAATTAACATTTTGTCTTAATACTTTTTTTCACAGGATTAGGAAGGACATATTTTCTGTTACTGTGTAAGGATGTTCTGTTACAAAATATAAAAAAAATTGTACAGACAGTAAAGAATAAATAAGCATCTGCTCTTGGTGCACACAAACCATTGGCTTGAATTGAATATACCAAGATATTAACCCAAAGGAGGCAAATTGTCTGAGTCAGCCTCCACAGTAAGAAACCTGGCAGCCCAGGAGCCACCTGCTTGGAGTAGAACCAGCACAGTTTTCCCTTCTTTCCCATAAGAACGCTAACAAATATAACTGCGCAGTGTGAGTAAGAAGCAGATGATGAAAGGTAAATATCAATTCCAGGTTTTTTGATATTTACTTTTGCATCTCGCTTCCCGAAAAACAAAAAAGGACCTTCAGCTGTGATTTGATAGTCTTCAGTGTTCCTCTTGTTGGAGTATTTGAGGTGAGCATATGTCTCCCATGTGTTGGTGCAGGAGGTTTACATTCATAAATACATTTTGATCACAGAAGAATCTATTTAAACAAGGTAAAATATAGGTTTTATACATATTGGCCTGAAAAATAAACAGATAAATAAAGTAAATAACCTTTTCCTGATTCTGGATTGTTTAGTATCACAAACATCAGAATTTTATTAGTTACATATAAAAATCGTTCTCCGAGCTTTCTGAAGGTGTTTATTTTTCTGCTGCTTTTCACACATTTTCAGTCCAAACTTACCAAACTTTTTTTTTAACCTCATTCAAACTTAACAGTGAATTAATCAAGTTCAAGGGATGAGCCAGTGTTGACAAACCATTTTCAAATTATATCTTTAGTAAGGCTGTGAATCACAAATTTGATCCTGATATGCTATTGCATGGATTCAGTAGTTGTCAATATTACGAACTCTGCCACAATACAACTTTGTTTAGATTCAGAAGCCAGCGATCAATATGATATTTAAGATGCTAATTTAACACAATCACTTCTATTCGAATCATATTACAAAATTCAACTAATATATAAAAATATTTTTTTATTTCTGACTCAATCAGACATTAAAATGTAAAACAATCTGTTATTTTCACAAAAATAGACTGAGCCACATTTGATATATTCAGCTTTAAAACCTCCACATAATGTAAAAGAAAACTGAAATAATACATTTAAAAAAAACAACTATTAAAGCAGAATATGGTACAAAACTGCTTCTTATTTAGAGTTTCAAACTAAATATCTTTAGAACATAGTTACAATAACCTAAGTAGTGCAGTCAACCATCTGGATTACCATCTTGACTACCAAATTTCCAATTGTGCCTCTTTCTTTCTCTCTACAATATAAATTAAACAAATAGTAAAGACCTACGGTGGCATATAGAGAGATGCATCTGATCCTTCAGCTGATCCCTTCATTAAGTGGTTCTTGAAATTGACTAGGGGTGCCTAATAGCTTTGGTTAGGATGCTATATATCTTTTCATGTCGTCATTAGAGGACAGACAAAAAAATAAAGATAAATATAAAACATAAGAGCAAACAATGAAAATAAAAGATATGTAACAAACATGTCAGGTTTCTCAGTAGTGTGTTTTAGGTGTATTTGATGGTGGGACCATTCCCATGATGTTTGCACACTGTTCTATTATTTTATGTTAAGAATAGACACAAAATGGTTTCTTTCCACCCCAAGAAAGGCATGGATTTAAAGGACTCAAACTAGAGAGGAATTTTATTTATTTTTATTTTTTTTTGCTAAGATCTTTTAGAAATTTAGTCCATATAAGAGTGGCTGTGAAGAAGCCATTTTTTTCGGAAGGGAGATAGGTTGAAAAGATTGAGGTATGCCAAACTGGACTGAAAATCAGTAGTAATAGGTTTTTAGAAAATCATGAATCCTCCCCAAAGCTCTAGATCTCAACATTATAGAAGCAGGTGGGCATAGTCCTGACATAGAACTGCACAAGACAGCCAACATCTGAAGAAGAGCATCGCAATGTCCTTCAAGAAGCCTTAGAATAGAACCATTCCTGCAAAATTACAAGAAAAGATTTCCAAAAAGGGTTTAAGTTATGTTAAATTATAGAAGAAATTATACAAACTGTTTTTGCTTGATGTACTTTATTTATGTTTGCATGCTACAATAACTGATTTAGCCTCTTTCTGGTTTTCCTGGCAACATATAAAGAAATAAGGACTGGCTCAGGACTTTTGCCACAGCACTGTTTTTAGTTAGTAAAGACATTAATGCAAAGAGCAGCACAATGAGGTTACAAGCCTCAAAGGTAAGTTCTTATGTCTCTAAATAATATGGTAGCAGCATCTAAAAAAATCTATGCTGGACTAATACAGACATTAGATGTTTATTTCTTTCATTTTAAGGAATCTAATTTGCAGCATAAACAGATTCTGAAGTGGAAATTCCCCAATGTTCACCTTGGGTTTACTGTATGGTCTGTTACTGCTTTAGTATTTATGAATATTTTTCTTTGTGTGCAACTTTTGTGGCACTGAGCAGCATGACAACTGTGGACAAAACAAGCCCATCTTTGACTGCAGAAGGCCCTTTTCTGCAGTGATGTTGATTACTATGGAGCTTGCCCCAATAGTCGTCATTAATCAAGTTAATGAAACACAATGTCGATAAGGACCCTAACAAGATTCCCTTGCAAACCAATGGCCTGCCTGACATCAACATAAGAAGGCCTACTAATGGAGTAACTGCCACCCCTGTGTGACGAGGAGGATTACAAGCATTAGCCACAGAGTCGGGATGAAAAAGCGCATGTGGGGAATATAAAATGAGAAGGAAGAAAAGGGGAGCACAAACAACCCTGCATTGCTTCAGGGTGATTTATTTGTAGATTCAGAGAACAGACAACATTAGACTGGGCTGATGTTATTCCTGGTAACAGAAAATGAAATATGAACTCAAAGGAAGGAGGGAAAGCATAATTATATTGTGTTAATCTGTTCTTACTAAAAAGATCCTTAAAGTTCATCGAGGTTGTTTTATTTTAATAAGGTTGGTGAGATTCTTTACGCATTTCAGTGATATGAAACACCAAAGCACCAACTATTTTTTCTAGTTTCTTTCTCATGTATCTTGCTTGTTTCTTGCACTCAGAAAAGGCTAACTTATTTACAAAAGCACAAGAGATTGTAGTTAATGACGATGTCAGCAGGGTATTGACTATTTTTAGATACAGACGACTGAGTATTTAGAAGTGCAAGCTTATGTGTAAGGGCTTAAATTAAAGTCAAAAGCTTGTTTTTTTTTAATGTGATTTTAAATGTAGCAATCATTACAATGATAAGATAAGATAAGATAAGATAAGATACCTTTGCTGTCATTGTATAAGTACAGAACGAATTGGGAGAAGCATCATCTGATGAAGACTTAAACACAAACACAAGTTTAAATGTACCCAAAAAATCTGCAATAGACTCAAAAACTTAAATTACCTTCTGTAGGAATCATAAAAGTAAGATAAATTAAAATAAGAATATATTATATATAGACAGTGACTTTGGCATTCAGTGACATTCATTGTTCCAGGGGGTAAATATTGCACATGTACTGTAGATAAATATTGCCCTTGAATGCAATTGAATAACTGAGATTTCAGAAGCCAGGCAGCCTATAGACAAAAAAATCTTGAGTCTGTTCGTTCCTGATTTCAGGCTTATGTATCTTTTGCCTGATGGCAGGAAGGCGAACAGGTTGTGGCCTGGGTGGGAGCTGTCCATTATGATTTCTCCTGCTCTGGAAAGACACAGAGAGCTGGAGATTGTATTCAGAAAGGAGAGAGGACAGCCAATAATCCTCTGTACTAATTTTCTTTTTTCAGCTGCTGAGCAGTTAGCATACCATCCTGAGATATTCTACATAATACCAGGACGTGTAGAGGAATGTGCTTAAATTTATCAGGCTATGCCGACTTGGCTTATGCTCAGATTTTTAATTAAATTTTATGACATAAAGAAACACAACATTTTAGATCCATCTTTTACAGGCAGCTATGCAAGTCACAATATGACCAATCCAATCACTGATTGGATTGGAGAAAAGCATGACTCCCCCCAGAGCATCAGGGAGACTTTTGAACATCTGTATCCTAAATGACCACAGCCACCCTGGGAAGAGATCACAGCACACTCAGCAATGTTCCTGTTTCTATCCATATGGCCTTTTAATTTCTAGTTCACACCCCTGTGTGGTCTGTCAGCCAGTTATGGCCTTATTTATTGCGTGACACCACACGAATGACCCCTGAGTGCCTTAGACATGTCCTGTTGCAATTGCTTTAAACATTTACTTGTCATTGCTTAATTGGGCAAAGCTAATGGTTGAATATTCATCCCTCATCTGTATAGCTTTTCTCTTTGCAGCTGTTCTCTCTCTGTCAGTAACACAGTGGTTATGTATCAAATGTTGAGTCAATGTAAAAGCCAATTTCCTGAAGCAAGTGCTGCTACTTGAACTTTGATTATAAACAGTGCTCAGTAGAAATTTATACCAACCACATTTCACATCACACCATTCTGTACTCATGGCTACAGCAAAGTAAATGCACAACATGACACTTTCCTTCATGGGAGCATGTACTTCTTTTTATGTTAATGTGAATTAATAAATATTCAAACAGAGAAGATAATTGGAGAAAGTATGTGCAGATCAAGTAAAAGAAAAACTGCAGAGAAAACCAAAGCAGTGAATTTATGGTGTGAGGGAGGTAATGTGGGATGCTGCGGTTTTATTTAGCCTGATGTTCTCAGGGGAAGCTGCACAAATTGGCCACAAAAAAAGAGGTTTACAAGAATTGGCACAGAAAAGGTTAGTGGCTGCTAAGCTAATACAGTATACAAATAATTACATGGGAAGAAAAGATAAGCCAGTAAAATACACAAAAATTATGAAAAATATAAATGAGAACTGTGGAAGAAACTTTATTCAGGTCTGTAAGACCTCAATGCTTTGGGAAATTTGGGAAACACTAATTAAAATTATGAACAGGAGTGTATAAATCTTTGTTTTACCCAACTGCTAGATAGGAGAGGATTTCAATATGATGGCATAAGAGAATAATGTAAATTGGACTGCTCAAGCAACTAATCTGGATTACAATTCTGCAACTAATCCATACAGCTCCTCTTTATTATAACATATCAATATCACTTTTGTCAGAGGGATGAGATTTTCTCAGCTTCCACTAAGCACTTTCTAAATTACTTCATATAATATCATCATTAGAATAGGCTTACATATTGTATTATTCAGTATTATAAAGATTTAATGAAGGCTAGTGAGACAGAATTATATCTTGAAGTATCTGGCTGTTGATATGTCTAGCCAATTTCATATCACTAAAATTTATTCAGACATGGATTTAATAAGTACAGGATAAGAAATCCCATGAAAAGTAAGTGCACATATTTTTTAGCTTTACATAGTAAGAAATTATAGTAGTTGCTACGTCTTAAAATTTGGTGTATGCAGCTTTATTTCATGACAATGAATGTGACAACAATGAATGACATCCAACATTTAAAGCACACCATTGCAAACAATAGTGAGGAGTGTTTGTAATTCCAGAGCCTACCAGACCTTAACATTGCTTGCTGCATCTTTTTTTTCCTATTATCTTTTCAATATTGAGTAAATGGTGAAGTAAAAAACTGAACTTATATGAGATGTTTATTTCCCGCGTTTGCTTTTTTTTTTTTCAAGAAATGGCATTTTTCTGTCTGTCTGCCAGACTGTATTGTTTAAATCCAGCAGCTCTGCTGTAACCATACCATTCTCCTATGAACCTACAGCTGAAGGGGGCTCATAATTGGTACGATTCGGTTTGGTTGTATAGGCCCCTTTTACAGAGGTAACACACAAAACAGCGTACAGTACGGTACAGATCCAAACCTTACCGCTCGGAAACGGGAACTAGCTGTTCTTAGGACTGTGCTCTTCTAGACATACATCTCTGATGGTGCTCCTGATGCTTGTGGTGATCCTGGGATCTTCTGGAGTCACACCTGAGTGCTCTATTTACCACTGGTACCACCTCTTTTCAACTTTCTCTGTATTTTTCGAGCTTTTTGTGTTCCTCCTTATTGATGTTGCTGCTGTAATCACTTCCTCTATCACTACTGCCTTCCTCTGTAGCTTTGTAGACTGCCAGGATATTCGGTTGGTTAACAATAACCAGTTTATCAGTTTAGATCTGGAAGTCCCACAGGATTTTTGCTTTGCTCTTCTCCACCACCTTTGGTGATATATCCCATCTTGACTGTGACTTCCAGCACAAATTCAGTACAGATGCTCCTCAATACTATTCCAGCCGCCTGATTATGGTGCACCGCCTGATTATGGTGCTCCACTTCTCAATGCCAGCCAGCTCCTTTACATTTTTATATGTAATTTATGAGTAATAGCATTTTTAGTTTAGTTATCAAGTTTTTGATATTGAGACATACTTTCAGAAAATGGATTTTATTCAATGGAATTCACCAATAAGCAGACAAAAAATACATAAATATGTGACCTCAAATATTTTAATTATGAAAATGAAGTCACAGTCCATAAAAATTCCTGCTGGTTTTATTTATAACATATTGACATTTCATTTAACAACTACTGAAAAGAAAAGCCTTAAAATAACCTAGATTGTTTTGCTTCTAGTAAAGAAGCAAGGAGCCCCTGTTAGGTGCAAGATCTTTGTTTAACCAGATTTTTCTTCACAACAGTTTAAACTGTCTAGAACACACCACTAAGTCTTGTGCACATCTGTGATTGCATTTTCCCTCAGAAATCTTTTTTTCTTTCAAGAAAGTTCCTTAATTAGCAGGTAGAGTATTTTGTTTAGTCAGCTTGTCTAACTTGGATCTTCCTCATGACACAGTCTGAAAAACAGAAGCTTTAGATAAACCCACAGACTCCTACTACCTCATGGTTTGTAGTGTTTTCCTTTTAATCTTGTATAACCCTGTGGGCTGTCCCTTGAGAAAAAAAGTTGGTTTGATTAAACTCTGAGCACAGACGGGTGTATTTGTTGAAAGATGTCTGCCTTGCTATTTATTTTTAGTAAAACTTGCATGTGCAGTGGGTAGCTATATATAAAACGTTTATGTGATTGAGATATTTTAATTTAGATGCACATCCCTGTTGGTGTCTGGTCCAAGCTAACATAACCTATCATGCACTTTTTAAAGAGTTTGTAGGAATTGTAGTTTGACTTCAGCAAACTTACATTATTCTGACTACCAACCCACAATCACTACTGCCAACTTAGCAACTTTGCTGATATTTTTTTTGCGCAACAAATCTAGCAACCTTTTGTTTTATCTGTGTTATTTTTCTTATTTTAGAGACAGATGTGTCTGTCACACTGTGATCCACAGGGTGTACAATAAAATAATACAATTTTATTACAACTAAAATTTGGAAATATTAAACAACTCCAAAGCAGCATAACATATTAGCAGTAGTGTATTGTAGTTAAATAATGGAGCTGGGTTGCTGGCTGCCTCGCTGCTCTCTACTTGTCCTCTGTGAGGGTGGAGCGTGAGTCAAGAGGCGAGTTTTGACCGGATATGATCCCAACACCTTGACTTTGATGGATAATCAGCAGGAAAAATATGTAAACGGGTAAAAGTCCTTCCCGAGGAAAGGAAAGGAAAGAAAAAGGAATAAAAGGACAGAGGTACAGTAACGTAAGAAGATAAATATTTTCTCCATCTCAGTTATTGTTGTTGTATCGTGTTTACTTGCTAGCTTACTTCAGACTAGTAGCATTGTTAATCAATACATCCTTAGAGTCAACTTAATGTTGCTCTCACTTTAAATTCATCAGAGATAATAGGAAATTTAACATTTAACATTTTTATTAAAACCTGTTGGCTCAGTTTTCCTCTTTATAAGTAATGGGTTTGTTGTAAGTCTTAGGTTTATTGTGTCAGTTTATATTAAAAGTTTATCTGTGTTAAAGTACAGTTAAAATGTATTATTGTTAATCATTTATACCTTAGTTTTCTCATTTTATTCATGTTTTATTTACACTATCGGTCACATTTTCACAATAGAGATAAAAATTGGTATCTGAGAATGTCCAAGAAAAAAAGGTGTTAGCTGTAAATGAATCAATATTAAGTTGACTTGGATTTAATTGAAATCAAATCAAAGTAGGCTGTTGGCAATTGAACTTAATTAATTCAGGAAATTATTGTGCCAGAATAGAATATGTGATATATATTTTAAAAAAGCCAAGATCTTGTTTGTCCATTATGGGCTACAAAAGAAATATGTGCAGATATATGATACATGATATATATATAATATACACAAAGAAATACAATATCATATATATGCACACATATAAGAGAGGGCTCATGTCATTCCAGTAAATGACTTGGTGTAGAAAAATTGTCAAATATTGTAAATCTTGTTTCTGTAAATTGACACTTATGACACATTATGACACTTAAGACTGTTACATGCTCCGCGAGAAGTGAGAACTATATTCTTGTTCTCGATAAATCCCCGTACCATCGTGAACGAAGTTTCTCATTTAGTATGAATTGACCAGACAAAAACGAACATTTCTCTTTTTTTCTTCTTTGAGAATAAGAACAAAGCTCTCGCTTCTTGTGGAGCATGTAACAAGCTTTTTATTTGTGCTTGACAGTTGTCAGTGATATTGACCTAAGAAATGTATGCAGACAGCTTCAAGGACAATATAGTGAAGCCTTGGAAACAAAACAGATCTGTTGTGTTATTTTTCTCATACAAACTTATATATAAAAGACTTCACTGTTGTCCTAAAGTCCCTACAATGTCTAAAAAGAATTAGTGTTGTCTAATAGAGGATGAATCCAATTTAAATTCTCAAGAACCCTGAAGGGTCAATTTGTAAAAATGGGAACGCCACCCTTCTTTTAATAATGCTGGGGAACCGATGTCTCAAGGGGCAATGAATAAAGGCTTTGGTAGCTAATTTGATGAGAAAACATTGGCATAATCCAACCACTGTCTGTCAGGGACAGGCAATATTCATACACATTATGCTGAGATAACCTTGATGGTGGAAACTGGATTTGATTTAGCTAAAAAATAACAGTGATGCTGTATTTTGAGCAAAATTTCCATGAAGTAATATGCTACACATGGAGACACAAATAGGATTCCAATTGTCCCATTAGTCCTGATGAAATAAGGCAAATATCTGTGCTGGGATAAATATTTAGAGTTGATTGGAGGAAAAGTCAGATAATTTATAGCTATTTCTCATGGCAGCATTAAAAGAATCTCAATTGGAAAATCCTTCTTACTTTAAAATGACTTTAAAATTCTGACCTATGTTTCACACTATTCTAATAATAGTGTTTTTCTGGCTAATTTAGATATTAAATATATCCCTTTTAGCAATCCTTATTCAAACCCCTTTTGAAAAGCAACCTGCAGTTTTAATCAGACCTTTCACAGCTTCATAAAAACGTGACAATGCCCATCAGTCTCCAGGTCAAACAGGAAGGTGAAGTTTAAGAAGAGGCAGCTCTTTCGGTGGAGAGGAGGGAAACAAACTGCCTTTCATTTGTTTGCTGCCATTTCAATGTTTTAATCTCATTATTTCCTGCAGCAGATTTTATTCCCTCTGAAGAAGTTTTCATCTTCTCAACAAAACTGGAGAAGAGGAAGACATTGGCTTGCACTCAGGGTTTTAAGTGCTATTGAAAACATTACATTGGAGTCTTTTTGAAGTTATGGGGGCCTGGGAGAGTCTTTCTAATTTAATTCTGAATGAGAAATAAAGCAAGAGAGATTTAGCCTGGCATGAATCACAGGATGAATTTTTGACATACTGTCACTTTGACTCAGGGTGTTTCATTTCCATTAGAAATGACAACCCGCTTAACACTCAGTTGAAACAGAGGGAGAATGGGGAAGAGGAGTGTGCATGAGATGAAGTGGGATCAGATTTTAAGGCTGGGAAAAAAACAAAAAAAAAACAGCAATGTTTGCAGAATGCACAATAAGAATCAGTTGTTTGATCAGGCAGCAGTGAGGGATTTTCTATAGCTCTGAAATTTCATTACTGACTTCTCTCTACTTCCAGTGTGATCAAATTGAAACTATTCGTTCTTTCCTGTTTATTTTTAAAACAAACAAACACTAAGATGTGCTTGCATTGCACTCTGCACAGTTTATTTCTAGGATTTTCTTGCCTGCTTCCTTGTGGTCATTTAGTGCATTTAACAACACTTAATTGCATGCTTCCATTTTTCTTGCTGTATCAATCCATTTTGTACCATCTGCAAGCTTTATAAATGTTTTAACCTACCACACAAACAAACAGAATATGGTGTCCCAAAATCAGCAGGGTTGATCAATGGCAGAGACGGCTCAGGTCAACAATTTCGATGCCTGTGTTTACTGAGGCAAAGTATTAGAGAATCAAGGGCTGGTGGAATGGTGGGTGCAAACTCGAATCAATACAACTGCTATCATCATTTGCAGGGTTTATTAATGGCTTTGCCTGAAGCTGGCAAAGAGAGTAACACTCACTTGCATTTAGGCAAGCAACACTCCAGCGTTTATGCACCCCACTTTCTATCAATCATCAGAGCCTAAGTTGCTCTCAGCAATGGTCCGGCTACCTCCAATCACCTCACATAAACACTCCCTTCAATCATGTAATGAATGACATCAATTATGTGGCCAAGCTGCCAAGATATACAAATGATTCGAATGGTTCTAAGTCAAAAGGATAGCAAAAGCAACAGCACAAGACTCAGTTTAATTCGTTTTCTTTCTCCCGGTTCCTAGCTGCAGCTCAATGGAGTTTTCATGAATTTTAAAAGGTATATCCTTCTGTTCATGACTGACAACAGCATCAGTCATGCAGGATACAGCCATGAGGCAATGAGCATTTCCACCAACAGGTTCTGTCTATCCTCGTGGTACTCTGAAAATTTCCCTTTAGTAAAAAAGCTTTCCAGCTCGGAGACTACAGAACGTGTCATCTGCTACCCGCAGACAGCAGTGGAAAACACACAGTGCTTTTCATGGCACTTGAATTGTTTCTCCAGAATGTGGCAACTCTGAAAAATTTAGGTTCTCTTCAGTCAAATATCGTGGCTGTGAAAAGCAAATGAACAAATCCATTTTTCCCTGCTGTCAAATAAAACTCTTGAGTGCTGGAAATGGATGAGCAAAATAGACATAACAGCCTGCCATTTTAGAGCTCAGAGCAAAATTATTGGTAGGGTTTATAATATCTATAGCTATATATATAATTATAGAGAAAAAATATTAATAAAATCTGTCTGGACTGAGACTAATTCATCCTGGAAGCTATTCACTAAAAGTAATGACATAAACCTGCAATGGAATGATGTAGAAATTTCTCAGCTGCGAACACAGCTTAGCTAGTCCTTTGTTTTCTCATTAGCTCTTCTGCCTTAGCACAGGTTTACACAGTGCTACCCTTAGGTACAGTACCATGACTATGACATTAGTCCACTCTAGCACCACTTATGTGCTGACCAACAGACCCAAATAGCCAAATCAAGGATTACTGTATTTGTACACAAAGTTCAGAGGTACACTAAAAGGAATGCCATTGCAGAGATCCTTGAGTTATCCTCTTTCTTCCACTGTCATCTTTTTACAGCAGCACAAAGTGGAAATAAATCTGTATTACAGTGGTCTAGACTTCAGTAAAACTGTAGTACATGCAGCAGCAAGTGATATAAATATTGGTTATACAGGCCAAATGTACAGATGTCTCTAACTTTAGTCATTTGACAAGTGCTACAACACAAACACAACAGATGACATGACTTCCATATTGTAAGAATTCCCGTTTATTACAGCAATCTGAAGTAATGAGAGTCATGTTAGCTGATTTATATTTGGCCTGTATTCCATCGTCAAAGGCTTTTTATTTTTTAAATGTGGGAAATGAACAATGTGTGCACTCTGCTGTGAATTCTCCACACAATTCCTGAAGAGACTTGAAAGGCAGAGCAGGCATGAAATTGTTAGATATGTGTTTCATTATGGGAACAAACTATCTCCTGCATGCAGATGAGGAAGCCTTTGTTTTCAAAAGACAAACAAATGACACCTACATGCTTTTTTTTTGCTTACTGTCAAGTTTAAAAATCATGTCAAATGCAACTAAATGATCACACCACTACTACTGTGGTCTACCACTGTGAGTCCACTTTGCCAATATTTAAAAGAAAATTGTACATTTTTAAGTCCCTATTTCTAACAAAGCTGCTTCAGATTTGTTTTGCAGATTACTTAATCCAAATGATATTTAAATGCATTGCTTTTTGTGGTTTGCTCTAAGTCATAATAGTTATATTTATAACATTTTGAATGCCAAATACAATGTATACAAACTGGGCTGGCTGGGTGACTGATAGACCATGTCTGTAGCAAACATCAAAATCACCCAGCTGGAAACCACTAAGCCTGTTTTAATGTAATTGTAATGATCGGACTTTACTCATATTGTTTATACACAAAGAAATGAGAAATTATGTGTGTTTGTAAAGAACAGGCGAGACATTTCTAGCTCAAGGCACTGACTGATTACAACAAAGTAAACAAGTTCTGTGTAATGGTATCCTGGAGGTTAAAGTATCCAGTTCATGAGTTTCACAGTTGAAGTGAAGGAGTCTGAACTGCCTTTATAACAAGTTTCAGGGAATGCCTTAATAACGCATTGAAGCTATAATCTTCACCCTTGAAGGTAAAGACAAGTGACACTTATCTCAAAATTCTCTAATCAGGGACATGAGTTTAGAAATGGGGCACTGTACAAAAGTGTGAACTTCTCATCAGAATGGAGCTGTCGTGACTTTAAAAAGACTTATAAGCTTGTTCAGGCTATTGCATGTTCACAAGATGATGCTGAGAAAGACCTGGTGATGCAATTTTCAAAGCTGTAGAAATATGCCCAACAATCAGCATCCATAAACTCTGAGCACTTTCAGCATTTGAATAATTGATACCCACGAAGATGGAGACAAACATAAGAGAAGTGTTTTAATAGCAGCTATTCCCTTAGTTTAGAATGTATTTTAGAACAGGAATGAGGGTGCTAATGCTATGATCTGGAAAAACAGGAAAATAAGTTGTAGGATTGTTACAGAGGAAATATTAAGCCATTCGTTTCAAAACGCTTTCATGAAGATTTATCATGTTCTAAAGTGGTTGCAAATCATTACCATGTGCAGCCAAATGAGAGCAAAAAAATGCATTTATGGGAGAGTCAGCTGAAGAAAACCCATCCTATCCCATCCTAGAGTTAAACATAACTTTTTGGGAGAAAACAAGACAAAACACATCTGACTTGAATTTATAGATTCAAGTAACAATATCAGGAAGCAAATATCCTGAATTTGCTGAAAAGCTAAACATGGTAAAAAAAATGGCTTTTATAGCAACATAGTGATCCTAAACACCTCAAAGTGCAACATGGACTACATCAACAGGTACAATGTGTCAAAGTTCTTTGACCCATAACAGAATTGAAAATCTTTGGATAAACCTTGAAAGAACAGTGAAGTAGTTTAATAGAGAATATACCCAAAAGAGGGACTGAAAGAGTCCTAAGTGACTTTACAAAGCATTTACAGGCCAGGATATTTGCCAAAATTGGATGTTGCTGACCTTCCTGGCCGCACAAACAACCCAGTTTTTCTCAGCTACGGCAAAATAAATTTGTTCCAAGAATTTGGTCTGACAATAAATTTTGCTCTAAAAATGTAAGTTATTACATTAAAGCCATTTCAGTGCTCATGTGATTTATCCAGAGCAGATGAACTGTGATAGTAGCTGATGATTCTTATATGGAGTCTAGACAGGAGAAGTAATCATCACTCATACAGCCACAGATCATGTATGTATGATCATGTGTAACAGCCCTGATAAGGCTCCTGCATGTATTAACTTTCAGCCCAAAATGTTACATATATTACATACAACTGTGGGCACAGGTATTACCATAAGTACAGCTGTGTTGCCTTTGACATTTGCATATCTTTAACAAAATGTCAGCACAAAATATATTATAGAGTAAATAAACAACAAAATGATAATAAAGTAATATGGCTTGTTTTCACAATTATAGGTCTCTAGCCCTAGAAAAGTTAACATTACTATTAATTCAACAGTATAGGAATTAAACAGAAAACACAATAGATAAGTAATTCCATAGATTTTACTACTACTGCAACTCAATATACAGTGGACCAGTTAGCATAAAATGAGGTTAGCTTTAAGCTCAGAATGTGGTTAATTGCTGTTAAACTTACTTCATCGCCTTAAAAATGTAGTCCCATCAAGCTACAAGAATAATCCTGAGCAGGTTTAACATTCATTCAACCCACATGCAAACATATAGTAGGCTGTTATTATGAGGGTACTCATACCTGATAAGAGGGAGACTTAGTCAGAAACACACCAGCTTCTGCATGTATGAACTAGTGAGGTGCGGATCAATACTGAAATATCGATCCCTTCAAGAACATTTTTTCATGAATATTAATTTTTTAAGTAATTTGGGGCAAATGAGTAGTTTATCACAAGCATACAGAGGGATGTAATTATTAGGATCTTGACTAAATTATATCCTGTTGGTTGGAACTACATTTTCTTTTGCCTGCAAAAGTCATATGTGAAATAGGGCTAAACATATCACTCATCTCTCACTGCCAATCACTCACTCAGTCCATAGCATAACGTGTGGAGCTGAACACCAACGGGGCTTTGTATGATGTGTGTGGCAGTAACATAAAGGTATTGTAGTAATACCACAAACCTCCTTAAACACTTGAAAGTCAATCATAACACAGAATATAATGAAACTAGGAAGGGTACAGGTGCTGCAAGGGTGAGGCAGATGCCACTCTTGGAGTCCTTGGATGCTGCAGGTACTTTCAGGTACTAATCACTATTATATAGTAAGTACGTAAATGCTACAACAGAAAGCTGCATTAGTTCAGGCTGGAGTGTCCGTGAGATCAGCTCAGATCAGTTCAACAGGCCTAGATTTAGTCATGTAAGGTTGGTTGCAGAGGCTGGGTGTCTATTCAGTAAAACAACCACTGTGTGGTTTTAAAGAATAAAAATATGGCTGATAAATACTTATTAAATAAATAAAGTCACTGTGGGTGTGTGCAAACATACAATTATTGTCATTTATATGTTTATCTATGTATTATTCTGGGTAATTTTAGTTTGAATCACAAAGAAATTCCTCTCCCGTTAGTGTGGACTGCTTGTGTAAGTGCTTTACCAAACAACATATGTTTTTGTACAGCTATTTGTATCAGATCAGTAGCACTGATACTGGCTTGAATTTTACTTTGTATCAGATCAGAAAGAAAATCAGTGGTTTCACAATGATACCTCTGATACTGATCAGGTAACTATCTCCCATTTATGTTTCAAACAAACCAATCCTTCACACATGCAGCCTCTTCGATCATCAGTCAGTAGATTCAGATGAATTCAAGCAAGTTTTCTCAAAAGATTTTTCTTCTGAGCACAAATAAGAAAACAGATGATATTTTGTCATCACATTTTTCATTTTGGCTGAGGAAACAAAAATAGAAAAAATTAGATTTTCCTACTATTTTTTCTTTTTGTGCAAAAAAAAAAAAAAAAAACTGCCTTAAAGTTTAGAGACCCTTAGTTTGGTCCTCATGGTGATGGAAGGTCCAACTCCTTTGTTCAGTTTAAAGCCCATCATCAAGACAAAAGCAACACAAACGGATACACCTTCCTGACTAAAGTATTGTTAAAAAAACACAGCCCACGTTTCCAAAGCCCTGCGGCTTCTTCTTATGCTCTCTAAAAAGAACTTTCTAAGCATTTCAAAAATATGAAATATGCAAACCAGGTTTTGCTAGTAATTCAAACCAGAAATGGACGCCATGATAAACAAATTCAGGTTTTAAAAGCAGTCAAGAATGTGATGTTAATTGAACTTTTGTGAGAGGAAAAACCTGTTTGCATTGTGCTGAATAAAGTATGTTGCTTTTGCAAAGAGAATGTTGCGGCTTGAGAGTTCAGGGAAAATTATATCACTGTCGCTTTGAATTCTTTTCATCTTGCTTCTCTGATTCAAAATTGGTTTTTGTGCAGCTGAGCACTTAACATCGCAGAGTGTGTGAAATATTTTCCTTCCTTCACACAAAACACTGAATCATAGAATCCTGTTCCAGGGGATTGTTCTAGTGAGCAGCAACACACACTTTAATGTTATCACTGGAGCACAGAATTAAAATCAATATATACAAGAGCAATTTTTTAAGGAGTATTTCAAAGCAAAAGGACACAGACTGTTCTTAAACTGTAAATCAGTAATGAAAAAATCATTTAAAGTAATTTAAATGGGGACAAGTTCACACTAAAGAGAATAATTAAGTAAATAAGCCCTCTGTATGTGTTGTGCTTGTGGTTTGAAGCAAGCACAAAGAGCAAAATATCTGGTATACAACATTAAATGATATAAAACCCCGGGAAAGATACCAAAAAAACATAACTTTTAATGTCTGTGTCTTTGTATAGTACTTGAACTTATACCTAAAATAACAGCTGATTTAAAGAGCAACTAACATTGAAAGGGGCATATTATGAAGCTTGGGAGCATTGAACAAACACATACTTTCTGCCACCTCATTTGGGACCCCCGACTGAAATCTTTCTTCATTCAGCAAGTGGTGTAGATTTCTACCTCACTCTTCTATATAATCAATCATCTCAACTGAAATCCTTTTACTGCAGAGTAAACTTTTTTTTTTTTTTTTTTTTTTTTAGCTGTCCTGTCCAGCATCATAGCAAGCAGAATGGTAGTCTGGTTGCTGTATTGTGCCGAACAAATTTGCTCTGCCAAGGGGAGGCTTATGGGTATAAGGCTCTTCTTGATATTCATTTATTTGTTTACTGTTATCTATTTACTTTTGCTAGACCTGACCGGAGGGGACTGAAAAAGAGAATGAGACAAAAACACCACAAAAAGAAGGCAATGACCCTTTAATCCACACTATGACCAGAAAACAAACTGCTACATTTGTACATAAACACACCAGAAAATTTCCTACAGCTTTTACAGAAAAACAGAGCTGCCACTGATTAAAAGTTTTTAAATAAGGACCGAATCAAAAAGACATATCACAACACCAACCAGATACAAACTCACAGAAAAAAAAAGAAAAATGATCTTTTAGTATATAAACCCAGTGGACAACTCAGTGACTGTGTCAGCATGCAGAGGATGAGGAACAAGGAGTGATCAGTGATGAGGAGTGATGAGTGAGATCATGCGATTTGCGACCACGCTTCTATGGAGGCTAGAGGCAGGAGCTGCCCCCACTGCAGAGCAGCCCAGTCCCACAACCACTAGTCACTCCCCGCCATTTTCCAACCCCCAAAGTGATGAGGTCACAGTCCTCCACCTACACTAAGTGATGAAGCCAAACACAGGGGACCAGAGGGAATGAGAGATTCAGCTAACTGGTTCTTTGAGGAGGCAGATATTGTCTCACTACTGATGTGGTCTACTAAGAGATTCCTAAACTGATACTGATGAATACAAAGATTATTTTTGGTTTTCCAGTTCACAAGGATAGTTCTCTTTGCGATGCATAATGCCGAGCGTATCATATCTGCAGTTAATTGCTACATCAATGTCACCCAATTTACCTAGTAGACACAGTTTGGGGTTTGCAGGAATATTACATTTAAACCACGTCGACATATCTTCACAAACCTGGAGCCACAAGGCATGGAAATAGTTGTCAATGGTGTTATCCGTGCAATGTAAGCAGATGTTTGATTGTGACTGACCCATCCTGAACATCCTTTGTCCTGTATAATGAGTTATATGCAGAATTTTGAATTATACTAGTTGCATATTTGAATTCTTAGTCATTTTAAAGGTGTTTAAACATATTTGTAACCATTCATAAAGTTACTGGATAAGTCAGCCTCCCATTTTGAAGTTGGAAGAGAGATTAAGTCTTCTAGTTTAGATAATGGTCTTTATGTTTTTGATAATAGCATTGGGGCCTGGAGGTTCAAGAATTCTGCCACCCTGATAGGTAGCTGCAAGTTTAATTGATTAATGGTATATTTTTTTTACATATAATAGATTTAAGCTGGTGGTATTCTAAAAATGTTGTGCTGCTGATTCCATATTGTAGAATGAGAATTTTAAATGACAAGTTTCCATTTGCTATTGTATGTTCTAACTGTTTTATTCCTTTATTTTTTCATTGAGTGAAAATAATCAGCTTTTTGTTGTGCAGTTGTTCCAGAAAAATGTAAGCTTACATAGAAAAATGGTAATTTTTTTTAAATTCCCACCAAGCCATTACTGAGTAACTGATATTAATACTTTTAAAACACTTATGTGGTTTGATGGCTGAGCTGATGAATGGCAGGTCAGAGATAACTAGA
>JBAMHW010000003.1:15993013-16003704 GCA_037177495.1 Rhadinocentrus ornatus
TGAATAAATTAAACACTTTTCTTTCTACAGCTTCACTAGTGTGGTCTATTACAACAATTGCAAAGAATTTTATAAAAAAGAATAAAAAAAAATAAAAAAAATAATGAAGTCTGAAAAAAATCTGTAATCTATGCCATGTTATTGGAAATTTATGTTTGATTAATTTTGTCACCTTTTCCACTGAATTTGAGTACACGATACATATGGTTTAAATAATGTGTGAGATGCTGACATTTTTTCTTTAGAAATTCCAGCTTGTTACCACTTTTAGCATCGGCATATAATTTATGCATCAACATTTACACCTTTAGTGAACTTACTTAGTGAACTCGGTGCATCACGAGGAAAGTCTGGAATTAGATGAAAAAACAGATCTTGCAGAAAATCAACACATACAATCTGTTTTATATGATACTTATGAGACCGGTTCTGTTCTACCATAGGAGAGAAAACATCTCCACCGTAATAAGCCTTTCAAAGGAAGCAGGGTGTTTTTTTTCCCTTTCAGCGACTGTATGTTTGCATTTCTGAGATTTTTCTGGAACACTGCACAGAGCATCTAACATCTGTAAATTCCTTGTTTTAGGCGGTGTTTGCATCTCACAGTCAGTCAAGATTCCCCGGGAGCCAAAACAGGGAGAGTTCGACAAGGTCATCCGGAGACTCAGAGAAAACCCAAATGCACGAGTTGTCATACTTTTTGCCAACGAAGACGATATCAGGTAAATCCTGGTATTAGCTACATGCTATAACACTTCTTTGAAGATAAGAAAAACACGACTGCAACAGACAGACATGCAGTCTTCTCAGTGCATCTCTGGCTGTCCGCTGTGTAATGAATCGCGAGACACAATCAAAGCGGAGCTGGTTGGGATGCTGACCATATCCGTGGCAACATCTGTTTCCTCCTCTTTGCAGGCGGCTTCTCCATGCAGCAAAAAAGGCCAACCAGACGGGTCATTTCATCTGGGTGGGTTCAGACAGCTGGGGCTCCAAAATCTCTCCAGTTGTGCAGCAGGAGGAGATGGCAGAAGGAGCAGTCACCATCTTGCCCAAGCGTCAGTCCATCAAAGGTACAGACAGAAGCATTGTGCAAACATCAGATGTCCTTTTCTTTTAAAACCATGTGCTTGTTTGAGAGAAATATTGTCTTCATGCAAGCCAAGGCTGGTTCTGGTCCTGATTTTTGCTGTTTGAGGATAAAAGTAGCTGATTATCACTTGATCATCAAAATGTAAAAACTAAAATAAACAAAGGAATTAATAAAGTGCATATCCACCATGTTCATACTGTTATACTATAAGACGTTTGGTGGCTATGTCTCACAGTTTGTACCATCGCTGTGGTTTACACTATCTGTGCAGTGACAGTGAACCCATTGATCTGTTTAGGGTTTGATCGTTACTTCATCAGCCGAACGCTGGAAAACAACAGAAGAAATATCTGGTTTGCTGAGTTCTGGGAGAACAACTTCAGCTGCAAACTCAGCCGCCATGCTGTGAAGAAAGGGTCTGGGCTCAAAAAGTGCACAAGTAAGATATTCTGTTATTGAAAAATAACCTGTTCAGTGTTCTTTGTTTAAACTTTTTACTGGCTTGAAAACATTTTTCTCTTGGAGTCATGAAGGAGGTGAGACATTTGGCTCGCTGTGGAAGAGTTTTGATAGCATTGCCCACCTATTACAAGCAGAACAATATTTAAAATTGCAGTTCATCCTGCAACTCATTTCATTGCTGCTCTGTGTTTCTGCTGAGTCATGTTTGTTCACTCACATGGCCATAAGTGAATGGCTTATCCAGGCTCTGTGCCATACTTTATGTATGTATGTTTATGGTACAGTCACTCGGGGGTGGAGGAAGTCATTGCATATTTTACCTTGATTTAAACTTCTATTAACCAGTATGGCATACATCAGTGTGGGAATTTCCTCTCAGTAGCATCTTTTCTTTTCATCTTAATAACTTAAATTATTTCAAATGAGTCATTTTGCTGAACTCGCAGAGGAAAGTTGAGAGCATCCTTCATCTTAATGATACGCAAAAGTAACTTGTTTGACCCCCAGGACCTGTTTTGATCGCACTGATTTTAATTGTATGCATTGTGTATGATTACATATATATTATCCCGTACTATAGCTGGACCTGTCTTATTTGACATGCAATCAAGCACAAAAATCAAGTGAGAAATCACTTTAAAATAAAATAGCTTAAAGATTTATTTAAAGCTGACTAAGTGAGTTTTAAAGAAAAAGCATCCTCACCATCTTCACCAGCCAGTTACACTTGTCTGCTGTTTGACCGGAGCACCTGTGAGAGAGTTTGAGTGCCCCAATCCTTCACTGTAATGAAACGTTATCTGACAGAGGAGTTTGATAACACACAGTGCAGTTTTAAAGCTTTTTCTCTAAAAGGTTGAAATTCATGCTGAGCTCAGTGAAAGTGAGAAATCTTCTCAGTTGTGCAAATAAACAAAGAGTGGATAGCAAAAGCTTGTAAGTCTTTAACAAGTCTTGTAAAAAATATCACAGTTTGTTGTGACAGCATGACAAAAATATGAGGTCATTTGCAAATGTTATGTTTTATTAAATATATGAATGCAATGGCTGCTGTATGTCTAGTCCAGTAAGCAGAAAGTGGTCTGACCCACACGAGCACCTCGGGATCAACATGATGAAGGAAAAATATATCAATGTTTATGCTTCATGACGAAAACGTTAAACTGTAATGCGTCTGTAATGTTTCTGTACATAAATCTACAAAGAAGTCAAATCAGATTTAATTGATTTATTAAGAAATAGGACATTATAGGGTATATTTTCTCTTATGAAGTGCAAATGCCTTTACCATATGAATCTCTTTACCATAACAAAAAGGAAAGGACAGGTGGTCCCATTTTTTTTCTGTTACCCCTGCCTTTCAGTGGCATTTTGCACCCTGCTCACCCTGCTGCAGGTGTTAAAAGAGGAAGTAGATGCACTTCTGGGGAAGAGGAGCCATTACACATCCCTTTGGTAGGTGACACAGAAGTGCTTCTCTGCCAGTGTTTGGTGCACTTATTAAAATAATGTTTCAAAAGAATTAAAGAAGGGTGGTTTATGCACACTAAAAGCAATGTTAATTTCTTTAGTTTTTAATTGCTTTATTTACACTATCTACCAATTGTCCTGGTGTCTACACATAGTATGAACAATCCAGGTGATCTCCACTAAATTTAAAAAGTGCATAGAATAAAACCAAAAAAAAGAAAGAAAAAACAGAAAATCTTCCCTCTGCTCTATCATCATGTTGACAAATGAGTAACTGCAGCCTCTGCACTGATATGAGCTGAAAATGGAGTGCTATGGACAATATTAACACAGAATTCTGCTGAATAGTGTCACAATAATACAAATGGGAACTCAAGCGCACTCAGACTGTTTCATCATTACAGTCATGCACTGTATAATAATTGCAGGTTTGATCCAGATACAATCTAGAACCTCTTCACTACATCCAGCCATGAGTGGTACAGAAAGTAAACTTTAACACTTAGTAATTGGACTGTTACAGCAGCACTTTCCTGGAATCACAGAATTCAGTCTCATACTGTCAACTCATTTTTAAAAGCCAAACTATTATCTGTAATTGCTGAGATTTATTCTCACAATGAGATAATTCTGACTACGACACATTAAATGAAGTAGAGTAATTAGAAAACTGATAATTGCATTGTTAAGTCTGGTTGTTAACGTTTAGGAATAAACAAAAGTTCAGTTTATTTTTGGAATATGGTATGAACATGCTTTAAAATATTACTGCAAATGACACATGGCACGAATGATTCAGATTTCATACAATAAGCTCAAGCATCCCATATGCACACAGATATAAAAAGAAAACTTAGCTTACGGAGAGGAGTCGGTAATGTGCAACAGCAAGAAATAAACTGTATTAGATTGTGCTGCATAACATTCAAGTGGATGAGGAGTAAAGAATACAGGGGGAAAGAGGAAGGAATCAACACATCATCAGATCAGACAAAAAATCCAAGAAGCATTTTTCTGGCTTGTGCAAATGAGTAATGAGTCTTTGGGCAGAAAACACAAAAACTCTGGGGAATCAAAGGAAATCAAAGTAATTGTTTTCTGGCTGTGAGGTGACGGCTCTAACCATGAAGCCAAAGCCCCATCCTGGAGCCATATGTATGAATACACAATCTGTAAGTAGCTTTCACTCAGACAGCTGAATTTATAAACAAGGCTGTGTCGTGAGAGTATGCACACAATGTGTCCACACAGGATTTACACAGTGGTAATCCACACAAGCAGCACATTTACTGACTGCAGCATTATGACTAAGAAAATGTAAAAGAGAGAACATTTAGTCGCATTGCATTTTACTGACGCATCTATAGATGTGAGTATCTCTATACCATTAACTTGAAGCCATAAATGGATCATAGACATCAGTAGCCTGGTTTCAGCTTTTTATTTTATTGAGTGACAAAGAGATCCTGGTTATTTGTTTTAAAGTCCTTAATTCTACTATGCAAAGATTAAACTTATAAATAGCTTTAATATATGAAACCATCAAAACCATAGTGAACAGTTTAGCATCAGGACCATAAAAAAGAGGAGATGACTGCACCAAGAAGGTGTAAAAACATTATTTTTGTAAAAAGAGAGGAAGCCAGAGCAGCAGTGGTAAGCGTTACATGACTCTGGTTAATGGAATTTCTGTGGAAATGTACATTAAACTGACTCACGTTAGTCGTTGTGCAGCTTCACCCACCTCGATTTCCTCTTTCCTCTGCTTTTATGAGCAACCAGCTCTATTTTTTCTTGCTTATTAGTTGAACAGCTTTCATATAAAGATTTATGGGATATCATTTATATAAATAGGAGACAGAATTTGAGAAAACCTTTCAGTAACAAACAACAAAATTCATCTTCAGAATGACATTACAGGTTTCATGAAAGTGGGATTTACAGTATAGCTGCTGTGTTACAGCTGGAGTGTAAACTGTTTCACAGTGTTGTTTACATGAGCAATAACTCTGCATTACACTTGAGTGAAATGATATAAATAATATTAGCAGAGAAAGAATAGAGGGCTGTCTGGGATTGTAACATCTAATTTGCTGGCCATTCATTTAATGTGTCTGGTTGTAATAAGCTTCTGGTTTTTTAATGAAAACATATTAACATCTGAGGAAGAACTTAAAAAGTTAATTCCTCAGATAACCAATGACCAGATATTACCTTTTTTTTCCCAAAAGGTTTGTGGTAAATACGATATATTAAGGCAGATGGACAGTGTTACTGAGCTGCTGCAGCCACAGAACTCCGTACTTCCTTTAAAATGTATCTTATAGGTTAAATCAGCCATATTGTGACACCAATTATTTCATTTTATTTTTGTCTAAAATTGGTACAATTTCTTGTCATCTTTATGAAATACCTTTGCCAAGATTTCATCAAAATACCACTGAGGTACAGTAACACTGCACCTTTTACAGCCGTGACCTCTGCCTCTATTCAGCCTACCTATTTCAGGGCATGAAGTGACCTACTTGGCTTCATTCCATCTCTCTTTTCCTTAGGGTCTGCTTCTTTTGAAATCAGTGGTACTCAATAACCCTTCGAGCACTTTATTTGTAGTGTGTTCATGCACTGAACTGGCCCAGGTTGTTAAAAGGAACATATGGGAAAGTCACTCTTTTCTGTGCTTCAGAGCATATACTTGGATGCCTGAAGTCATGAGCAACTCAGAGGTTAAGACAAAAACTGAGCTAAGAGAAAAAACAACACTTTTTGGCCCCTTAACTGAAAATGTGACATTCACTGTTTAGATTTGCAGGATGAAGTTACATTGCTCTACGATGTTACCCAGCCTCCTCCCTCTGTATCTCAGGCAAACGTTCACTTCAGATGATGCTGCATTCACTGTCTCTCAGAAGCACAACTGAAACTCTTTGCTTTGCTGTTAATATCAAATAACAAATATCAAATCAAAGTGGTTAAATAGTGCATTTAACTGAAGTAAAAAACAAAATAATGATTCTCTAACAGTATTTCCTGGCATGAAAATCTGATGTCTAATTTTTCTAAATCAATTAATTACTTCATCTTTTAATTGAAAGAATTGCCAGTCTGTCGGTGAATGCACTGTCAATACAACAACAGTAACAACCATTTAAAAACAAATATCATTAACCATCTAAGCAAACTGCAGATGTTAGTTCAAATGATTTTAAATAAATACTTGCAAATGCTTTATTAGGCTCTAAGGGTTATTTAAATCTTTCAGATGTCCAAATAGAAAAAAAAAACATTAAAAAGAAGGGCAGTGTACAGTCATGGGAGATTTTCTTGTTGGGATATTAAACATTCAAGTGGTGGTGGAGCATTATTAGCTCATGTCTATCTCATGTGTATGCTGGTAAGAATTTGCTTGTATCAACAGAGTTTTGACTACCTACTGCGGTACAGTGAATCCAACTTGAAGGTGCGTGGGGCTAAAGAGAAGGAACATGGATGATTCTGCTCTGAGCCGGAAGCACAACGTTTTAATCTACTCCAAATCTAGATGGCAGTGAATTCAGACACCCAAATATGCACCCAGTCACAGATGAAGTATATATATACATATATATATAATGTAAACATGTGTACCTTTTCAAATCGCTTGTTTCAGTGGTTTAATTCATAGCATGCACACATCAGCATGATAGACTATCCCTGCAGCAGGGAAAGTCTCTTCTGTCACTCATCTCACTCATTACAGATATTTTAGTGTTAAGCTTCACTATCAGCTTCATGTGGAGTGAGAATCTCAGAGAATTTGTTTGAAGTTAAAGTGTCACACTGGTGGTGCCTCTGTGCTGGTGGAGAGCTCAGCGGTGTCCCTAAGGCAGCTGTGCGAGAGCCACATGGGGCGTTCTGCGAATTATCGGTGTCCTGCGAGGGTTACACTGCTTAGTGTGATCAAAGGATAAGGAGGGCATGAGTGAGTGGGGAAAAAAAAAAAAAATAGACTTGTCTTTTATCTGTGAGCGAAGGAGATGTAAAACTTGTATTGATTAATGTGGAGAGGAAAGCTAAGGTAGAGCAGGAACTTGTCTGTAGTCTGTGGGCTGTGTTTTGCCTGGACATTACTGATGAAAGGGAGCTGTAGAAAACAGAGCAATGCAGATAAAGCAAACAAGTGCTTTTTCATCCAACCATCTATTTTCTAAACCGCTTATCCTGAACAGCCTTGCAGGGTGGCTGGAGTCTTTCCCAGCATAGGCAAGAGATGGGGAATATTTTGAACAGCCTGCCAGTTAGTAACAGGAGGATTTTCTGTATGAAAAAAAACCTAACAGAAAAAACTGTATTCAGCATAGAGCAGGATTTAAACCTTTTTTTTTTTTTTTTTACAAGTGCTCTGATTCCTGTTAAATTCTAAACAGTGTCTATTTATTAGATTCATTTGATAATAACACGCAATGTGAAATACAACAGTTTCCTGCTTCTAACCTGGAAAGGTGCCAGTCCATGTCAGGGACTGGTAAAGAGACTGATAAACAGACTTACTATTTAAATTTAGAATCACTAGTTAATCTAACATGTATATCTTTAGATTTTGAGAGCAAGCTGGAGTACCTGAAAAAAACCCAAACACACATGAGGAGTACGTGTAAACTTCACACCCAGATCTCTTGTTTCAGAGTCAAATCATTCTTGCATGTGTATATGTTGAGTTGGACTGATGCTGGCCTAGGTGCAGAGTGGGACTGCTGTGCAGTTCCTGTCTCTGGCTTTGACCTGGAAATAAAATGAGAGGAAATAAGTAAAAACAGAATAACCGCAAGGGATAATGTGCATCTCATTTGGAAAGAAATAAAGCAAACAGCATGTGCAGAGCAGTAAGGATGTTAAATTCACTGCTTAATGTGGTGCTGATTTGCCGCCAGCTAATTTCTTTTTTTTTTTTTTTTTATGTCTGTGGTGTGGTAGGTCAACCGGAAAAAGCCCAATGCTGACAAGCTGAAAGAGAATAGCTATACATATAGTGTAGCACAGCATATCAGAGCAAAATGAGTAAACTGATTCGTATCCCATCTTTATATAGTGGAATAAGAACACTAGTCCAATTAAATAGCCTAGCTGGTTGAAAATTCATGCAGTGGTACCCATCTGCTTTAAGTCAGCCGCCATTGCTCCAGTCCCCAATCTTTACCAAATGTTTAGAGATAATTATCTCTAAGCTACCATTCCTGTCAACTTTGATCATTCCAAGCAAGCAGAAGATGCAATCATAACTACACACAGCCCTCAGTGCTGCCTTCAGTACAATAATTCTTAACAAACTGAGCGGCCTGGGCCTTGGCGGTTCACTGCGCACCTGGATAATGGACTTCCTGAGGGACAGGCCCCAGAATGTCAGAATGGGAAACTTTACTCATTCATTCTCCTCCTTAACACTGGCACATTGCAGGGGTGTGTATTCAGTCCTATACTTTACTCCCTTTTCAAACATGATTGTTCCCACATTTAGCCCACCAACACTGTTATCAGATTTGCTGATAATTGCTGATGGTATACAATGATGAGTCAGCCTACAGGGAAGAAGTTTAGCCTCTGAGGCGACAGTGTCACACAAGCAACCTGAACCTTTACAAGCCAAAGATCAAAATGGTGCTCAACCGCAGGAGATCAAAGCATACTGAGTTCTTCTCTCTCTTCCTAGATGGAGAAGAGATCAATAAATTGTAGAGCTTCAGGTTTCCTGGGACAGACCTCACCTGATTCACTAACATTTCTCTCCAAGTAAAGAAAGCACAGGCTCCCTCAGCACCTGCTCACCTACTGCTGCACTGTGTGGTTCAAAAGTTGCATTGCAGAGGACAGGCAAGACTTGTTGTGACGTGGATTCCCCCAGAGTTGTATCATTGAAGACCCCACACACCCTGGGCACTCCTATTTCTCTCTCCTCTACTCAGGATAAAAACAGAGTTAAAAACAGCTATAGCCCACAAGCTGTTTAACATGGTGAAGCAAAACAGATTTAATGTATCACTTTTTACAAACCTTTGTCAACTGATGAGGAATTTCAGTAGATAAACCAAAAGGATCAAAAGAAGAGCAATAAACTGTAAATATTTTGAATGCTTGTTTGGACATTAAATATATAATTTTTCCTGCTATATTCATATGTTGACAGTAAAATCCCAATTTTGATTTTGTTATTGGGTTTTGCCCCAAAGCTGAGGTTTCATTAATAAATCACTTGACTGACTGCAGCTTTTTGTGATTCCATTATTTTAAATGTGAAGATCTGTTTATTTCTATTCTTTCTAAGTACATTTTGGACATTTGTGTTCCAGCTTAATATTGTAATGGTGCAGTGTGACATTTCACAAAATCTATTGAAAATATTTTTCACATGATAATCTGCAATAAAAAATATTTCTTCTTTGATCTGTACAAACACGGACTAGCACAGACTGTGAAATGGAATTGTTGGGACACATAGTAGCAGTGTCACATTAATTAAAGAGGCAGTCCAAATGTCTTAGCAGGAAATGACTGGAAGGCCCGTGGCTTATCACAGGCTGAAAAAAAGGTCAGAGGTCTTGAGCCCACACTCTCTGTCACATGAAGTCATGTGTGACACTTCAATAGAAGACACCCACATTCTGCTTTTGCTTTGCTTAATTTAAAAAGATTTCTCTGAAATGCCGGAGTGAAAATGTGTGTGAGAAAGCCAAAATGCCAACAGAAAGAGGCTGTAGGGGGGAAAAGGGAAATGGTCTGATGCAGAAGAAACAATATAAAGTTAGTGTGGGTGGCCTGCCAAGCCTGCAACTGAAATCTCACTCTAACACCCACTCTGGCTCACAGGGTTCCCCGTGGCATCAGCATGGCAGCCAAAACTGTTACAATCTCTGTCCAATCAAGGCTCTGTGGCCCTTAATTACTGAGCCGTAACCTCCAACAATAATTCATGCATTTGAAAAGCTCATGAGATAATCGAGGACATTAAAAGCCCTCTGGTGTGAAGCGAGGAGCTGGAGATGCAACGAATGAAAGATAGCTGAGAGAAGAACTCCTCTGATTTGGGGTAGCACTCTCTTAGATTAAAGTGGCCACTGATAATAAGTTGAACCATCAGAGTACAGCTGTTGAATGATAAATAACTATCTGATATAAAACGCTTGGTTATAAATGTTAGTATTCACATTGTTTTCTGGTTTATTATTTGATGTAGTGAGCTTTAATATTATTACAAATAATATTGTCCATCCATCCATTGTCTATACTTGCTTATTCCAAGGCTGGGTCGCAGATCATGTCTCACCTAATAGCTTTATGAAAATATTTTATTTTTTTTGCCTCTTTGTTCAAATAGCTCTGACACAATGTTGGCAGGTGATTGGCAGAAGGTAAAAATCTGCCAAAGTTTGGTAGCGTTGCTTTAAAATGAACTTAGCTGTGTTTGTCCCATAAGTGAGGTTCATTGAATCTGGTCTGAGATCTGCAGTCGGTATCTTCAGCGCTTACGCCTCCTGATTTTCAGAACAGGAAATGCTCCTGTCTTGCTTTGGAGAATCTATTTTATATATCAGGTTATAGTTTTGTTTTTTTAATTCGATAGATAGACAGATAGATAGATAGATAGATAGATAGATAGATAGATAGATAGATAGATAGATAGATAGATAGATAG
>JBAMHW010000003.1:16033283-16048370 GCA_037177495.1 Rhadinocentrus ornatus
AGCGGATGGAGAGATGAGCACGTTTGTGAGCATGCACGTGTGAACGTGCATGTGTGACCATGCAACAAGGATGAAATATGTGCTTGTAGGGGGGCCGTGATCACGCCGCACCCCAAAGCGCCATTGGGAGATGGGGGGGAGCCTGAGGTCCCAAAGGCCCAGCAGGTCCACTGAGCAGAGAGTCCAGGACAGCCAAAGCAGAAGGGGCAGCGGTCCCATTCGGCCCAGAGCAGAGGGGCCCCCAGACTAGAGCCCCCCCAGCGCGACAGGGCAGGGGCACCGAGCAGCCCAGGGCGACGGTGAGCAGGCCCAGCGGGCACCGGGCGCTGCGGCGCGGGTCGCACTGTGTGAAGTCGCCCCACAGATCCAAGGGCGACCCATCTCCCCCGGCTGAGCACGACAGGGCCACCTCGGGCTCCCCCCCGTCTCCCCACGGTGCTTTGGGGTGCGGCGTGATCACGGCCCCCCTACAAGCACACATTTCATCCTTGTTGCATGGTCACACATGCACATTCACACGTGCATGCTCTCAAATGTGTTCATCTTTCAATCCGCTTCTGACTAGATGTTGATGTTTGTGTGTTGTAACGTCTTTTTCATATCATCATTATTCTTTTTTCTTTATATATCATGTAGTACTGTGGTAATTTATTTTGTTTTTTTTGTGAATACTGATGTGATTTAGGCAGCCTAAACAACATTTATTTCCACATTTCAATTCTGTCCTTCTCTCTTTTTCTCTCTTCCTCTATCTCCCTGTCAGGTTCAGCACTGACATATCAAGACTGAAGAAAATAAGATTATAATAAAAATAATAAAAATATTCCATACATCAAGGGCAGCCATTTATATAATGTCTTCCTTGGTAGAGCAAATCTGTCCGTCAAAATATGACACACAAGCCACCGTTCTGTGTGTTAGGAAGCTGGACAGGACAGGGAAAAAAAATATATATACTTTTTTTTCCCCCCCAGCTCTAACATGTAGATACTGATGTCTCTCGAACTTTGCATAACTCCTACTAACAATGGATTCATTACTTGTTCTTTGAAAAGTGATGTTTGCAAGTGTGCACACGAAGAATCTCAGGATCAGAGTTGCAGTAGGAGGAAAACAATACACCATGCTTTTAGTTTCAGTACAGAATCTAGGAAGGCTATAACTTAAGAGTGTAGATTTGCACATACTTTGTGTTATGATTACAACACATTTCTGTCCTCTGAGATAGTCACAGTCCAATGGCCACTCAACACACATGCAGAACATTTGGATCAGAACAGTTTAACTTGGTTCTTTTATGTTCTCAACCTATTGTTTTACTCTCGCATAACATATTCCAAATAATTCACAGTTTTGTCCTGCGGACCCAACAATAAATTATGAAGATTGATGTGATGGAGCAAAGAGATCTGAGTAACATCTTGGACTTCAGAGAGCAGTTGTTACATTCATTAGACCTACAACACGGCAGCCCTTTGGGTCTCAATTGCTGACCTCTGGGCGATCCAATAATGGGTAAACAGGCCGTGAAGCTAATCAAGGCCAAAGAACTGTGATCTTTATAAATGACAGTCTCCCGTGAAGCTACATTATTGTGTCCCCTTAGGCTTCTATTTGTTTATTGGCTTAATTAGAGCACAATTATAGTCAATTCTCATGCAGCAAGACCTTATGTTCAACATTTCCAGTGCAGGCCAAAAGATAATACAGTGAATTAACACAGAGTGGGAATTATGCAGTTTAAATTAAGTTAGCAATTGCATTGTAAAGCAGAGGCTCTCCTGAGTCACTGGTTGAAAATGGAATGTTTACATTTATTAACCCTCGAATTAATCCTATGCTATCAGCTGTGCTTGGCTCTTACATAGACTCCTGCTGTTTTTCTTGCATCTAGTTTATTGATTAATGCTGCCATGAGCTGCATCTTTTGTGTCATGTTTTGCCTGAGGCAAGATCTGCTGTTGGCAGTAGGATAACAGGAATGTGAGATATGCGGTAACTTTTTCTATGAGCTCTACTCAGTGAATGCGCAGGTGAACTGCAATGATGGGGAAAGACATTAATGGATTGAACACTGGATTTGGTTTGACAATAAAAACAGAACTCTATTTGTAACAAATGTAGCTCTATGAGGAAGTATAGAAGGCACAATGATGCTATTTCATGGCATATAGACAAAAATATACAGATTTAAAAAGGTTGGCAATAATTTAGCATTGCTTTAAAGGTATCTTCACCTGGAAATTGCACTTTTTCAAGATAAAACCTGTGTATTGGTGTTGGACCAAAGTGTGAACTTCCCTGAAAGCCTTTCTTTTAAAGACGAGTCAAGTTTTGTCCGTCTGACCCTTTGTTCACAGCAGAACCCCCAAAAAGGGTAAACTCTTGCAAATGCGTGATATTAATTTGCTCCTGAGATTTCGTCATCACAGGAATAAGCCAGCTCCTCTTCCACGATATAATGATATAGGGCTGGGCAATAATTCAATATCAATAAATATCGCAATATACTTTTATTCAACAACGGTAATATGAGTTTTGAACAAATTTCCGATATTTCGATAAGCATACAGTATAAGATTACAGCGTTTCACTGAGTGGCGTTCAAGCCGTACAGAAAGAGCTGCAACACAAAGGCTACGTTAGTGATGACGTACACCACAGACACGGAGCCTGACCAATGAGCCCCGACTAAGTCCAGCAGCAGTTAAAAAAAAAAGAAGCCCAGCAGCAGTTGGCTGTGCGCAAGGTAGAAGGCTAAGCTAGGCTAAGCTCCAACGCTGCTAGTTTTAGCTACAAAACAAGTGCTCATGTCTGTAACGCAAAAGTGACTGAACAAGCTTCAACAAGCAAAGAGAAAGCAGACAAAATATTTTATAAGAGACGAAAGACTAACTCGGTGGTACGGAAGTGGTTTGGTTCAGTGTCGCCAACTTAGCGACTTTGTTCTGTTCGTTTTCACTCCCCTGTAGTGACTTTTAAATTATCATTTTTAAGCGACTAGCAACAGATCTAGCGACTTTTTATGGTATTATTGGAGACTTTTGGGGTCCAAAAGCACTTATGCAACACTTGGTCCTGACGCAGCTCTCAGCTGCATTCAGAGCAGGAGATCAGCCCTGTTTCAGTACCAGGCTAAAAATGAAACGTACAAAACTGCTGCTGGTTAATCCCGCGCTGGCTTACCTTCAGATATTAATGTCTATTAATGACAAGTGTGAACAAAAGTATTTAAAAAGTTTAAAGTGTTGACATGTTCCAGAATCCTAATTAGAAAACAAATCACACCTAATAAAATTAAACTGAAAGAACAAAGAAAATATCGACTGAAGAAGTTAGTTTTATTTTATTATTTTTTTGCTGATCAGGCACTCTAGAATATGCTTAGAGTCGGAAGATGAAACACTAATTGTTTCTCACTCTTTTCTGTTTTTTTTTTCTAGCAATTCTGAGCACTTCTATTTTCAAGCCTAGTTGAAGCACCTCTGTTTAAATTTATAAGAATAACATAATAAGCCTAAGTTGTAGTTTAAAGTTAAATCTATTATTATTGAGCAAGTTTTATTTGAGCTTTAATGATGATTTCAAATTTCTTTCTTTAATGGTTAATTTAGCCTTGCTAGATACAAATAAAAGGTGAACATTAATTTATTGTACTTTTTTTTTTTTGTCTAAAATGTTATACTTTAGGAGTTTGATAGACTTGGCTAAATAATTTTTAGTTTTACAGCATCTGGTGTGGCATTTTTGGCAGTTTTTCAAAGGTTTTCATTTTGCTCATATCGATTTCGGAATTATATCGTATCGACCGAAATTAAGAAATGTATCGTGATACAAGTTTTTGCCATATCGTCCAGCCCTATAATGATATAAAGTCATGCTTCACTGTTGACGCAGGTAATGCTATCGCTAATGCTAAGGGACGAGCCTAAAAGTTTAACCCCCTGCAATGTGCAAATGAGTCCTGTGTTTTTTGCTTTTTTTTTATATATAAGTGGGGTGAAGTGTATTTTGTTGTAAACGGCTTATTCCACCATCTCGGTATCTTCACTCTCTGGCTCGATGTCTGGTTCAAACATAAATGGCTGAATTCCGTAAGCTGCTGCTTGGTCAGGTTCGCTCAGCTGTTGATGTTTTAAAGTCAGACGCACTGTGCATGCACTGGGCCAGCCCCCCTTCCGACTCTGGCCTCTCTGTGGCTAATCAGTGCGCACCTCATTAACATTAGTCAAAAGCTTGCATGAACTCTCACAAGACAAAGTTGTGGGAAAAGAAAAGGGTCAGAACAAGTTCTGTTTGATTTTTTTGTTTAATAAGTTAAAAAAAATATTTAAAAACACTTAGAGGACAGTGGATACATGAAAAGACCAGGTGATGACACCTTTAACTTTTGGTGGAATGTGCCAAACTGTATTTTATACATAGTTTAACAAAACATTTTTCTTTGTAAATATCATATGTATTGTATAATGCCGCTTGAACAAAATGAATGAATAAATAACAGTATTATCATAACTAAATTGTTACTAGACCCCTATTTTTTGTGTAACCCTGCCAACTGCAACTTTTTTTTAAAAAAAAAAAGCAAGAGGCTAAGAGGGGTGAAAGGGTGAGCAAGGTGCGAGTTGTAGGCAGGTTTCGAAGCCAGGAGGCAGAATTTATGTAGGTACATGGTCAATACATGGCTTTTGACAGAAGGAAAGCAGGGCTCCAGACTACAACAAAATGGTCGCATTTTGTGACTAAAATGTGAGACAGTGCGAGTAAATTTTTCATCTACTTGTGCAATGGCGACCAATATATTTGTTTTTTAACAACTATTAATGCAAAAAAAAAAAAAAAAATATTAATCCACATGCATGATATAGGAAACAAGAAAGAGAAATTCATCTTTAGTTTAATCAAAATTTAACATGAAGTTGCAGCTTTAATAGTGCTTATGAAGAATGTTGTCATAGAGAAATGTTACTGACACTCATTTCAAATGTATTACTTTGCTTTACTTCAAGATATGTTTGATCCCCCACCCCCGTCCTATTTTTTAATTGCACTCGTTCCAGAAAAATTTACTAATGAAGACAATGGCTTTTAGTATATCATTCTCGTGTGAACAGCAGAGCTATTCATCCTGTTTTTGTTCAACAATCTGTCCTGAAGGATGATCTGAGCTTTGAGCAGTTTACTGGTTAACCTTCCCCACAGCTGGGAGGGGGCCACTGCAGCTGTCCTTCCGTCATACTGCCTCCATTCTTTCATTCTGCTCTCCCGCATCCAAACCAAAGTGATATCAGGGTTGACTGAGATGAGATGCAGCTAGTCTGAAGGGACAGCACCATGGAGACTCAACAATAAAAACAAACCATTTATTCAGACTGAGGTCACATCTGGGAGGCTAAATGTTACTCTGCTTTGATAAAAGAACATCAGGAATCAACTTGAAGAGAACTTGCCCAGTTGAAAAACAAAGTTAAGGTAGTGTAATATAAAATACAAATATATCCGGTACATGAAGAAATGTATTAGCTGATTCTAATTTCATGTACGCTAGAAAAACTAATTCTGATTTGCTAGCTTGTGTGTGGCAATCATGTTGGAACATTTCAGTCAACCATGGCTTAATTATAATTAATCAGTTCACATAATAACCTAGGAACAGTGTCCCATTTGTTTCTGCTGATATTCACATCAACCTCACCTACAGCAGTGATTTACATTAAATTGGCTCAACAGCAGAAAAGCAAGACACGTGAAACAGTCCAATGAATCTCATTAGGATAGAAACTAAAAATGTGTTCACAAAAAAATATAAACACGCCTCTGTGTTACATTCGACATAGGAATGTGGTTCCTGCTTCCTACATCATAATGACTTGTTTATAAGTAATTTGGAATTTGGAAATAACATCTACCAGTAGCAAACTGTGAGTATTGGCTTAAAGATCAAGGCCATGTCACAATGCAGCTGAAAAACCGATGAGAGAGAAATCCTCCTGACCAATACTCACACATCACATGATCTGTACACACACTTCTGAGAATGGACTGAACAACAGAACACAACAATCAAACACACAACACCAACACAGTTGCAAGAAAGATGACAATGATATTAAAAAAAAAAAAAACACAACCCAAACACCAGCACAATTTAAAGGTAAAAAGATAATAAAATTGAGAACAGCACAGCTAATAAATTAGCAAAGACAGCTTCTTAATTAAGATGGAAGCACATGAAAATGCGCTGGCTTGACACTCACTGTGTAATATGTGAGTGTGATTAGTATGCATATGTAAACCTGTTATCACTGTTAGTTTGTTTTCAGGAGCTCTGCTTTTTAACATTTCCTAGTATTTTACAATGACATTGACATTCACCATTAAAACTTGCTGGGACATTTTCAGGTAGCTTACCATTAGTACAGAAGAAGATTGGGAGGAACCTCTGATAAATTTTGTGATTACACAGCACATGCATTCAGGGGAGGGATGGGATTTGTCAGTTCCCCTGTAATTTCAGAAATCACAGATTATCACAGTATATCACACACAATATAACAGATTAGCGACACATAGCAGGAAAAACTCAGGATGGCAAGCTAGCATCTTTCAGTTTCACCCTTCAGAAAATATTTTTCTTTCGACAACAACTGAGGTCCCATATTAATAAAAACTAACTTTCTAAAGGTTTTCTAACAGTCTTATGTGTCCTTATGGCCTGTGTATAAGGCCCAAGAATGAGAAAATTCTGTCTACTCTCTCACCTGCTTGCTCAACTTTTAGCAAATGTGTGCTCAAAAGGGTGAGTCTGAGCTCTGTCCCCTTGTGACATCACAAAGGGAAAAAACATTTCCCCTGGCAGTGGATACTGTCATTGACCCATCCCTCCCGGCTAGCTGAGCTTACCCTCTAAAATCACAGAGTGGGTGCCAGCAAAACCAGATCCTTTCCCATTAAGGGGTGAGGAAAGGCACCACTCATAAACATTTAAAGGTTCAGACACAGAAACAGCAATAAACTTTGAAAACAATGTTGTTGGACCTCTGACACCCATATAAAATTGTTGAAAAAATGTATAATATGGGACCTTTAATGCATTTGCTCCCTCTGCAAGGATCACATGCTATACCGACTGTTCTCCTGTACAAGTAATCTTAGAATAATTTCAGGAAATCTGCCAGTATTCAGTACCACAGCTAAACTGTGTCACTTCATTACTTTAGGTTTGAAGTTGTTGAAAACCTGTAATCAGAATCCTGCAGTGTGGGTGTCTACAACTCCTCTTTGCTGTCAGACTTCCAACTTCCTGCAAGTGTGAGCATTTGAAAACCAGTTTAGCAAGCGTCACCCCTCTGGCAGCTCCCTAAACAGCAAACCGTGGCGAAGAATAGCCCCCCTTTAGCAGAAAAAAATCCAGCAGAAAAACCCTTCATGCCTCCTTGACCAACTGCAGGTGGGGTTAGAAGAGATGGCCGTGATACAAACACAAAAACACCAGGTTTGGGATCCCTGCATTACTGATGCATTAATAAAATCAAGAGAATTAAAAGAACAAGAAAAACACTTGTATTCTAACAAAGTCAAATCTTGTAATCAACTGAGATAAATAGTCTCATTATATTGATCTGCTGTGCAACATAAGTCATATCACAAAGTGGTTGATTCTGAAACAGTTTATATAATGAGAGCTAATATTTGGCTTTAGTTAGACTTGATAAGCATGTTTTGGCATTCTTCCTCAAGTGGGCAATATTGTGTTTGTAGGTGTCAGAAATTCTTGATTTCTGGAAAGGCTTATTCCTGTTTAATGTGACCATTACAGTTTTTTTAGTCCTGGTAGGAAAAGTAACAGACTTATTTATCCAACTTGTATGTCACAGTAGAGCACAGCTGATGTATAAAAAAGAACCAAGACTCTCCCCTAAAGATGACTCATTAATTTGCTAAAGCTTTACGTACGATTAAAATGGAATGAGTGAGAATGATATTCAGTGCTGCCCTCGCTCACGGTTGGGAGGATTTGGCCATGCATAAAATTTTCATGAGCTTGTTTCTTTTTATGAGCCTGCTTGTTATGAGAGAGTAGCATCCAATTGACTGGAGTTATCAAATCTGTGTCCAGATTTATGTGACGGTCATATTAAAACCAGCATGGCAGAAAATTAAACAAACATGGTGGCTTTGGCTAGTTCGGAAAACTCATTATAAAAACAGATGTGGTGCTGTTTTAAAACATGTTTTATCATTAGATAGTTTTCAAGCCTCTATTGTACACATTGGATTCTTCAACAGCTTGGCTTATATTTGGGTTATTGGATGCTCTAATTCTAATGATATACAGCTGATTTCACTTGTACTTGTCCATATAGAAAAACATGTGTTGTCAAAACAAGGTTGAATGTTTGCACTGCTTGTCTGTTGTTTGCCTTTTGCAGATGTACATCCAGACCACCACACTGACCATCTCTGTGAGCCTGAGTGCATCAGTCTCCCTCGGGTTGCTCTACATGCCCAAGGTCTACGTGATTCTCTTACACCCCGAGCAGAATGTGCCCAAACGCACACGCAGCCTCAAGGCCGTGGTTACTGCCGCCACCATGTCCAACAAGTTCAACCCCAAGGCCGGACTCAGACCCAACGGAGAAGCCAAGACCGAGCTGTGCGAAAGCCTTGAAACACAATGTAAGAAAAAAAAACATGCAAATTAGGAAGTCTTACTAAAAACCTCCAGGTTTTTTTTTTTTTTCTATTCCATTCTTCGGGAATGTTATATCCTCCTGTGTGCAAATCAAACTAATTTATGCTATGATAGGAAGCAGAACAAAAATGATTTTTTATTAACAGATGGGCAACACATTATTTGACACTTCACTGAATTCAGTAAATGTGGCGCTGTTATTCATTTAGTGGCTGGGTGGGGGATGTTTGTGCAGAATAATGACAGCAGTCCCAGCTGTATATATGTGTGTGTACATATGTGTGTCTGTATGTGTGTGTGTTTGCTCTGTCCACTGTAAATCTCATGTCCTGCAACATAATTCCCCTCATTATAAGTTATTTTAATTTAATGGCAGCACAAAGAATTTCACATCTTGACCTTTTTTTACACATAAAAAGCCCCTTTTCTTAATTCGCTCTCAGTTTACACTAATTGCACTCAGACTCAAATGATTAATTAATTAGATAACTGACAGGAAATCAACTGTTCTGATAACTGATTACTCTTCTCAGACAGGAAGTCATTGAAAGACAATATAGTCCTGCTTGAAATGAGCCAGACTAGCACAGAGTCCCCAGTCCCCAGAGAACACCCTACACTGCATGCCAACTAGATTTCTGTATGGCTTCATGTCATGTTGCTGTGATGTTAAACAAACATTGGCAGTAGTTTTTTTGTTTTTGTTTGCTTGTTCGTTTTTGTTTTTTGAGCCAGACCCCACAGTTGATTTCCACTAAAAGTACATACTCAAGGGATGATGTGAAATAATTGGTCGTTTCCGAATTGTATGTTGGTTTAACAGCGTAACCTTTAATAGATAGTTTTACATTTTCTTAAATTGGTGAACTTATCATTTTATTTGCCTGATACATTTTTTAGGCTTATCCTGTCACAGATTAATAGTTGACTGATTTAAATAATGAACTCAGTAGAAATGTAGCATTTATATATATATATATGTATATTATTATTGTTGTCAGTTATTTGGTGAAAAAGAGACAGCTCTATTTACACAGCTGTAAGTTATAATGCTGACATAGAAATCATGCCAAATGGAGGCTGAACCTGGAACAGAGATCATCTATCATGGGCAAAATTATTAGGACTCTATTAACTGATATATAAGGGTTTGAAAATATTTTATTATTTCAGAACTAGTTGTGTTTTGGTGGCTTCTTTTGTAGAATTTAATGTTCATGATTTTTTTATGTGTAGATTAAACCAACAAACAGGGTTTTAAACATCTGTCTGAGCCTAAAGTTTGAAATCGTGCATTTTTTTATTGATATATGAACAAAAATGATTCATCATTAAACTGATCCAATGTACTAAGCTGAAGCTGTTATCCCAAATATACTTCAGCCCTAAAGTTTTCTGAAAATGTCCCAGAAGAATGAACATAAATGTGTGTACAACATTCAATGCAGACTTCTTTCCTAAATGAGCTGGCCAGCTGCAGAGTAAGAAGCGTGGAAAATCACACATAATTTTGCATGAACAAGCAATTGTTTTGTATTTGTATGAAGCTAAATCACACTTGCTGACTGTCATATTTTTAGCTCTGTAGCAAGATTTGTTTCTGGGGTTTTGTGGGAACATTTGGTTACGTATAGCATTAATATATTTATCAAAATAGTCATCAAGTAGCTGCATCTACCAGCCATTTCCAGACCATGCTTTTCTTTTTCCACTCCTGATCCTAAATGCAGACTTTTCTTAATGCACAAATTCATATCCACTAGAGAATTTCCTGCTGTGAAATGTATGCATCAACCGTCTCCAAAAACTCTCCATACAATTTTCTATGTAAATCTCAAGACATTCTCGCGTGTCCAAGTGTAATAATTTCTTTCTTTTCTTAAAAAAAAAATAACATTAACCAATTAACTGATCAGCTTGACATTTTAGGTGCCGATTAGTCACACTGTTCCTGTGGCGCAAAACATTTGAAGTTATATTGCTTTAAATTAATTTGCAAGTCAGACAAATTAATTCAACCTAGAAGTGTTTGAAAGTTTCAAAAGGTAACATTTTAATGGCAGTGATGCAGTGTTATATTAGGTGTTCTTATTACATTGATCTGAAAAAAAATAATAAAATAAAAGCTGTCTTTATTAACTTATTTATACAGTAGATGGAGGTCCCCTCCCTTGTAACTCAACATGTTACTACAAATGTTATGGTGGAAATTCTTCATAAAATCATCAGTGAAAAATAAATCCCTACAGCTTAAGTTGTCTTTTATATCATTAGCAAGAGTCTACAGACGTTGTTTACAACTCATTCTTCTGCGTTTATAAGTTACATGGGGCCTTGGCCGGCACCCCTGTTAGTAAACTCCTAAATGTATGAAAATGCTGTGCTTGAAAACAGTTTGAAGTAGCCTAACTATAGGCTATAGGACTATACTAACTAACCTTTGCTTGGAGTCAGACTGGGTTCTGCAGAGTCTTCATAAACACATGATATGAGTGCTCTCTGTCTGCCACTACTTAACCTTAGCATTAATATAAATCACTGCATTAATTTGAAGATAAATGTTTATAATGATCAGAATATAAATTTCCATTACAGGCCAAAAAAAAAAAAAAGAAGCCCAAAACAAACCAATCAAACTTTAAATCTGAACTTTTTTTTAAATTATCTCCTTGTAGAAGCAGCTGAATCCCCCAGCATGTGGCACGTCTCCTCCTCCCTCTAATCTTCATACCAGTAAAAGTGCTCTGCACCACAGTATCGTGACACTCTGGATTTATACTAGTCAAGTAAATAATGACTTCAGCAATTGAGTCAGCAAAAATTACGCATGTGACGCCCAAAATGCTCGTCTCCTGCTTGCCCCAGGCAGGAAAAGATTCCTATCAGTCATGTCTGTCAGCAGAGATCCATTCACTCAATCTAGCCTGAACTTTAAGGCATAGAGCCTTTTGTCACACATTTAAAAACTGCATTTACTCCCTATGTTTAATAACAGTTGTGTAAATGTTTCTTTTCACACACAAATTTAAAAAAGCTGACGTGTTAACCGTTTACACAAAAAACAGAAATGATTATAAAGTGTGTGATGCACTGCTGTAACAAAAGCACAATGCTGAGGCCCATCCGCGTACAACAGCTACTTGTAAACAGACACACCAGAATTAATACCATTCAAGCTTTAAGTTTCAGCTGAGGGTTAATTGGGCCTTTTGTAACAATAAACGGCGTGAAGTCAAAGACACAGAACTGATAGCCAGCAGCAATTTATCCTGATGGGGTTACGTTTACAGGGGCTTTACAGTGTGCATGGCTATTTCAATAAGAACCATTTGTCATTGTCATTGCTTGTGTGGCTATATGGCTTGATGAAATTGAAAAATTCCTGTCTTGGGCCAGCTCCCACAGCAGCCTAGATCTGGTGGCGATATGTCAGGATTTATCTGCTCCACCTCAGCAAATCGGCTAACACGGTCTGGGGAGACAACTGGAAAGTTAAGTCCTGACAGCTGCAGGAAAAAGGTGGAGAGGATGCTGTAGGTAATCCATGCAGGCAAAGATACAGTCAGAGAGGAGCAGATTCTTTAGGAATTACTGGCAATAATGCAACACTGCTGCAAAAGAACAAAAAAATAAATAAATAAAGAAGCAAATATTTGTTTTTAGCCATTATGTGTGATTTCATCTTGTATTTGTTAGACAAAAAAACAGAAAAAAACCCTCCAATGTTTGAATGTTTCACCTCACCTCCACCCAAGTCTCACCCCATCTCCCTCTCTTTTCTTCTCTTTCAGCTTTCTCAACAAAGCAAACCTACATCAGCTACAGCAACCATGCAATCTAGAGGACAAAGGTTCTTATCACGATCCAGGAAAACCACCCCGGCGGAGAATAAAAAATACACGCTGTGGAATTTCACACAGCTTAAAAAATAAAAAAAAGAGGATGTGTCATTGTGCGGGTGGAGATTACAGAAGCCCAAAGACGTGACATGGTGAGGAGAGACCACAAAGAGGGGCAGGGATGGAAAAAACAGACGACCAGAACAGATTACTGTACAATTTTAAAGTTCCATCTCCTGTCAGCCTCACAAGAATACATCGATTAAAAGAAAGAAAAATACTTGCATGGCAGAGGCCTAGAGACTGAAGGATGGAGCTTTCTTGTAGAGTGTTTACATTTCAGCTATTCCCTCTTTCAAAGACTTCTGTCATCTTGCTCAGTGTTGACTGGATCTGAACTCAAATATGTTTCAGGCGTTCTTAATGTTATCTTTAAATACTCTCAAGGCATCACAAGGGATTAATCAACACCAAAAAAGGCATGAAAACATGGTCTGTGGATTTCTAAGAGGGGCTTGTGTTTGTTTTTCCTTTTTAAATGTATTCCAGTCTCATGAGTCAGAAATGACGGGTGGGGTGGGGGCGGGGTGGGGGGGTATCTCAACAATGCAAGGGATCTGGACCAGACTATATGTATTTTTTTTCTCTTTCTCAGCATCCCACTGAGTTAAGAAGAAAAAGTAAGCATATATGTGGGTCTCTGCCAATTTTGAGCATGCCAGTTTCAACATCCTGTGTTGTGTTGTTTAAAGAATAATAATAAAAAAAGAAAATAGAGAAAAAATAATATCTTTGGAATGCATTTAAAATCTGTTGCAGCGTTGTTACCATTTCTTTTGGCCCAAGCCTATTGTACGTTAAAATCTGTTCTCAATTGGTAAAGGTCTAGTGAGTGATTGTTTATCTGTGCTTAAGTGAGGTCATGATTTGTATTACCAGCTGCAAGTCAACCACTGTCCTCCACATACCTGTTTGTGCTTTAAAACAGTGGCTCGTGGTTAAAATATACTATATTTTAACCAGGAGATCTCATTATGAGCTGTCATCCAGAATGACCCTCCCATCACTGCCACCAGCTATTCTCTTGGTCACCTGTGCAAAATGTTAGGTTGAAGCTTGGCTGTACAGATCCATTAGCGGGGGAATTAAGATGAAGTATGCCCTTGAGAGGATTGTGCAGTTCGCCCTGAGGGTGATATCCATAATGGGCCTACTACCGAGAAAATTCATTACTGTACATGTCCTCTTCAGGCACTCTCATGATAAGGAAGAGGTGTCGAGAAGTTGTAAGCCATTTCACCAATGAAAATCTAATTGCTAAAATATACTGTATCTCTATCAATCATCCTGAGCTCGCTGAACAGATTAATATTTGCCTTTGTGCGATATAAGAGCCCTTCTAATGTCTTGGGAAAAACATTGTGGGGTCATTTGTGTTGTGAATTCAGTGCTGCTTCTCATGCCCTCTGTATTACTTTCAACACCATTTGTGTTGCAGTATAAAATGTGAGTGCTGACCAAATTAAATGGTAAGTTAGTGTATGTTATTAAATAGATCGATGATGTCTGCTTTATGTCCTGACAAATCCTAAAATTGGGGAAAATGTATAAAAAGATACAGTGCCTGGCTATCTGATTATGTATTTGTAAAACCTCATGAAAATTAGTGTGTAAAGCATGTTTAGATTTTTTTATACAAAATTTATTATTTCTATTAAAAATGTTTTCAAACTTCAACGCCCATTTTCATATTTTTGTTAAGTTATGTATCCTTTTCTTTTTTAAAGACAGATAATATCCACTAACTGGTTATTTTTTATCAGTTGTACTGTGAGCTGCGTTATCAAAAATATAGCCATACATTTGCAACACATTTGTACAAACTTGTGTGTTTTATTCCTGCAGTAAACAATTTTTTTTTTTCCCTGAAGACAAGAAGACAATAGTTGCCATTCCCTTAATAATAGGTTGCCACAATTGCTCTGATAATGGAAGCTAAAGGATGGAGTTAGTGGAAGGAAACATGAAATTATTTCAAATAATGGGTTAGCCTCTCCTTGAGTCTAAGGCCTCAGTGCAGCGAGTTCTCTGCAGCCATAAACTTCTCCACGCCCTCTTGGTGCTGTCAGCCCCCCACACAAAAGGCTAGGAAATAACATTTGTTGCTTAGCAAGGGTGCTGAATGCATGCCTGAGTTCTAGATAACACCAATATGCCCAGCGAATGTGCATTATCTTCCCACACTACAAAGAAGAGGCTGCAGAGGTTCACTTCATGAGATTACAGGGTTTCCATTCCTAGTCCTATCACTACTTTGTTTTTCTTTTTGAGATTTCATTTTAACAAAATCATTAACTTCATCCTTTTTAGTGTGAAATGAAATTAACTCAGTATTTGACAAATTAATTTATATGCACTTGTTCATCATTTTCATTGCCTTACACTAACAAGCAAGCTCACACAGGAGATTCCAGTCCAATAACACACAGGAAGACACAGTATATATATATATATATATATATATATATATATATATATATATATCTACCGCTC
>JBAMHW010000003.1:16094244-16107537 GCA_037177495.1 Rhadinocentrus ornatus
TATATATATATACATATATTTGTGTATGTGTGTTAAGAACTGCATACCCAATTTGTTTGGAAAATAAAATTAAAATAACGTATGTATTGTGGGTAAACAACTTTGCTTTTCTGTTTCAAAACAGGAATCAGGTTGTACTGTATGTGGAAATGTGCTTTTTATAGTATCTTCTATTAGACGTACATTTCTGGTCAGGATTTTGTTTTGTTGGGTGTAGCTAATGCTTGTAAATACTCTCGGTCAGGTTTCAGATCTTCATAGGAACATAATAAACTCCCGACAGCTGCATTCAGACTGGAGTTGCTCTTGATGGGAGGGGACAATGTAAAACAGCCACAGTGAACTTCACTTCTTTATTTAAGCCTCGGTGTGGTGGCTGCCAAGTCTTTCTTCATATCACCATAATACAACTCTCAACAGGACATGCAACTGCAGTGTTACAGTGTGTAATAAGTGACAAGAGACAAAAGTCTTTCCTAGTGCAGCCTTCCACCCTGATTTTAGATGTGGATCTAAGCATTCTTTAAACACAGTATGACATTTTATACCAATTATTCACTTATTACGAGAAAAATAAGCCTTTTAGTTCTTCTGCTGTAAATATTTTCAATAGAACATTATCATAATTATTTCCACTCTTGTTTGTTAAATCAATACTAGCTGCTCAGAAATTTCTTATTTTGCTAATTAAAGTTGGCAGCATGGTAATTACTGTGTCCCAGTCATAAAAAGTCCATTACTTCTTTTAAATGCCAAAAACCAGTTAGCATCTGACGACACTAGAACATTATTCTAAAATTATAAAAACATTATAAAACTGTTGATGAATGTGTACTTTTTCAATACTTATCCCATGCAGTCAGAAATAAAAGTGCTAAATGGAATAAGCTGATTGTTAATCATGGTATGTATGTCTTGCATGTTGAACGCAGTTCAGATTTAGTATAAATAAACCACAAATGAGTACAAACACTATTAAAAACTCATGGTGTTGCATGAAGTGTCAACATTTGCAGCATTTACAGCATGTGATCCAGTCCATATAGTCACTACTGATTTCGGCCTGAACAAGTGAACAGATTTATTTTGATTTCAAACTTGCAAACGACCTTATTAAAACTTTATCCTTATTTGTGTCACTTTATCCGGTTTATGAGAACAAACGATCCTTTAAGAGGATTTTAACCTGCTGTCTGACCCACCCTTCATAGTCACCCCCTGCTTCACCGCCCACTCAACATCCAATGTCTTTGGAGTCATCACCAATACAAAAAAGCCTTAACAGCTTTTGGCAGTCACTGGGTCTGAGCAGTAGAGGAGCATCAAGCACAGACTTGCACACTGCTGGAAGGATCTATTACATTGAAAAAATTAGGAGAAGGCATAGTGACCAGACTGCTGTCTGAAAGGGAAAAGAGCTGAGAGCACTGAGGACTGAAAGCAGGTAGGTGGCCCTCAAAATGGGGGCTGGATGAGAAAATGTACCGAGCAGAGAAGAAAAAACAAATTACATAAAAGCTATTTTATATTCCCACCTGCTAACATCATTTAGACAAATGCAATCACAGAAGTGTTGGTATTTTGTAAACAGGTGCACACAAGTGCAGTAAAAGAAGCATAAAAACTAGCTTGTGCTTGTGGCTAAGATGTTTCTATTTTCCTCTTTGCAGATCAGAGTTTGTTGTCCTACAGGAATATTATCATTAACTGCAGAAGAAAGAATTTTTATTTAGCTATCCAATTTCACTTTTTCAAATTACAGAGTATGTTACTACATTTATAAATCATGTATAGGTTAAACATCTTACAGGATTTAGTTACATACAGGACACAGATTTGGTTTTAGTGCATAAAATCACCTTTGCAAGGCATGCAGGCTTCTCAGTTTGAATTTCACAGTTTTAAATTTGGGACACTGAATCACAGCAGTATGGTCACAGCTGTGAGATTGTCGGGTGATGACTAACTTTAGATGGAGGTATCAAATCGATATGCAACCTGAGATTCGGGGACCTGTAGGGAGTGAGTTGTAGTTTGGCAGAAAATCAATTTCTTTCTACATTAAAGAACTCTGCAGAGCTGTAGTTGATGATGTCCTCTCTGCACTTCTATTTCTTGCACTTTGTCCAGAATATTGTCATAAGAGTTAACAGCTACTGTCTTTGACAAAAAAAATAGAGAAACTGAAAGGCAGAGAAAATTGTTACCACACTTTTTTAATCTAAACATGTTTTACTTGTTTTGAATGATGCATCAACTTGTCAACCCTCAAACAGAAATTAAACACATGGACAAATCCATTGGAAAGTTTATGTAGCACCATTAGCTCTTATTCAAAACCAAAAGACCACGTCATCAAGCCCAGTTTTGCGTGATTTATGCTGCTGAAGCTGCTTTCTGTCTTGTTCGTTCAGCTGCAATCACTGACATGTGGAAAAATGCAGTGAGAGTCATTTGAGAAGCTACCAGATGCCATTTCCAGACTGCGTGGTCAGAGGTGCACTTATCTACAGGGGGTGGAGGATTCTCTGAAACATGTCACGTACCACTTAGGCATTAAATATATTCTGGTTGTGTGTTGTGCACCTTCTGGGCCATTTCTCCTGCACTGTATATCTTGTTGTTAAAAAAAAAATTTAGTGTAAAAAATATGATAAGCTCACGCAATTTAATCAGATATCAAAAACCTTTACATATTACATATTAGTGTGTTTTTTTTGTTCACTTGTCTAAGAAAATACACAATTGAAATGATATTAAAGAGTAAAATGTTTAAATAAAAATTAAGCATACAGATTTATAAGTAAAAAGTTGCTCACATTTTCTCGCTGCTACAGCAGTCCAACTTCCCAGCTTGCCCATTTCTTGTTTTAATTTTGACAGTTTGTCATGCGGCCTGCAGTGACAGCACGTCAGGCTTCTTATAAACAAGCTATATGCAAATTAGGTCATAGACCATGCAACAAACATGTTTTTTTCTTTGGTTTTGCTTACATATGTATTTATTGAAATGTACACTGCATGAACAAACTGTTTAAATCTCAGAGTGACTGAAGCAGATGTTCAGAGCGTTTTGAAAAGCTATTAAGTCAACAGTGTCCCTCCCCCTCAACTTCCAGTTCTTTAAAGCACATGAGAGCCACTGCCAAACATACAACTCTACATGTAACGTGCTAAAACAACAAAGCTATTCACTATTCAGAATCTCCTGCCAAAAAGCCTTAACTTGCAGGCTGGTTTACTTTTACCATATGTGTTATGTAGTTCATTTTGAAGACGCACCAAGAGCCAATATTGCTGCCAAAGCCCAGAACCTTTCTGAACATATGCTGAAGCTTCTGTAAAACTAAAAATAAAACACTTTCCAAGATGGCAGGTTTCATTTTCAGGTGGACGTGCAGATTGTAAATATTCATAATCTGACGTGAAATGTTGAGCATTCTTTGGTCAATTTTCAGTATGGATTTAGAAAGTTTGCTATTTTCACATGAACAAGATTTAGCAAGCAGCAGTAGATGCCTTAATGCAATTTATAGAAGGTACAAATCAAGAATGCACAAAGGTAAGTGCGTGTTTCTACTTGGTTTCCCATGAAAAGCTGTGCAAAGCAGCAGGAAATCAGTCATGATTTTCAGCGTGACTAAAATATAAAGAGTGTAAATAAAACTCCTGCTTTTGATAGTTTAAGGTGTTTAGTTAGAAGAAATAAGTTAACATGAATGGTTTCTTAATTTTTTCACAAAAAACAGCACATCGTTATTCAAACTAAAACAGTACTCAAACAAGACCTACCTCTGATCCCCTGAAAATGTTGAAGCTAAAAAGTCATAATGACAATTAAACTAATTGCTCCTATGTAACCACACCTACTTTAAATCCCTGTCCAATGAGGAGGTTAAGACCAATTGACATTAAAGTCTTTAGGTCAAGTTTTACAAGAACAAAAAATAGTGATGGCAAAACGAGTTCATATGACCGTTTAATGACTATGTGGAGCTGTGACTCATGTAACAGCTAAATGTCACATGAGTCAGTTAGTGGCTATTGCGAGTGTCACTGACCCTTTTGGTACAGTAGTTATTCCAGTAAAATCTGAAGCCAGCCAATCCAAATGTCCACCCAGATATATAATACAATCATTCATCTTTATGTTGATGCTTGAAGCAGTGTTTCTGATATTTTGCCCATTTACAAAAACAATGACAAAAAAAATACATAAATAAATTTTAAAAAGAGTATCTGACCTTGATTTTTCTGTAGTTTTATGAAGTATGTGGTTAAGGCCACTGCACCACAGCCATAATCCATTATCTGCCCATCCATCCATCAGAGCATTAAAGAGGGTTATCACTGAGCAAAAGGCAGTACAGCCCCAGGACAGTTTGCCAGACCATCACAGAACATTACCACTACAACCTCTATGACAAATATACTGTATACTGTATACTGTAGTTGGAGCACTAGGTGGGCCAGTGGTTACACAGATACAAGGTGACCAGCAAGATCGTTGTTAAATGTAATTTTTCACACTTTGGTCTCTCAAATTTCCTGTCTGCATCTTCATTGCTTTCTTTTTTATTATTATTCCTTTTTTATTATTATTAAATGTACCCACTAATGAGCACTCAGTTACAAGATATTATGGTGACCATGTCAAAAAGAAATTTTTACAGTTGTACAAATGAAAATGTATATTTTAAGCAATTAAATGTAAAACTGCAAGTGTGGCTCAAATTTTGTTAGATCTCTTGATCCTTTTAGAAAGATTAGAGTTAGAAGACAAAAATGAAGCCATATATTTGCATTAAAAAGTGCCATCAAAAGAGTGTATCCATTTCAGATATCAGGATTTTTATCTATTAAACATTATTAGTCCAAAATTGTCGCTGCAGTGAAACAACCCCAAATGTACAAGCTGAAGCTACGAAAACAACTTTCGGTGGTTTGAGTCGCAGGGATTCCTTGAACAGGAAGCAATAGGAAAACATAACCTTTTCAGTCTGATATCAGCATGAAGAGACAGAACAAACCGAGACAGCCTAAATCCACAGAACTGTGCCAGTCTGCAGAACTCCAGAAACAATATAACTCCAAGCAATTTTGTTAAATTCGGTCTGCTTAAAAGGCAATGGTTGGAAACTATATTATGGATATAATATAGAATTATATTCTTATACTTACTGCATTTAATAAATACATTGTTTTTAAAGCATCCTCCCTTTTTGTGCATAAACATTTGAACAGTGCTCTATATTTTTCAAGCTGAACGATAAATTGTAATGTGTTGAGAGGCTGAAAGAGTATTTCAGGATTAAAGCTCAACTCTTCCTCCTGTTGATACAAGGCTTCAGAGAGATCCGTGCTTAATTAACACCTGCCTTCAAAAGATTCTTGAGAGAGGAATTTAGATTACGTCAAGGCCAACAGTTGATGTAAATGAAACTGGCTGCTGCCTCTTACTGATTGGTAAGAGTAACTGCTGAAGTCAAGAGAAGCTGTGCAACTAAAATAAGCTATATGATTAATTTAGAGCTGCTCATATTCCTCCAAAAGTTTTAAATATAACTCAGTGAGAACATTTGGGTGGCCCCTGCTCAAATTTTCACAAAGAGAATGAACAAATGTAAGTACAACAGTTCCAGAGTTTCATCTCAAACACTGAGGGGAATGCCAGCCATGCATGTGTGCTAAAGGTTTTCATGTATTTTTCTTTCTGTTTTTTCTTTCTCTGCAGAGCCCTCTGAATCAGCGGAGCTCAAGAGGAAATAAGGATGTGGAAGAAGACAAAGGTGACTGATCAAACTGCCGCAGGGCAGGCGGGTAAGTGCACAAGTCACTCAAAGGTCGGTATTCCAACTGTCTCCACTTGTATTTTCTTTTCTCCCAGAAATGATGGTCAACAGGATCAATTTGTGCTACCGTTAACTAAACGCTGTATAAAATGAGGAGTCATATACTGTTGCATTCAACACATACAAACCTGCAGGACTCGGGAACACCTGGCAAAACTGGCAGGACAGAGATGACACAACACTATTGTTTCCACTAAAGAACATAAGCTTTGAAGATATGGAAGGCATCTGAATAACGCTGCATCAAGTTGAAAGGTGGCCACTTAAGATTACAGAAAATGAAGATCAGCATCAGAGCAACAAGCAGAAGAAGTTCAAATAATTGAGTTTTAACATCATCCATGGTGTGAGGAAATCTCATCAAAAGTCTATTCTCTGCATGAGAATAAGGAAACAGATGCTTCTTGTCGAAACCTTTTTTTTTTAAACTAAAATAAATATAGAAATAAAAAAGTAAAACAACCTCAAGTTCAACTGAAAATGAATGCTGGGACCCAGGTTGTGACATTTCTTCCTCCAAAGGCCAGAAACACAAAGAGGTTGTTCAGAGAAATGACCTGAAGACCTTCATGCCTGAAGACGGGACACAAAATATGCTGCAGTCACTGCACAAAAGCATGCTGGGAAAAATATCTCCTCCTGATGAAACACTGAGACAAAAAATAACTACTGAAAATTCAAAACATTGCTGGTATCAATCTGGTGGTGGTAAGAGGGCCACTTCAACACACACTTCATGCTGATTACATCAACAGAATTAAAAATCTTGTTTGATAGAAGATCAAAGTGAGGCTTATTTTTAATTAATTTCCTGCAAATTGCTCCCCCCTCCCCCCCAAGTATTTTCCCAATTTCTTTCAAGCACTGCGCAGGAATCATCCTGAGATGTCTACCATGAGAAAATGTGTAAGCAAGCTATGTGTTGAGTCTAATAAACCGTTGCACAGCACCATTTCCATGCTGATGCAACATTACATTGCTAACATGCTGTTTTACATGTTGTCTCTCGCTAACTTCTTTTTGTTGTGTAATGTGTGTCTGAACATTTCAGTGTGCCAACATTGTGTCTGTGCGTCTCATTTTTGGGTAATGTGCTGTTCTTTGTGGTGTCCTGTGTTTATTATGTGTCCATAATCCTGTCGAAGTTCCAACCTGCCATGGTTCTTGAGTCAGGATTAAATATTTACCTGTCCTGTGCCCTCTCCCGCTGTCATGTTGCGTGTTAAGTCGACGGTTCTGAGGGAGCTCACTTCGGCAACAAAGGTATGCAAGATAAAGGAAACCGAATTACAAACGGTTCACCTTCTGTATATGCATGACTCCATGTTGGATGAGTTGCATGTATGATGTGCTCTTCATCACTCCTTGAAAGGTGTCATCCAAAATGGATGATAAAACTTTCAGTGTCACAACGGATGCACTTCATTGTGACACTTCCATCAACCCTCCATGCTGTTTGAAAACCAGCTACATACTGTTGCTAGAGGGCACTGAGATTGTCGTGTTTACTTTGGCTTGTAATTTAAAGGGAAAATGCCACTTTTTATACGTAAGTCTAAATGCCAACTAGCTCTGGATTAAATGTAGCTACAGCTCAGTCTCAGTGTGGACAAAATTTTTCCTACTACCTAACTGATGCAGCAGGAACCCAGTACAACCTTGAAATTGCAGAAATCTTTGAGCTTCAACATAATTAATAAACTTGTATGAACACAAATGAAGTGCCTAGCCTCAATTTGTTACAAGTAAAAAAAAAAAAAAAGTGGTTAAAAATTGTAGAGGAGCCCTTTTTCACAAGGAACTTTTGTGAGTTGCAGTCCTAAATTAACAGATTTTTATAACTCTCAGATTTAAACTTTTATGTCTTTTTTGACTTATACAGGTAGAATGTCAAAATGTCTAGGGTCCAAAACTGCTTAAAGAAAGCCAGGTGTCACTTCTGTTACAACTTGTCAGTACGCAATGCTCTGAAGGGATCAAACTTGTCAACAGTCTTCACAAATGGAACTTTTCTTTTACTTTTAACATGGAATAAAATAAGAAACTTCTGTGGCAACTTTTCTATTAACCTAAAGAATCATGTTCTGTGACTAATTCACCTGAGAGCAGCTGTCTGTTCCAGAGAGCAGGCGTGACAAACTCCTGAATCCTGAGATGGGAAACTGGTTTAGAAAAAACCTAATCATAGTTCAGTTTGGTGAAGACATATTGAATGAAAACAAAACAAGCAATGACCAGTTCAGTTAAAATACCACACACCTGAAGAGGGTGAGAATATGCTAGAGCATATTCTTCATGCTCTATTCAGATCACAATGTAATCATCTAAATCTATGCCAAGATAAAGCTAATTATGTCCTGGTAAAAGATTCATTTGGTATTTCAGCACAATAAGACTTAAAATAATAAAAAGAGATTTTGTTTTTGTTATAGTATCACACATTAGGAGTCACACCAGCCTGTACAGAGGACCTCGTAACACCAGACGCTACTGATTTAAAATGAAGCTGTTTGGTTGCAAACTGGGCTGATCTAAAGACTAAGGAGTTACTTCTGCTGCATGAAGCGGAATAATGGAAGTTGGTTCCCTCATTTTCCACAACAAAAACTTAAATGTAGCAAAGAAAACCATGTGTGAGCAGCGGCTTAATTTTCAAATATGAATAACTCTTATTTTCAAGTTCTCCACAAAGTTAAGGCAGGATCTATTTTTGAAATAACATTTCATTTTAAGAGAATGAAAAATATCCAATTTCTTGAGATTAGGCAGTGTAACAACAATGTAAAAACAAGAAAAGAAAAAGCGTGACTTCAACATGCAAATCGTGATAATGAGAAAATTTGATAAATAATAATAATAATAATAATAATAATAATAATAATAAAAGTTGCTGCCACAGCCATTCTTAGGATGGACTATGTTGAACAGTAAATAAAGAGTCCTAGTTAATCCAGATAAATGAAAATATCAATGAACATTAAAGTTTAAGCAGCTGCAGGCAAAGATGTTAAGTTAGAATAAAAAAGAATCAAGGAATTACCATGTTTTATTCTGTAAAATCAGCTCATTATTAACTGAGATGTAAGAATTTCTTAATCCAGATACTTTTTTTTCTTAGTTTCCGTATGAAAATAATTAAGGACCAGGGATTTGCAGGACCAGCCATACCCCTGTAATCAGCATTCAGTGATGTTGTCCTCAGGGTTGCTGAGGGTTAGACCTGTTTTTGGTACTCCAGAGGGTTCTGGGTCCAAAGCTCTATGATTATGAGTACCACTGATCACACACATTCTATGCTCCTCTTTTTTTGCCCCTTTAAATGGAATGTTTTGACCATTTTCTGTTTAGGGTGCTCATAAATTCAGCATAGACCATGTCAAGAATAAAACAGACAAATTGTAAGACAATGCACTTTTTTTTTTACATGCATTTCAGTTAACACAAATAAAGAAACACCTTTGAAAAATCCTGAATTTGACAATAATATTCTAATCCATAAAAAGCCAAATTAATTTCTTAATATGTAAACATTAATGTATTTCACATACTGTCTGTTGGCTGTAAAAACCTTTTAGGATTTTTTTTAAGAAATCATCTTCTGTTCTGGTTTTACCCAAGTACATGCAAAAAAATACTCTAAAAAAAATAAATAAAAAACAATAATAATAATAAATAAATAAAATGTGTTTTGAGGGTGTTGGGTCAGGGCAAAGCTAACTCACAGGAGAGGCAGAGTAGGTGGGAATGTAAATTAACTGAAATTCTTCTTGTAAAAATAGCAGTGGGAATTTTACAAACTATGAGAGCAAGTTCAAAAACTTCCTACTGGGTCAAAAAATTCTTTCTTACTAAAATATCACTTTACTTCACAACTGAGCTGACTGAGAAAGGATTATTAATTTAGTTTAGAAAAAGCAAACATTCCCGTTAGTAGTGATGGCATGTAGGGGCTAACATTTTTTATCTGGTATAGTGGCATTTTCACATCATAAAATGCTCTTTCTTCAGATAAATACATGTTTCAAATTTACATGGACACGTTTTTCTTGAAGGACTGGATTTTAAATTGGCTTCTGTTTTAAAATAAATCTGAATTTATTCTGTATTGGACTTTCTTTAATAATGATTTACGAAGTTGGCCTATAAGAACTGAATTATTGTAATTTACATGTGTTAAGTGATCAGATTTTTGCTGCTTACTTTAATTGTGCTCTGTCATTTGCTCACCATCTTTAATGTCTATTAGGATTCATGTTTGCCTACAGATAAAAAACTTGTCCCTTTATTAACCTGTTCTGATCTGATTAGGCATCAAGAAGAAGTCGAAAGTGCCCGGTGTCATGATAACACAGTTTATGGAGGAACTTCCAGAAGGAAAGACAACTCCAGATTTCACACGGAAACCCATCGCTCTGACTATTCAAGAGGGTGAGTTTTCATCTCTCCATGCAACAGAGTTTGTATGTGAATACATCCGGACCTCAAACTCAAACATGTACACTTCCACGATCTTTGGGAGTAATGTGCAAAAGAGTAATGTTAATTGATTCTAGAAGCACTCAGGGAGTGCAGACCGTCGCCAAGCCATAGGGTCACTGATAAAAACCGATAAGACCCAAGAGCCACAATGACCCAGTGTGCATGCAATATTGAGCTGTTGATGTGAAATTTAATAAATCAATATCCGTGTTTCCTTACTTTAGCATTACATCATACTTTTTTTTTCTTAAAAAATCATATAAGAAAAAATATAAATAAATGTAAATATATTTAATTTATATAACTTATTTTTAAAATACAAGCCCGATGTAAATTCACATGCCAATAAATTATTTATTTACGGGATCTTTCTGTACTTATAAATGATAGAGATTCAAAGCAAAACAAATTCACCTCTAAATGCCACCTTTATCTATTTTTTTTTTTTTTTTAAGACTGAGTGGGTTTAGTTGTCCCTTATTCCATTTTGGCAAATTCCTGAAAATTTTATCAAAATCCATCCGTTATGTTTTGAGTTAAGTTGCTAACAGACAGACAGACGGACAGACAGACAGACAAAGGTACATCATCAAAAATATATAAAACAAATGCTCACTAACTTTTGAAGCATTAGCACAACATCCACCATTGTTTCAGCAGTTGGGAAGTGAGAGGTGGGTTATGGTGTTAATAGTTAAGGAAAGAGGTATATATAGACCTATACTTTTGTACCCAGTTTAAAAAAACTATTGTTTTCAGGCTCCCAAAATGGCAGTTTCATTAGGAAGAAATAACCAATAGTAAAAAAAAAGTTGTGGTTACACCTTTACTCATTTCTGTGTGCACAAAGCCTTACTCATCTCTTACTGGCATAAAAAATATGTACATTTTACACTTTTTATTTACATTTATTGTCATTTTGATTCCCCATTGCCTTTGAAATTAATACAATAATTCACCCAAACTATTCAGTTATACTAAGGCATTAAAGATTACTTGATAAGGGTTGATAGAAACATCATTGCTTACCTTAAAGTAGACCTTTTAAATAACGTCTACAGCATTTTAGAGATCTCCACGTTCTAAGCAGGTTCCCACGCCATCCACAAACTGCGTCAAACTCAGCGCATGTTGGACAAAACAAACAAATCCAGAACAGTAAAATTGTGCCTCAAAAAATATTAAAAAAAAAAATTCTGCATGAATAGAATCAGACCTTTATCATGACAAGAACTAAATAGAAGGAAGAAAAATGCACGCTGCTAATCACTGCTTCACTGTAATGTTTTGAAGAAAGATAATTTGAGTTTTTAATGACTTCATAAAGTTTTCATTTCTAAAATTGACTTTTAGTTGTATTAATGGCCTTACTCCAGAAATTTAGAAGCACTAGAGTGCTAAAAAGGCGAGGTACAAAACCTTGTTTAGACAGTCTTCTCTCTTTTTAAGATCGAGAGGTCTGGAATAACCTCCAACAGAAATTAAAACAAATTATCAGACTTAAAATTTTTGACCTGTCATTTAAGATAAAAGGTTTAAATCATTCCAGATTTATGATCACTAATTTATTTGGTTTGTATAAATGTTTTAAAGTGTGTTGTATTTTCTCTTTTTTACATCTGGATGATATTGTATGTCCCGTTTATGTATGTAAGTCTAACCAGGGATGAGCGCTGCAGATTTTAAGGCCGGGTGCATATTTTTGTAACATTGTTTCTGTTAAATAAATTGTAATGTAATGTGAAGTTATAGCTGTATTGATTAATATAGAGCACACAGCCTCTTTCTCTGTGTACCTCATATTTCCTCCCTCCTAAGCTCTTCGTTTTCATTGTCTAGGACAGCATGTGCGCTTTCTGTAAATGCGAGTCTCTGCAGAGTCAGTCCCGTTCTTGCTTTCCCCCCAAAAAGGCATAAGTTATTTTGTAATCATGAGTGTGTACAGAATGAAATTGTGTCATCTATCTGAACGTTTCTTCTTTTTCTAAAAAGAAGGCAAGTAAAATTAAGAATTTGCTTTGTTGCAGGTAAATACGCAGTCTTCAAAGCTATTGTGGTGGGCGAACCAACTCCTACTGTAACATGGGGCAGAGCAAATGGCGAAATACTTTTTCACCCTTCATTGTGTGAGCAAAAATACAATGAGGCATCTCTTGAATATACCCTGGAGGTAATTTTACAAAAGCACAAAATGCAAAAAAAGTGGCAGTGAGTAAATGTAGAATTAGTACAATAAAACTGCAATAATTCTGTTTCATTAGTTCCCCAAGGTGGCTCCAGAGGATGCCGACACCTACAAGTGTTACGCAACAAATGAATATGGGAGAGCTGTTTGCACCATTGTCCTGAATGTTATTGAGGGTAGGATTTGTATCATTATCTGAATCAGATGTGGATGATAACGGTTACATGAATTATCTTCATGATAGTGCAGTATTTTTATGTTGAGCTAGTCTACATAAAAAAAAAAAAATAATTTTTTTTTTTTTAACTGATTGTTCACAGTTGGATTCTCTAAAGCAAAAGAACTTCAAAAGATACAAATAGAAGGTAAGTTTTCTAATTACAATCTGACTAAAAATACAGTTAGGATTTTGTTGTCAATCAGCTGATTATTCTCTAAGACTGCTGCTTGGGAACATGTTTAGCTATTTTTCTCTTTCTAATTCCAAGTTGAGATTTTCTTCGTTCATCCTTTTTTCATTGGATAAAATCTGCCAGTCATAGTGCATGTGCTATATAAAACCAACATTAGTTTGGGCTTGCTCTGAATAGTCCTACATCTCTTTGTTAAAGTCTTAGAAGAATAAGAAAACAAACTCCACTGTTGTGAAGTTGTCTTTTGGTTTGGAGAGATAACTTACAGTATCTGAGCTTCTTTTTTTTTTTTTTTTTTTTTTTTTTGGGGGGGGGGGTTCTTCAGATCACTCGCAAAACCACTTTCCCCCCAAAAACCCCTTCT
>JBAMHW010000003.1:16107637-16130838 GCA_037177495.1 Rhadinocentrus ornatus
CCCCCCCCCCCCCCCCCCCCCCCCCCCCCCCCCCCCCCCCCCCCCCCCCCCCCCCCCCCCCCCCCCCTCCCCCCCCCTCCCCCCCCCAACATCATTAGCGAGACCATTTTCCCATAAAGAATACTTTATGACAGGGGTTAGACATAGATCTTGAACCCATTAAATTTAAATACTGTTCATACTTTCATTTAAAAGAGCTTTAATGATCTTTTTTTATGTAATAAAGTTACAAAGGCCCGTCCTTTTGACTACTATAGGAAAAAATACATAAATATTTTTTTTTATGGTTCCTCAGATGCAACAGAATTAAGAAAAAAACTTAAGAAACGGTGAGTAAAACACTGTAAATATCTGAATTAAACCTTTAGCAATATTCAATATTCACCCAGTGAATCCAGAGTGACTGTCAATATAAAAGCAGTTGTTTTAGTGAAGCTTTGGAGTTTCTCATTTTACAGTAATCCAGATGGAACACGTGAGCAAAAGCCAATGGAAACAGATGAAAAGGTCTGGGAAATCCTGCTTAGCGCAGACAAGAAGGACTACGAGAAGATCTGTATAGAGTACGGTATCACCGACTTCCGCGGCATGCTGAAAAAACTTATTGAAATGAAAAAGGAGCGAGAGGAGGAGATTGCCCAGGTATGGCCAACCGACTCCTCATGAGCAGTTTTGAGTCTCTGCAGGAAATTCTTCTGCACTTGCTGCTGCTGTTCTGTTGTGTCAGTCTACTTTTTTTTTTTTATCTAACGGCTTTCTTTTTTACCTGTTTGGTTCTGCAATAGTTCATCACACACATCCGGACGCTAAAACCCATTGAGGTGAAAGACGACGACTGTGCAACAATTGAGCTTGACATAGATCTTAAGGATCCAGCAAGCAAAATTTTTCTCTACAAGGTGAGGAAAAGCCATTATAAAAGAAAATAAAAAGCTAATTTGAATATTTTAGTTCATTACAAAATTTTTAATATGCACCTAAATTCTGCAGGATGGTGTAATGGTTCCACTCACCAAAGAGGAGGGTGAAGGCATGAAGCATAGTTTGAAACAAGTTGGAAAAAAGTATGTTTTTACAATTAAAAAACTGGGGAAAGATGATGCTGGACTGTATTCGGTGGATGTTGAGGGGATCAATGTGTTCTCCACTGATTTTAAAGGTAGGTTTTCTTAAACAAATGAGATCGAAGTAATTCAAGTATTTTCTGGTGAACATGAATGCCATGGCAAAATAGCCTTTGAATTTTCTTTTCATTCTTGTGACCCTACAGAAAATAAGTAATTTAGAAAATGTATAGGGTGGATAAACGACTTAAGCATTAATTGTCTCTTTATCTCTCATGTCCTTTTAAAACCCTGCAGTTCCTGAAGTTGACTTTGCTGTTAAAATAAAAGAGGTCCAGGCAGAAGAACGAGAGGATGCACTCTTTCAATGTGTCTTAACTGCACCAATGAGTGAGCTCAAATGGTATGGCAAAAATACTCTGCTATCAAACAGCGAGAAACATGAAATAATAGTGTCTGACGATAACCTTATCCACAAGTTGATTGTGCGGGACTGCCTGCCTTTGGACGGTGGTATCTATGCCGCTGTGGCAGGAATCAAATCTTGCAATGCCTGGCTCATAGTGGAAGGTAAGAAACTTTATTCATTTTTATTTATCTTTGGGAACAGTCACACTATAGAACAAATTTAAAGTTTTTTTTTTAACCACATTCATGATATTATTCCTTATAGCTGACAAAGATCCTTCAAAAAAGTCAAAGAAAGCAAGTCGCAAAACTACCATCGCTGGAGCCGGTAATGACGAGGAACTTTTGATAATAGCAAAGGAACAGCAAGAAAAATATCAAAAAGAAATGGAAGAAAAAATGGAACTTGCTAAGAAAGCTCAAATAGAGAAAGAAGTTGCAGCAGCAGCTGCTCGACTGGAGGAAGAAGCAGCTAAAAAAGCAGAAGCTGAGGCAAAGGCTGCAGCTAAAGCTGCTGCAAAGGCAAAGAGGGCTGCGGCTGGCAAGGATGGAGCTGCAAGGAAAACAAAGAAAAAAGCAGCTGGTGCTGCCGGTGCAGCAGGCTCTGCTGCAGCTGGTGCTGGAGGGGTTGCTGGTGCAGAGGGTGAAAGAGCTGAAGCTGGCACTGCAGGTGGTGCAGGTGGTGGCGCTGGTGGTGGTGCGGGTGGTGGTGCAGGTGCAGGCACAGGTGGTGCAGGCGCAGGTGGAGGTGCAGGAGGAGGAGAGGGTGGGAGTGGTGCTGGAGCTGGAGTTAAAGGTGGAATTGCACCTGGGGTTGCAGGTGGGGCTGCAGGAGTTGGAGGAGCTGGTGGAGAAGGAGGTGTTGGAGGTGATGATTTGGAAGATGATTTGGAGGATGATGAGGAATATGATGATTCATTTGAGGATTCTGATGAAGAAATTGTGGGAAAAGGAGAGGGAGGAAAGGAGGAAAAGAGAGGAAAAGAAGGAGAAGGAGGCAAAGGAGGTGAGGGAGAAGAAGGTGGAGAGGAAGGAAAAGGAGAGAAACGCAAGAAACGAGTGAGAGCTGGTCCACTGGTTCCAGAGACAGTAATAGGTAAGAAATTCATTTATACTGTGACATGTGTTTACATACCTACAACATTCATACAGCACATACAACATATAAACAAAAACATCAGAGAGAATTCTTACCTGTTATATTTTGCTCTTCATTCCTTTTGTCTAAGCTTTTTGTCTTCTGCTTCAACTTTGGAATTAATGTTAAAAGTTGTTTAATTCTTACGCGTTCAATCAACTATTTCTTTTCAAACGTGAGCTTCTCCATAAAAGAACAAAATAGTGTGTGAACATTCAGTAAAATAAGTCAATTCTGCATGAAACTGCAATTTATTATTACTAATAGGAGAAAACATTGATGAAGAAACTACAAATCTACAAGAAAAATCTCGTAAAAAGGGAAAACATCCAAAAAGGGATAACGTGGAGGTTGAAGAGCCTGTTGTTGGTAAGAGCTGTCAAAGGTTGCATGTTGTAGACAGTATACTGACTATGAAAGTCATTGAGAATGAAAATGACTTTGGAAAGGGAAACTATAAGCACTTCCTGACTTCAGTTTGATTAACAACTTGACATATTTATATAGCACAGCAAAAGTAACCTCAGGATAATTTGTGTAAAAAGTAGATTAGTACATCTAACACTGATCAAATTACACAAATCAACTATTTTAAAAGCTCATCTGTGCTAAGCTGAGCCGACTGTACAACTAGCAAACGTTTCCCCAGGCAGGTGTAAATTCTATGCAGGTCTTGTCAAACCTCGGCAACAGAGCTTAATCCTCCGGGATGTGTCAGACAAAAGGCCTTTACACACCTACTCCGAACATTTCGTCCGACTAATTCGCACGACAATATTTTTATCGAATTAATGAGAAGTCAATGGAAACATTCAGATCAGTGACGAATTTCCATTTAGCGATTTAGCGCGATTTATTTTTTTGGACTGAGGTTGATTTTTCTTAATATTCGCATCCAACAGATACACAATCGACCAATCAGAAGGCGTATTAATAGCTTCACCAGAGCCAGTGTTACTATGCAAGTGTCACTTCTCGCTGCTGCTTCTTTCAAACTTTGTATCACCGTGGCCGAGCGTCTTATTACATTAAATGTAATAAGATTTTGTTGTCTCACAACACTCGTGTTTGTTTGACAAGCGAGACAAGAATTACCGCGACAATGATCACAAAGACAATGTGTGGCAAACAATTGTCAACGAGCTGAATTATGAAGATCCGAAAGCTGGTCCTGAAGTGGTTGTAGTACAGCTTCAGCTCCTGGATTAAACAATTAAACTCCCCAAGCTCCCCTCTCTTCTCAAGGATTGGATGTACCTGGTGCGCTCATTTAAAAAAAATTTTTTTTTTGGCAGCATCAGCACAATATTGTCGTTGCCTGATCTGGAGTCCACGTTTGTTTTTCCCACTTTCCCAATATGTTTTACAATCTTCATAATTTATTTGCACTTTTGTATCGCACTTTATGTGCATAGACAAAAGCTTTGAAATTTCTCCTCCAAATTATTCGCAATATCATGTCGTTTATTTGCAACGGCCCCAGTGTGTAATGGCCTTAACACACAAGCACAAGCATAGAGTAGTGCTTTCCTCACAATACTTTTTGCGGGATCCATATTTTCATTTGTTCAAAAAGACACAAGATCAGCTGTAGGGTGGTGTTTGAAATGAAGCCTTGAAAAGGGATCCAAGTTTATCTAGTGTCATATAAGTCACTAAGCCGGCAACACTTTTGTGAACTGAAGCACAATGTCCGTTGTGAGTGATAGAGGTTTCAGGCCTCCAATCCAAGGTAGTATACAAGTAACGCACCCTCCTCCTTGGAAACATTGGGTTTCAAGTATAAAATCAGATCAGTTTTAAGCAAAATAAAACTAAACTGAGCTTGCATGTTTATTTATTATTTTTGTGCTATACCTGAAAAACGGGTAAAGCATGTATGTGCTATGTAGAACTCTACATTCTCTTCTTTCTCATCATTTACATAAATATAGATATTTGTCTATATTTGTGTTTCGTGCATAATGTGTGTGCTCTTTTATGTGTGTAAACATGTTTGTCTTGATGCTGTTATCAATTCCTTGCCTGATTCACGTAAATGTTTAAGGGGTCTGCACATGGAAAAGTTGACAAAATCAACATTCATTTGGGATTATGTGCTGTACTGCAGAACATAAGAAGTGTCATAACAGAAGGATAATGACGCAGCACAATGCATCCAAATAACAAGAGATACTCACAAGAATGGAGTATCATCTTTTCCACTACCCTGATCTTCTGCATTCAGATTCATATTTGTTCTTTCTGTTGCTACTCTTTATCTTGTTTTAATGCTCACTGCAATTGACATTTTATTTGTCATTGTTACTGTTTTTATTAATATTATTTATAAGGCATATCCAACAGCAAATGAGAAACACTGGATTGATGGTAATTATGGTGATATCCCCTAAAACTGAAAAGCAAAAAACAGAGAAGGAAGAGATGCCAGGGGTGAAAGTGGCACCAAGCCAGCAGCAGACAGTGATGAATCCCTGGAAAATGGTGAGAGTGCAGATGGAAGTCAGCCAGCAGCAGTTGGCAAACGTTCAGGCCGTGCACGGCAAGGTCCATTGATCGAGGAGACAGTTAGTGGTAAGATTTCGGGGCGCTGCATTAATTGCTGCATGCGAGGCACCGTCACTGCAAAAAGTCATTTCATGAACAGATGACTTTTCCAGTGATCTGAGGGGTTAACAGAAAAGGTGTGTGACCCCTAAGCAGAAGGCTGCATTTGATCCGTCGTAGATTAAATGGCCTTTCAGTGTGATTGGAGCGTGAATTTTAACCCTTAAGAGTGACTGATACAGATGTTAGTTCAACTTGATGCATTCATGCTTTTCTGTGTATATCATACAAAACAATTATCATTTGTATTTGTAGATAAAAGAACAACATTTTTTATTTACCTGTATTTCTTTGACCCACAGGTCGGATAGCAACAGAAATATTACTGTTTGTTTGTATCAACCAGTGTCTTTCGTCTGTATTCGTATGGAGACTGAGTGTGTGTGTTGTTCACCTGCATCTGTGCTCTGTGTGCATTTGTGTTAACATTCTTGCTTGCTGTGTTAAGTCTTACTTCAGGATGAGTCGTGCGTTGATGTACATAATTTAACTGAGGAGACGCAGAGGCGATTGTGCCCCTGAAACAACATCTGCAACACTTGTAGCATGTAGATGAACTCTTGCTTAACTGGAAGAAGAAGAAGGATGGCTTGAGCTGACCTTGGAGGATGACTGTTCTCTGAGCCAGTTTTCTTTTTTTTTCTTTTTTGTATTTCACTGAAGACTGAATTCACATCAGACAAAATGAATCCTTCAAATGGCCAAGGAACTGTCAGTACTGACAGCGAAGTTTCATATCTTACCATCCTGTCTTTCTGTCAAGACTAAGTGAATAGAAGCAAATGAATGCTGCTGAAGACTTTCCAAGGAGCAGTGCCAAGAGTTCAACTGTTAAACTGAAGAGGGCTACTTCCACACAAGACAAATTAAGCTTCACATTAACAACAAAGACATGTCACTTAGTGCTGACACACACACACACACACACACACACACACACACATATCTCTCTCACTCTCTCTCTCTATATATATATATATATACATACATATGCAAAATGCTCTTTTCTTACATCCCTTACAAACTTGATTTATATTCTCTTGAAATAACATAATAACATAAGGCTTAATACCAACATAAATACAGACACAAGATGCAAACTGTTGGTGTATCATACATAAGGTAAGTGTTGACACATTTAGATGGCATACATGCATTTTTCTATAAAAGAATGTGTTTTTTTGTGGCTGTGAGTTCACAACTGCAAAAACATTTAAAATTTAGACACAACCATCTTGTGTGTAAGTGTAAATGTAAGCTGTGGAGGACATAGACATTCACTAACTTGATGGCTGATAACTTCTCAGACCCTGGAGTTCATTTTCATGCTGGCCTTTCTGACTGCAAAGCAATTATTGGAGAAGCAGCAGAGCTGGAGTGTAAAGTGAGCAGGGAAGACTGTGAGGGAATCTGGTACAAAGATGGAGCTGAGGTAAGTCTGGAGTCTGAGTGCAATCATTAACAAGCATATACGTATTGATGGCAGGTAAACAATAAAGCTCACTGATGCGTTTGGGCTTCCCTTTTCTTTTTTTTCCCCAGATTCAATCAAATGAGGGTCTAGCTATTACAAAAGATGGATGTTTCCACAGGTTGAAAATTCACAAAGTCACTGAGGAATATGCTGGAAAATATAAATTTGAAGCAGATGGGCGGAAGACGGAGTCTGAGATTATTGTTGAGGGTAAATCAATTGTCTCATAAAAACTTCTCTCACAATAACGTTTAAAAACAATACTTCTTATTACCCTTAAGCTGATTAAGTTTAACTACAAAGCAAAGCATAACACTACCTAAACTATTTTAATCTGTTTCAGATCCACCCAGATTTGATGCTGAAGATCTGGAAGCATTTAAAAATCCTGTAACTGTGAAAAAAGGACACAAAGCAACTTACAAACTCTCATATATTGGACGGGAACCAATAAAGGTCCAGTGGTATCTTGAGGGTGAAGAGCTTTCAGAAGAAAGCAATATCAAGATTGAGTATTCAGAGGGAAGCAGTCGCCTGCTACTACTCAAGCTGCAGCGCAAAGACAGCGGTGAAATCAAGTTTAAACTCAAAAATGAGTTTGGCACTGCTGAGGCCTTCAGCCAGCTTATTGTACTCGGTATGTATGAGACAAAATTTGAGGGTTATATGTTTATGTGTACGATCCAGATTAGATCCCTATATGCTTTTGTTTTTTGACAGATAAACCCACTCCTCCAATGGGACCTTTGGAGATTGTTGAAGCCGGCTCATCTGCAATTGATTTCAAGTGGAGACCACCAAAAGACAGTGGTGGCTGCAAGATCCAAAACTATATTCTTGAACGACAACAAGTTGGCCGAAACACCTGGAAGAAGGTGGGACCGATTGGTCCTGAAGCCAAGTACAGGGACACTGATGTGGATCATGGTAGGAGGTACTGCTATCGCATTAGAGTGGAGACTGAAATGGGAATCAGTGAGATGATGGAAACAGAAGACATTCAAGCTGGTACAAAAGGTAAATTCTTGTCAGAACTTTTAAGACAGCATTTAAAAATGGCAAATTAGAACTGAAACCATCAGCAGAACACTACAGGCTAGCTTTTTCCAACAGTAGCACTCTCCATCATGCTGGCACAATTATGTTTTGGTCCATCTTGCTGCTTTAGAAGATTTTTTATTTTTTTGTTAAATCTAGGTATCCCTGTTTTGAAAATGTAGTCTTGCTGTTTTCGAAAAATGCCAGCGATGTACAACTAAATGGTAGCAAGACTCTGTAGTGCTTCCACTAACATAAACTAATAGCCAACTGTACTAGGATTTGCTAGACCTACTTATTACATGCTTAATCAAAGAGTAACGCACAATAATTTATCTTTACTTATAACTGCATATCATGATTTCAGATCTAGTTCCTCTTGAGTAAAACATGTCAGTAAGAAATGTGCCAAAAATGGAAATGGATTAGGTTTTTTTTCATGTGTCAGATTGGAATTACCCATCTTTTTGGTGAAATCTTGAATACATCACAAAAATCCATCCAAGTTGTATGCAGCAAAAATACCACAAACAGCAGTTTGTGCCACGTGATGCAACGCCAAAGGGAGTTTTCAGTCCTCCGTCTTATATTTAGCAAATTCGTTTTCAAGATTGCCTCTTGGTTTATTAAAAAAGAGGTTGGAAGATTTTAAGAAGTCCAGTTATGATATCAATCCAAATCTTTTGTGTATACAGCTTACCCTGGACTTCCATCAGCACCAAAGGTGGCAAGCGCCTTTAAGGACTGCATTAACCTTACCTGGTCTCCCCCCGCTGACACTGGAGGAACCAATATTCTGGGATACAACCTTGAGAAACGCAAGAAGGGCAGCAATCTCTGGGGTCCAGTCAACCCACCAAATGATATGATCAAAGGTTACTCAATTATTCATCTATCATTTTCCTCGTATGAAAACTCGTCAGGTGAAGATGTAATGATTTCTAATGACGTTTCCTGCACAGGCAAAGGATTTGCTGTCAAAGATGTAATTGAAGGAATGGAGTATGAATTCCGTGTGTCTGCAATCAATAACTCTGGAGCTGGTGAATTCAGTTCACCATCTGAGTTTGTGTTTGCCAGAGATCCTAAAAGTAGGTGGATATTTAGAAATATTATGATGATGCTGTCATTACTCAATTGCATGAAATATTAGTGCCACATATTACCAGCTGACATTGAATTACATGTTACAGAGCCTCCTGGTAAAGTCACTGACTTCAAAGTGACAGATTCTACCTACACAGCCCTGTCTCTGACTTGGAACAAACCCAAGGACATTGCAGGGGTTGAAGATGAAGCCAAGGGATATTTTGTAGAGATCAGACCTGCAGAAAATACTGACTGGGATCGATGCAATTCTAATGCAATAACCATGACTTCATATACAGTAAAGGGCATGAAGTCATTGGCCATGTACTGGGTGAGAGTCATTGCTACTAATGATGGAGGTGAGGGAGCGCCTCAGGAGCTGGACAATTACATTCTTGCTATGCCCCCTCCCGGTAAGTGAATTTCCACTTAACTCAAGCTAGTGCAATCAATACAGAGATTACAGGCACTCTAAAAATACATTTAAAGACATAGTATATATCACACATTCCTCATGCTTAATTATTAGGCAAATCACTGTTTTCAGGGTTAATATTACTGTTAAATTAATGCACTGTTTCAGTTAATCTGGAGGGTTTTTTAAACCTCAAAGACAAATGTTGAGCAAAGGAAAATATTTGATAAATTTCAGATTAATATAAAAGTGTGTACAATAAATAAACAACTGTGCATAATTAATAATACAACTAAACTATAATAAGGTTACTTGTTTATGCCCTGGAAGTGTGAACTTTAAGTAAAACAATATGATTATATACATTTTTGCTGTTTTACAAAACATTGACTGCCCTACATAGCAAATATTTTCTGTAAGCATCCCTTTCATAGAAACTATCAGGTTTTTTTTCCTTTCATAACCAAAGTTTGGTTGAGTGGCAGTTTTCGTCCCCTCACTGTAAATCTCATGATTAGAATAGATCCTTTAGTTTTCAAATATATTTAAGTATTTTTTTGGGTCCATTCAGGCTGAGGTAAAGAGACTGTACCTAATAGTTACAAACAACTTACCCATAGATATATATTGAGGAGAAATTATAAAATTCAACAAAGATTCAGTTAATATGTTTTTCACACTAAAAGCCTGATTTACTAAAGGTTTGAGTGTAAAAACTAGGACTGTGAAATGATTACATTTTGGTCAGATTTCACAGCTTACAAATGAGGGGGGCGTGGCTTGGCAAAGCAGAGCTTCGTCTTGTAACCCGGGGGTTGCCAGTTCGATCCTCGGCCAAGTCAAGTTCATGTCGAGGTGTCCTTGGGCAAGACATCTAACCCCTAATTACTCCTGATGGGTCGTGGTGATGGCCTTGCATGGCAGCTACCGCAATCAGTGCGTGAATGTGATGTCTGTAAAGCGCTTTGGATAAAAGCGCTATATAAGTACGTACCATTTACAAATGAATAAATCATGATTTATTATCATATGCCTGAAATACATCCATTTTTACTGTATTGCATGAACAGAAAGAGCAAGCCAATACTTACTTGGTCTTTTCCTGGTCAGTGCCCCTACCTGGCCCCTCCATCAAAACCTTTTTAGACCCCCCCCCCCCTGCATATCTGTAGTATAAATCCTTTCTACCACTACTTTGTTAGAGAAGGGTCCTGCTCAGATTTATATTTTAGAGTTCATAATTTCTTTCACCACATTAATGGCAGCTAAATGATAAGTCCTGTGTCTTCAACATCTGCACAGCACCAATGATTTAGAGAAGACACCCCTTGCTTTTTTCTGTTTCACTCTCATTAGATTTCTGAACTAGATCTATCTTTATAGATGTGTGCATGGCTATCTGATGACTAGTAGATTTTACAGCTGTGTCACTAGCAAACCTCATTAATGCTGAAAAGTATGTATGAAAGAAAGGCAAACAATATCTAGCTGGAATAGGTTGTTATCAACATGCTTTAGGCTTTAGCTTTAAGTGATAGGGTCATGGATCTGATTGACATGAGAGTGATAAATTTAGCTTACTATTGCTAACACGTCCAAAAGCAATACTTTTGGGTAAATACGTGCCAGTGTGAACCATGACAACCTTGACACCTCCTCTTAACCTCATCTGGTGTGTTTGTGGTTATGCAAACTGCATTTGCTGTTTAGCAAATACTGTTCCATATTGAAGTCATTCTTGTGATGTTTAAATTTCTTTGCTTCAACAATATATATTTTTTTCCTATTCTAAATCTTCATTTTTATTTATTTCTTTTTCGGGTTAAATTTAATTTTGCGTTTGCGACCTCCTGTTCTGCTTCTAAACTCTCCATGTTGAAATCATAACAAACGCTAAATCCTCACTTGTATACTGCTGTTTGCACCAGTTAATAATTGCATCAAAGTTTTTACTTGATCTCTCGTGAATCAAAAACAAACAACACATGCAATCTATTTGCATACGCATACAATTTTGTGCTTTTTATCAACGTTCTCAGTAAATCAGGCTCTAGGAATGGATAGTACAAAAAAGGAAATTATTTTAAAATGTAGATGAGCATTAATTGTGATGATAGTCTAAATTTCAGTTGTAAAATTTGTGTAGATTCAAATTTCTTTGTTTTAACAAAACAATATATTTTTCTTGCTGGAAATTAAACTCACAATAATTTGTCAACATCAAAGAAGTCTGAAAGAAAAAGCTCCCAACAAAAAAATGTTGAAGGTCATAGAAGATAGATTTTTGGGTCAATAACAAATGCTGTTCCAGGATATTTAGAATAAATATGTGCAGCATTACAATACACAGTATTGTAACAATAATATCTATGTTATTTATTCTTAAACAATATTTACTCACACTAAATTATTACCTGACAATAACCAACTTTCACCCTCCTCTTTTCACAGTGAGACCACGTTTCACAGATGCCAAAATAAAAAGTTTTATGGTAGTGAGAGCAGGAAATTCTGCACGATTCAACATTAACTTTGAGGTAACTTAGGGCATAATTCAAACCAGTTATACAAGTTGGATATCTTTATATATCAATCCATCAATCTTCTTTGCAGGCCTCCCCTTGGCCAGAGGTAATCTGGCTGAAAGATGGAAGTCCAGTTTCTAAAAAGGTGACCATTAGCAATGCTGAAGGTACGTCCCAGCTTCTGATTCCTTCTGCTGAGCGGACAGACACTGGAATTTATACAATCATTGTCAAGAACATTGTTGGCCAAGAAACATTCAGCATTGAAATTAGAGTCACAGGTGAGTTTGATGAAATACTGATCCTTTTTACTGTACAGTATTAATACTTAAACACTACTTAATATATTGTAGTTAAAAGTACAATTAAAAAAGAAAACTTGTGTTTAAATTCTAGATGAGCCAAAGCCACCAGGTCCTGTGGAGATTGATGAAAATGTGCCTGGCACAGTGACCATTTCATGGACACCATCTCCAGATGAGAAACGTGATGACAGGCTACACTACATGGTGACTAAACGTGATTCAAGCAAAAGATCCTGGCACACCGTTGCAGATCGAATCTTTAACAATAAATTCACAGCATGCAACATCATGCCAGGCCGGGAATACCAGTTCAGAGTCTACGCAAAGAATGACATGGGCTTATCCAAACCCTCCGAATCACCGAAGTGGCTGATTTCTTGCAAAAAAGGTACAAATAAATAAACCATGATGATATATATATATATATATATATATTTATTTATTTATATATTTACAAATATATATACAAATTTCTTGAGCTTATACTGTAATCTCTTCAGTGGCCAAACTATGTTGTGTGCCAGTAAGAAAATTGTTGGTACCATCCATCCATTCTCTACCACTTACGTAGGATCAGTGTGCAGAAGCGGTAGCCTAAGCAGAGCGACCCAGACTTCTCACTTCCCTACCTTCTGAACCTAGGATTTCTGTTCATGAAAGTTATAAACAGAATTGAATCCAACTTACTGCCAGCAATGTGGCCACAGCTCTGACACATGTTGTACATGGAACAAACAACCAACAGCTTTAGGTATTCCATACTCACAGAGCACCCCCTACAGGGTGCCCCAGAAGATGTGATCAAATCAGAATCAGAATCAGACATATTTTATTGATCCCAAATGGAAAATAGCAGTGTTGCAGCAGCATTAGAGAATAAGAAACAGAACGAGAATCGAATTAAACACAAAATACAGAACACACTTAACAAATATCCAGAAAAAAAAAACAAAAAAAAAGAAATATAGAATACAAATATGAAATATAAAGAAAACAAATGTAAAACACACACAAAAAAAAAACTTTCTGAGCCCACAGATCACATGTAGACTGGTTAGGTGAACTCCCATGCTTCCTCAAAGATCCAGAAAAGGGTGCAGAGCTGGTACACTATTCTATGACTTGGGTAAAAACCACACCTCCCTTCCTCAAGGTTTGACTATCCAACAGACCCTCCTCTCCAAAACCCCTAAATATATCTTACAAGAGAGGCTAAGAAACGTGATCCCCCTGTACTTGCAACACACACCCTTGTCCCCCCTTTTTAAGAGGGGCACCACCACCCGAGTCTGCTACTGTCCCTGATGTTCATGTGATGTTGCAGATGCGTCTATACCAAGACAGCCTGACAACATCCAGATCCTTAAAGGCTAAATAAATAGGAATTTTTAAGTAAAAGTAATTTAAAATGTTCTTATTTGTTGCGAGGGATAAAAGGAAGCTTCCCTACAAACAATCTGTCCTCTACATCATCAATGTCTTTGTGAAGCTTTTCTCCTTTAAAAATAAGAGTTACGTGATGGAATAACTTTGGTGCACTGTGTAGCTCTTTTCTACTTCCTGGTTACTTAACCAATCATATGCGACTCCCCAAGTTGCCAAACAACAGTGCAGCGTTTGGTATTTTACGTTGGCAAAAGAACCTGCAGTAATGATGTTTTGGCCAAGTGAATAGTGTGTTTGTCCTTATAAACTTATAAAATTACTATAAAATTAATTTATAAAGTAAGACTAAGGGAAAACAGCTGCTGCATAAATTAGTGTGTGAAATTAGTGCTAGCATTGCAAAGCATAGCAACTTACTGTGTGTGAATCATCTTCACACGTCATCATGATGTTTGCTGGTGCTATGTTCTCCAGCCTTTATAGACTGTATATAAAAGAGCCATCCTCTCACTAACCGTAAACCTGCGCGAAATTCTCTGAGGGGGAGGGAAGGAGGAAGAACACGCTTCGTGTTTTTCTCTTGTGACTGCAGTTCGGATTTGAAACACTAGGTGTCAATGCTACTTATTCTGCTTTAAAGAACTCTGGGCGGATCTCTTCCACCCCTAGGGCCATGACACAAAGGAGGTTTTTAGGTACCTATGTGACCCCAGACCAAGAGATAGGAGAGCTCACCTCCAAGTTAGAAGACGTGTTGGTAGGATTGAGGTCTTTGAAGTATTCCCTTCACTGACACAATTTCCCAAGTCGAGGTTAGCTATAACCCATCCACTATGTATGTAGTGTTGATGGTGCACTGCTTCCCCCTCTTGAGCTGCTGGATGGTGGACTAGAAGCTCCTTGAAGCTGTCGGGAAGTTGCTCTTCATGGCTTAATCAAACTCCTTCCACACCCGAGGAGCAAGCACTCCTAGCCTGTGGATAAAAGTAGAGAGTGTAGCGCCTAATGGCGCTTTTACCCCCTCCCCCCTTATTACTTGTGTACCACCATCAGGCCAGTATTGAAAAATGCTAATAATTCTAACTCGGTCAACTGCTCATCTGCTTTCTTACAGAAAAGTTTACGGTGAACATGCCAGAGTCAAAGGCCTGTAATCTACAGTGTCCTCCCAAATTCATTGTCCCTCTGAAAACGCACACCGCTCCTCAAGGGTATGAATGTTACATGAGTTGTGCTATGAAAGGAGATCCAACACCTCATGTGACGTGGTTCCGCGACAATATCAGTCTGAACACCAACACTAACTACTTCATCTCCAACACCTGTGGAGTGTGTTCTCTGCTAATATTGAGGGTTGGATCTAAAGATACCGGAGAATACAAAGTTGTTGCAGAAAACACTTTGGGAAGGGCAGAGTGTTCCACTAAACTCACAGTCAGAGGTAAGTCTTTAACAGGATATTTCCAAACTTATACATTTTTAATGCAGCATTTTATGTACAGACTTACATATTATACAGTAATAATCTGAAAAATCTATTGACTGTCGTTGTCTTTCTCTACAGATTAAATGAACATGCAGAACATAATTTCATAAAAAAGTCTTTCAGAATTAGAGAAACCTGGTATCATAAGTAAGACCTTCATTTTAGGATGCTGAACATTTGATTCACAAAGGGCAAAATTTTCAAAGAAACCTTATGCTGACAAATGTTGCTTGATAAAATAAAAAATCTACAAACATTTTAACTGTGTACCATCAATAAAAATAGAAGCCTGAAACAATGTATTGCAAATGTTATTTTCATGCAATTATGTAAAAAATATATATTTACACTGTTTCTATGATTTAAAATGACATTACTAGTTTTCAGTTTGTACTGAACCACTAATTGGGTTATAATTTTATTGTCATTAACCTGGGATGGACTATTTATATTATTTTGCACTGGAGAACAATCACCTGTTACCCGGCATGCAGGAGAATATTGTTAGAGATGCAATGTAAAGGAAAATGTTTTATTTTTTTTGTGAGAAGTTTGAAACTGAGAAATGGAAAATCATGCTTACATTATGCAAGACCAGACAACATAATGTGGATCTGCCTTATCGGCAGAAATTAAAATACGGTGAGGGGGAATCCAATTCAGTACAACCAAAGGCAAAAAACCCTAGTGCCAATTTTACCAAAAGGAACACTGCTGATGAAAAATTAAGGTATTCACTTCTTCTATAGCTGATTCTGGGAGGATTGCATACAAGATGGCTGTCATCTTTAATTTGACCACTAGATGTCACTGATTTGTGCAAATTATTACTTCAAAGGTTTTAATGTAGCGCTGATACAACCTTCTGCTTTTTGTCTTTCAGTCAATGTTTTCATTAACTTGTATAATAATTGTTTGGATCATTACTCGTATTACTACTGCTGAGACAGTTTTGTCATTGATGCCCTTTGTCTGACTGTTCATCTGTTAACAAAATTATGCTGAAACTGCCACAAAGATTATCTCAGTACAGATGCTGGGAATCTGCAATCAAAAATAATTATTTATTTACTTTTCAACTCAGTTAGAGCAACAGGTTTTAATCAGGCTCCGCAAGCTGCTAGGCAGCTACAAAAGACTGAGGGCTTTGTACCCTCCCTTTCAAACATGCTATGGACAATTGGCAGTTGCATCTCAGTAGGAAAACTCATTAAGGTAATCCTCACTTAGGTGAAGTTAAAAGAACAGAGGCTGTTTTAGAATGTTTTGGTTTGCTAATGAACATTATTGTAAGTTGATAATTGATGTTATATTGGGTGTGTGCATGCTGTTATTCATATTTTCTGAACACACAAATGATCAGAACTTCAACTTGTTGGATTCTTGCTCTCTCTGGAGGTTCTCTTTGTTCAGTAAGGTTTGCAGTCATCCCTTCAACTCAAACTTGGATGAAGAAACAAACTTCAATAGTAGGTCATAAATATCCAGATGTGTTTGGTGTAAATAAATATTTTACACAGCATTCTGATGTGACTTATTTATTCTTTAAGCTGAACTTTTGACAAATTTAAAATGGTTTTAAAGATTCATAAGAAAAGTGTTATGAATGTCAAGCCTTGAATTAGCAAGTATCAAAATTCAAGCCACTTGAACTTCTTCTTGAAAGTTTATGTGAATAATTTATGCCCAGTCTTCTTGTTTTACAACTAGGTATGTTTTTTGAGGGGGTCGGCCATCATTCCATGTTTAGTGTCACCCAGCAAGAAAGGGTCGACAGTTGCACCCTGACCAAAAGCATGACTGACAAGTACAGGGTGACACTTCTCAGTTTCAACCTCAGTCTAAAAGAACATTAATAAAATATTATAGGTCCATTCGTCTGATATTACAGGAAGACTGAGCGTGTTTTCTTTGTGTTTTTATCAGACATCTAAAGTGGATTTTAGTTTTTGGAATAGTCTTTCTTTAATTTAAGTATGGTTCTCTAATTTTGGCATTTAACATTCCTAGTAAAAAGGTCTTGCAGTGAAAAAAGAAGAAAATCTTAAAAAAATAAATAAAAAATGCACTTACCTCTTAAATGTTGGGGTGAATATTAAGCAACCTATATGTGCAATTAGGTGAATGCCAAAGCAGCTCAGGTGGCACTACTCTCAAAGAGCAGCCAAAAGCATCAGGCTGCAGTCCTAAAACTGTAATTCCAGTTTGAGGGTGGGATTAGAGAGCTTCACTGCTGCATTGCTTTGGGTGTCCCCTTTTCAAGAACCTAAAGTACTTTAGGGGTAGGGAGTATGTCAGTAAATCTATCCTCAAGAGACAGAGTGGGTTAGGTTGCTCCGAGTGACTTTGAAAGTCTTTATGGCCTCTTAAAACGAAGAGCCCACACTCAGTGATCAGGAGGAACCTGGCTGGCAACAGACAGCAGTGCATAGCAGTTTACTTGAAAAATAGTAAGTACGTTTCACAAGGATTAGGCAAGATTTATATTTCATAGCATGTGCTTGGATTTTTTTTACAACCTCTGTGCTGAATGTGTTTGAGAGAACTTAGCATGATTTTGTAAATTAGTGTTTAATAGATGAAAACTCCAATTAGTTACCTGAAATCAAAATTTATGTTAAAATTAAACACAGTTCAAACTGTTTGGATGCTTCATACTAAATACTATTTGTTTTTGGGGAGATCAAAGCATTCATAGTCTGATACAGTGTGTAATATAATGTCTCATTGGTGAAGTGGTTGTAAAAACTAAGTAAATTGTAAAGACCTCATATACAAACACCAATTCATGTCTTCATAGTGAAATTTCTTCAACATTATCCTAATAAGGGTCATAAAGCTTTGCAACACTAACATAAAGCATTTTATGGCTCAAAAAAAGAGTAAAAGTCCATGCTATGTTATTAGTGGGAGCTCAGAAATTTAAGACACATACCTGGCATTCATAAATCAGTACACACATAACACCTCTGGCAAAGCTATTTTCTATCAGACAAATTTAGCTTAACAGCAGCTCAACACATCTACAAAACTGTAAAATATGCAAGTATGTCATTGACCAATGGAGATTTGCATGCTTTATTTTAATTAGATTAATTATTTTAAGTAGCTATTATGTCTAATTAACACCTAAAACAGTCATTCAGCTCATTAAAAAAAAAAAAACAGAGCAAAGTTGTTTACTTCACAACAAAAGTAATATGAACATATAACATTAACCAAATGAAATCTTCTACCTCTAGAATAAAATCTTAAAAGTGATTACATTTTTTTAAGTTTATTAACTAGTTTTATTAGAAAAGATTTGTCATTAAGACCACAAAGTGCTTCAGTAATTCAATTGCAGGTTAATATTAAACTTAGACCATTTAAGTCAAAGAAATTTTATTATAAATTATAAAACTGCAGTGTAAGGAGTACTGCTGTTTTTCACGTCAGTGATTATTTAAAAGATCATTTTTGGGAGTTCAAGATAAAAAAAATTTGTGGTAGTAGTAGCAGCAGTAGTAGTAATTAATTAATCTCTGAAGTCTGATTTAGTGATATAACTAAAGACAGGCAAATATATTTGCTCAGTGAACTCAAAGCTCAAGAGACAGAAAGGCCTAATTATGAAGACAGACATGTCCAGTGGTACATCTGCCGTCAGCTGTTTGCAACACTTCCTGCATCATAGTATATTCACAATTTACTGTCTTCACTATTGTGATGGTCACTCTTCAGAATCAACTGTGGCAAAGAACATAGTATTTGATAAACAGATTTTAATTAACACAACATACAGGTTAAATGATAAACTCACAAATTACTACAATATATAAACATCTACAGTAAGTCTTTATCAGGATTTCCTGAAAATGAATCCCTACTGCTTTAAACCTCCAGTTTTAGCAATGATAATTGACACCCAGTGCAGATTCAGAGCATCTGTAACACATAAATTACTTGTAAGACAGATGGGAACACACTTCATATGTTTTGCACTGACTTGGGTCTCAATGAATCAAGGAATGTAAGTGAATTGCCAAAGAACATTTTTGTGTGTGTGTTTTAAAGGATTGTGATGTGTTTGCATAAACAGAGAAGCTGGTGTCAAGATGTTTAAGATTCCTAAAGCTAAGGATGAGCAGCCAACTGCTCCCGGGCAGGGTAAGTCACAACAAAGGCTGCCTTAAATAGTATCTTACTTTTTAGAACCTTTCTGGAGATAACGCAATCTCTAACTGCATCATTTAATGACAGTGAAAATTAAAAAGAAGTCGAGGGTTCCTGGAGTTATGATCACCCAGTATGTTGAAGAACTGCCTCAAGGCATGACCACCCCAGATTTCACTCGGAAACCCATCGCTCTAACTATACAAGAAGGTAGCTAAGCTCTCTGATCACAATTCCATTTGTGTTTGGTAGTGATTTACTCTAAGATGACGCAGCTTTGTATTCTTGCTGCTGTTCCTGTAGGAAAATTGGCCATCTTCAGAGCAATAATTACTGGTAACCCAACACCAACTGTAAACTGGGCAAGAAATAATGGGGAAATTGAAGAAGAGAGGTGCAAAATAACTTTCGATTCAATTTCTGGTGAATACCAGCTACAGGTAAGAATCAATTAATATCTGTTTTAAATTGCTAAACATAACATTAAATCTACATAAGACTGACAGACCAATAAAATGTGACTGCATAACAAACGGAATATTATGTATTGACTGATAGATGCCTGACATATCTGTTGACCAAGCTGACACCTATAAGTGTTTTGCCAGAAATGAGTATGGAAAAGCTGTCGTCACTGCTGCTCTCAATGTCATTGAAGGTGGGATACTTCACTTAATTTCATCATACATCAATTCAAATAAAACTGTACATATAAATTACGACTTCACTGTGATTTTCTTCTTGTAGTTGGCTTCAAGAAGAGCAAAGCCATGCAGCAATCACGAACAGGTAAACAAGCAACATTTGTTGTTAACCAATGGTTATTCTATAGACTGTGGTAACAATGAGGCTGGTTGTGTTTTAGCTGTACGGGAGTTACCTGAAGATTTCAAAATGAGATTAAAAAGCACGTAAGTGGAAAGTCAATTACCCAACACAGAACATGATGATTTCCTTGCGATACAGGTTTTTCATTTTTTTGTAGCTTTTAGTTGATTGATTTTATTTTGTTCTGTAAGATAATTAATGACATTGAATTTGGTTTTGGAGGGCGGACCTTGAGCCGAAAGAAGAAGCAAAGCTGGAAATTGATGATAAATTTTGGGAACTGTTGCTGAGTGCAGACAAGAAAGATTACGAGAGCATCTGTGCACAGTATGGCATCACTGATTTCCGTTGGATGCTGAAGAAACTAAATGAGAGGAAGATAGAGAGGGAGCAGGAACAAGAGAAGGTTTGTCTCAGCTTCATCTGAATCTGCAGAGTCACGACACACCCTAATGCTGATAATACAAAAAATGTAAAAATATACAAAATGTAATATATTTACATTATCTACTCTTCTCATTTCATTCAATGTAGGTTATTGAAAGATTTTCTTGCCTAAAGCCCATTGAACTGAAACCTGATGGTGGTGCAGAGTTTGAAATTGAGATGTCACTCAAAGACCCCTCAAGCAAAATTTTTCTATTCAAGGTAAGCTGTTTTATTTTAAAGAGCAACTCCATTTCTTAGCAGAAACACTGCAAGTGATATGTCATCTGCTAACACGTGTGCTTTATTGTGACTAACTGCTGCCTATGTTTAAACAGGATGGAATAATGATTCCTTTTGAAGCTGACACAGACGTAAAACACGGATTAAAGCAAGTGGGGAAGAAGTTTATGTTTAGCATAAATGGTATTGATCCCGAGGATGCAGGATTCTACCAAGTGGAAGTTGATGGAGTTAAAATCTTTTCAACCGAGTTAAAACGTAAGATGCCACTATACCATACAGTCACCTATTCATAAAGACTAGTCCTGCACACCTTTCTCAGTGAACGGAGATACTGGATACATGTGCTAAACTGTCATTTTAATACCTTCTCTAGTTCCCACTGCAGACTTTTTGGTTAAAATTCAGGATGTGAAAGCAGAGGAAAGAGAAGATGCTGTGTTTCAGTGTGTGCTCTCACAACCAATGAAAAAGATCAACTGGGTGGGGAAGAATGTCCCACTGGAGCAGGGAGACAAATATGACATTACTGTATCGGAAGACATGCTGATTCACACCTTGGTGGTGAAGGACTGCCTGCCACTGGACAAGGGAATTTATGCAGCTACAGCTGGACAGCTAAAGTCCTGCAATGCCTGGCTCATCGTGGAAGGTACAATTTAATCCTTCTAATTATTGTGTCCACATAATTAAAACAGGTTTATTAAAGGGAAATGCAAAGATTGTTTGCAAGCGATGAATCTACTTGGATTGTATCATCTGTTTTGGAGAGTAAATTGGACTGATACTGAGTGAGTTTTTACTTGCAAATAAAAGTCTCAGAATATTAACATTAGCATCTGACAGAAAGAGGTTTTTATTTACCCCTTTAGGGGCCTGTGTTATTAACAGACATATTATCAGAATAGTTCACTATTAAGAATAGTGAACATTTATTCTGATCATATCTGACTGTTTAAGAGATCACATTTCAAGAAAGATGAGCTGTTGGCAATTTTTAACTTCTGCATGCTAAGGCTAAGTATTTCTGTGATTTTCTTTATTATTTAGATGAGGTTTTTCATTTTTCATTTTTATAACTATTGTTACTTATTTCAGTACGAACGAAGAGAGGAAAGTTGAAAATAAATTCAAACTTAAAAAATTCCACCCACTTCTTCTCCAACAAGCATTCACCCACTTAAAAAGGCCCTCAGGGTTAAGATTTCAATTGCTTTTTAATCATTCAAAGTTAAACTTGCCGAAATTTCTGAGTCACAACATGTAGGCTGTGAATGTTTAGCAATAGGTAACTTAACTTTTTATTGGCACACACTATTTTTTGTAATACTTAATCAAATTAAACCTTTTATATACAATAGAAATAACCTATGTTGGTTTACTTTTCTGCCCAAAATTGCTCCATTTATTGGCTACTGGTGGAATTGTTTTGAAATACATTCTAGGCTAAAAGAGAATTTTCGCGTAAAAAATCGCTTTAAATGTAAAATACTAGCATTCCCATCACTGTGTATTCTGCATTAGCTGACAAAGATCCGAGCACAGCTGGAAAGAAGAAAGCCCGAAAGTCGACTCGAGCAGGAGGTGGTGGAGAAGACCTTCTCAAGATTGCTCAGGAGCAACAGGCTAAACTACAAAAAGAAAGAGAAGAATTGATTGCAAAGGCAAAAGCAAAAGCAGAGGAGGAGGCGGCAGCAGCCGCGGCGGCAGCTGCAGCTGCTGCAGCAGCTGCAGCTGCAAAAGCTGAAGGTGAAGAAAAAGTGAAAGCAGAGCGAAAAACCAAACCAAAGAAAAAGGCAAAAGCAAAGGCAGAGCCAAAAACAGCAGCAGGTGAAGATAAAGCAGATACAATAGAACCCACTCTTGCAGAGGAGGAAGAGGAAGATGTAGAAGAGGAGGAGGAAGAAGTATCAGCAACAGGAGAACCCGCACCTGCAATCAAGGAAGATTCTGGTGATGAAGAGGAGGAGCCTGTACACGAGAAAAAAAAAAGAGTGAGAACAGGGCCACTTGTTCCTGATACTGTTATTGGTAAGATCTATCAGAACACAATGATTTTCATTTAAAATACTTGTGTGTACATTTAACGTTCCAAATCACTGACAGATTTGTGATGCTTCTAGACCCGGGGGTTTACTTCACCAGTGGACTGTCAGATGTTACTGCTGTCATTGGTACTGATGCAGAACTGGTCTGCAAGCTCAGCAGTGACAACTGTGATGCAGTTTGGTATAAAGATGGACAAGAGGTGAAGAGCATACAATTTCAAATAATAACAGCTTTAACTTTATCCTTTTGAGGTTTTAAGATGTTTATGTGTGTGTGTGTGTGTGTGTGTGTGTGCGTGTCTGTATACATTGCAGATAATGGCCACAGACGATATCCTTATTATTAAAGACGGGGTTTATCGTAAATTAATTATCAAAAACTGCAAAGAAGAAGATGCTGGAAAGTTCAAATGTGAAGCTGACGGGCGTAAAACTGAAGCTGTGTTAAATGTAGAAGGTGATATAATGTGGCTTTATTTGGCAATCAAGCAAATCAAAAGGGCAGTTAATATCTATATATATATACAGTATATATATATATACATATATACTGTATATATATATAC
>JBAMHW010000003.1:16136621-16160993 GCA_037177495.1 Rhadinocentrus ornatus
GTGAGCTGGAGCCTATCCCAGCAGTGTTTCAGGTGAAGGCAGGGTACACCCTGGACAGGTCACCAGTCCATCGCAATAAACACAGTATTATTCTTCTGAAATTTCTACCAAAGATTCTTCATTAATTTGTTCTCTAACAGGCAAAGAAAAATTATTTAGCCATCAAAAGGACATCCATCATCATTTCTTACAACCCTTCTTCTTGTATCCTTCCAGAAAAATTCATTTTGAAGCTTGCTGAGTCAAAGAGCTGCAGTTTTGAGATGCCTCCCTCATTTTCTGTTCCACTAAAAATGCACAAAAGTCCAGAAAGCTACGAGTGTTACATGAGCTGTGCCGTGACGGGAAACCCCAGACCCCGAGTTACCTGGTACAGAAATAGCATCAGCCTGAACACCAACACTAACTACCACATTACCAACACATGTGGGGTCTGCTCCATGATGATACTAAAGGTAGGGGCCAAGGACAGCGGGGATTACACCGTTGTGGCAGAAAACCCTCTGGGCAGAGTGGAGTGTTCGACAAAACTTATTGTAAAAGGTAAATTTTTAAAAAGGTTTAAAGCTTGGTCCATTTAAAATTCTGCTTTTATGAAAATGGCTTTTTATTTTTTCTTCTCTCTTCTTCTTACTTCATCAGAATAACACAATGCCGTGGTCCTGAACTCCTCGAAATGCCCGTTCCACTTTAATAAATGGAGCAGTATTTGCCAATTTATTTTTGTGCGTGTTTATAAATTACTGTGGCATGTTTGAAAAAATGTGATGAAATCAAATAAAGTATGAAGATGAAAAATAAAAAACATACTTTTGAGAACTACTTTCAAAAGTTAAAAAAACACCAATAAATATGGAGTTCTTGTTTGTAATATAAGCACAAACATTCATTTAGTGGATGCAAATATCACTGTCACTGTTGCCAAAGAATCTATATTATTACTAAACTACTGAAATATTTCTAGCTTCCCTTTTTCTCCTGATGAAAAGCTTACTTTGGTAAAGGCTCTGTAGTTACATAAAGATAGGTCCATAATTAGGTTTCTTTGTTAGCAGATAAACAATGGCATGTTTAAAACTGGAAAAAGAAACGTGAGTCAACAAAATTGTATCACACCTCATCCACCAAGTCAACCAACTGACTTGGTCAGCATCTACAGAGTTTCTCTAGCAGCTCATCTAAGTACAAGACAACACATGACTTTTAATCTTTGCTCCAAGAGCAGAATATACCGTAAACACTGCTGCAGACTCTGTCCCTGCCTGTATTTATTGTTGCATTAATATGCAACTAACTCATGGATCATTCTATAACAACACACTAAATAAAAACTCATGTAAACCTGAGTTCTTCCAAAACAGCATGACATGAATTAAGACCCTTATGCTCTAATACATAGTGGGTTGTTTTGATTGTATTTATACCAGTAAGATAACATTACATTCATTTATTTTAGCAGATACATGGTGGTTTGCTTGCTGGAGTCACACGTTATCACACAGATCTGTCATATTGTGAGTCTTTTATCGTAGCTTTCTATTTTGTAAATCCACGAGCACTGCTCCTGCTTTGCCAACTACCATGTGGCTTTAATTTTTACTTTTATTGTCAACATATGTTTGCACGCTTTCAGAGCTGAGTGAAGGTCTGTTATGGAAAGTCATAAATGGTAGCATTTCACGAGCATGACCAAGAGCCACCTTACAAGCAACTGGACATTTCTTCCTGTGAGGCCCTAGGACACACTCATGCTGTCAGTACTCACACAGCTTCCTGTTATTACTGACACAGCTCTTTAGTGGGAGTTTATTGTATTAGGCTTTGACATTTAAAACCCTATAACCACACTCCAACGGCATTTAGCAATTCCATCTGGTAACATGTAGCTAATATCAGCAAGAATTTAATATAGCGCCCTGAAAAATGTTCCTTTACTTTAACAAACCAAAAGATTCTCATAAAAATAAGGATGTCGTAGCAAATGCTTTTTCACCATTTGTTGTTGCATCATTTTCAATTAAGATGAAGCAAAATTCTGCTAATTAAAAGATGGTGTTCCCTTTGTTTGTCTCGTATTGAGTGGTGTAATGCTGGCTTGTTCTGTGATGGTTTGAAGTGCTGAATTTAAAGCGTCTGACTTTACTGACCTTTTCTGATCAATGCCTTTGAGAACATGAAGCCTCTCATATCATCTTCTCGTGACAGAGAGCAGGCGAAGTTCCTGTACCACGCAATCACTTTTATTACACAGCCTGAAATATCCCCATACAATCGTGCTCAAACTGAGCGTCGCTCTGTTATTGCTAAGAACACAATGAGCAGCTGGCAGTTCACAGAGCCAACAACCCTGTCTTCATGAGAGATCTGAAAGACTCCAAACATCTAAGTAAACACCCTTGAAGTTGGCAGTATGTTAAAAAATGTTAAATTAAACTTATAAGGTGATGATCAGAACAATTTTCTTCAAAGGTTGTGTTATGTGCTGCAGACACACAAAGATGGAGAGAAATTAAGTCTTTATTAACTGATTTGGAACTATAGGTAACACATAAATCCTGTTTTTTTTCCCTTCATTTTAGATTTATTTCTGACATTGATTAAATGACAGATCTGTCAGATTAATTGAGATGGCACAACCATGTTGTATTGCAGCAAATTTTTGCAGCATTAAAAACCATATTATGAATTCATGCATGTTATCTCAGTTATACATAGTAGGGTTGCCTTTTACACAAAAAACTGCTAACAAAGTCTGAATTTGAACAATTTGTTAGCAAAAAATTCCTGGAAATTTTATAGGTGAGTACATATAGTACATTGTTGTATTTGTTTAAATGAGAAAGAATAGCTTTGTAATGCAGTTATCAATGAGGGTTTAATGAAAACTGTGGTCTTTCACAATGCTCTAATTTATTTTTTAACACTTTATTTTCTAGTTGATGCATTAAATTTAGTAATTAACTTATTAAATTATTATTACTTTTATTATTATTATTGTTATTGTTATTGTTATTGTTATTGTTATTGTTATTGTTATTATTTTAACATAGCCCTTTTTCAAGATAATATAGTTTATTATGACATTTATTATGATATCAAATCTGACTCATTCTAGGTCATATAATAAACAGACTGCCTTATTTACCTTTAATATGATCTTAAAGTTTGAATATTCTCTGTTTCATTTCTTCAGTTTTAACACAAGATCATTTGATGTTAAAATTATGTGTTTTCAGATATGTTACATTTAGTTTTTAAGATAAAGGGATGACAGCTGCATCTTCACAATTCTAATATCCCAAGGAATCCACTGACAATAAAAACTAAATTGATTACTCGGATAAAATATTGATACGAAGTTGAAACTTCTCAGCAAAACGATTTTTAGAAATTACTTTGATTAATTGTGGATAGTAATTTATCTGTGTGTTCCCCAAATTAATCCCAACCTGCTAGTATCAGCTCAGACTGCATTAGTCCAGGTGTGCTTTTTTTTTTAGGTAGCCTGGTTTTCTTTTCTTCGGGAAAGATATGACTTTTCCCTGCCTACTGTCCATCGAAGGGTACCGGGAGGTATTTCCATGAAGCTGCATTATTTGAATTTACATATTAGTCTAACATAACTGTCTTCTGTCCTTTTTCCTGTCATATCATCTAATCCCTCCCTGCTGGATGGTTGACTCCTGAGATTATAACAGGGCACAGACTTGCTTGATATTGCCTATGAATAAAAGTACAGCAAATTAAAACATTTGCATGGGATGCTATATATATATATATATATATACATATACATATACATATATATATATATATATATATATATATATATGTTAAAAAAACAGTTGCTTAAAACATGTTAAAAACAGATGACTTAATTAAACTGAATCCGAGCTGGTGTGTAAAATTTCTTTTCAGTGATTTTCTGTTTAGGAAATTTATGGCTGGTCTGAAATCAGGGATCCAGGAAGCAGTCAAATAAGCATTTAAAGAGAGCAAAAATTGACCATGCCTCTAACAATCCGGCTGTGCATCTGACAACTAGCTATCTAAATGTTCTGTAGAGTGAAGTTACGGTAAATATGACAGTGAATACTTACTGGAGTAACACATACAGTGTTTAAATAGGACACTGGATATTTTTGGACTTATTTTGTTCAGAGCTGTGGTGATAAAAGGTTTACAACCACTGTTAAAAAAATATTTTTTAACCAAGCAGTCTTAAACATTTTCACACCAACAGTTGATAGTGTAACTTATTACCAATGTTAAAGTGTGTATATCCATTCTACAGCTGGAGCATTGAGCAATCTAATATGTGCAATATGTGTCTGTGATTTCACATAAAGCTTTGGTTTGGAACGTCAAATTAGTTTGTTTTTTTTGTGTTTGATTTAAGTTGGTCTGAAATCTGTTTGTGCCTAGATCCAGAATCAGCTGCAATGATCTTATTAATTTAAAACCAAATTTTAATTTTTTTTGCAATAGTTTTAGTCATTTATGTGCACATGTTCTTCCCAAGCAGCATGGGTTCACTCCATATATTCAAGCTTTTTCTCTAAGGCAAAAAAAAAATTCATGTCAAGTTTACTAGTGTTTCTATTGAGGGTGTGAGTGTTTGTTGTTGTTTCTGTTTTGCTTTGTAAAAAAACATTCAGTCTTACCAGGGAATCTTGAAGTAATAATTAAAGCATAATGATGATAATAAATATTTTTTTTAACTAGTGTGAAGCTGCCTACCAATCTGTGGGATAACAGTGATGTGTGTTGGAGTCATCCGTCCATGCAAACACCAATATGTCTTCTTGTTCTCACAATTTCATGAGCATGACAGCATGAGCATGCTTGGATGTCAACACCATTCTCTGACAATCTTGTTCTTTCAACACCACAATCCAAGTAACACTGACTACTATACTTGAAAATTTTTATTTAAACATATATTATATATTTATAACAATAATAAAACACCTTAACACAAAAACTTGACTGAACTATATTTTTCTTTATCAAAACAACACACCTCCTCCTCTGCACAGAAACATATGTCTTTGACATTTCCGTCACCTCTAACAAAGATTGAATTAAATGAATAACGCTGTTATATTTTCCATCTGTAGCTGAAACTGATCTGGAGTGGTAACCTTGAAGGGTCAGAAGGTGGAAACAATGATGAGAAATATCTTAAATTCCACTTTAAAGTAAAATTAAGGACACACACACACAAAATAAAAAAAAAAAATAGAAATGGAACATCTGAACTGAAAATGTGACTCAATTCCATTTTTAGGCCTAGAATATGCACATCTCCCGGGTAAGACCATGCCTTTGACAACAAGACACCAGCGCCCGTGTCATTACATCATGGACATTGTAGTACTTCTTGGATTTCTCTCCTCCCCCTTTCTTTAGCAAGGTTATGATTTATGGCCCAAACAAAAAAGCAATCCCCTTTCTTGGCAACCGTGATGCGTGACAACATGGGAGCTTGTCGCAGAGTCATTGGCATTCCCGTAAGGATTTAATAGCTTGTGGACCAGTGAGGCAACACTCACATATCAGACTGGGAAGCAGCTCCACTGAGGAGGATCACAGGAGTGTTGAGGTGAGTTCATTATTCATCCTACATGCAGCACCACTCTTAGATGGAGGTGTTAACTACTGATATATGGTGCAGTGTTTAACAGGCAATCAGGAGCCTGATTTACTTTTAACCCAAAGAAAACACTTTGTTAATGTGGCAATTGTTAAAAGTGTTAGATTATAAACACAAATTTGCCTCGCCGTGCTCTGATGTGCACCAATTATTTTATTTTAAGTACATGGAAAGTGTTTTTCCAATTACCCAGCTCCTTCTCTTTTTTTTTTTTTTTTACTTTGTACTTAAATTTCCTAAAGTTTAGAAAAAAATATGTATATGATAATGAATTCTTTCAACCTTTCTTAACAGCTAAAGTCACCATTTTTTTCTGGAAACAGAATTCCTAGATCAGTGTGTAGTAGTAATAGTCACGACTCTACCAGAAAATGTTGACATATGGTAACGTGCTTTATATCATTCTTCTTTCTACCTGACCAAAATCGTAACAGAAACTGTTTTAAACACTGTCCAATACCTACTTCATCTTTTCACCCATTTCCCAAATTTTTCATCAATTGATTTTTTTAAAACCACGGAATCCCCCGGCAACTAGGTAATTTCCCAAATTAATTCTCAACAGTCTCCCTTGCTGACACAAACGTCACCCCGCTTAGATAGTAACATGCTTTCTGAACTTGCCCTTAGCAGTGTCTTGCTTTTAATCATTTTTATGATGCTTGGTCTGAGTATTCGGTCCCCTGCTGTGACCAGCATTGGTCACAGTAGCAGCTGGTGCCCTTAAGGCCAGCATGCAGTGCAGACCATATGAATCCCCTTCAAAATAAATAAATAAAAACCCATCACGGCAGCAGAAATAACACTGCAGGCTTTGGGCTAAGTCAGAAGCCAGAAGTAAAGTTTTTTAAATACGTTTAAAAATCTTTAAAAATGCTTAACAAACACAGAAATGTTGAACTTTATATGAGAAGTCTTCATCGTTTTTACTCTAAATATAGCTGCAGCACATAAAACCTCACACTTTTTACTGTTTTCTCAAAAATATATGCATATATTTTGAAACGTGAAACAATGAAAATATTGATTTTTGACTAAACATGTAAGGAGTTGGATCATTATGCGTACTGATTTTACCTTCTGTGTGCCATAAAACACCAGGGTAAGTTTTCTAAAGAGCATAAAATTGCTATACAGAGCAGGTTTTACCATAGAAAGTCACTGGCATAATGTCAACAATGATTTATAGGCATATAAAGATGTTTGAGATGGGATGTTCAGATTTTTATGTGGCATGTGACCTATCAGATGACAGTCTGGTTTACTCATCTTCCAGTAGCCGTGAACCATTGAAACCCTAGAATATGACCCGCCTAAACTGAGTGGTGCTATGTTTAAGCAAATACTGTAAAGGAGAAGCTATAAGTAGTCAACCATGTCTGAAGTATACCCTAGAGCTGAGTGTGTCTACTTTAACAGCAACCGCACATGGCTCTGAAAAGTCGGTCAGTAATTTAGTTTCCTGCACGTGGTGACGTATAAGGATCTTTACTGTTGTTGTTGTGGTTGCTTTGAAAAGAAAAGGTATACAAAGAATAAGTAAACTGTCTTATTTTCTGAACTTTACTCTCAAATATCCACTGGAATGCACAGCCACCCACAGAAACCAGTGATTTGATTGTTAGAACCAATATCTCAGCCTGCCAATACAAATCAATGTCTGGGAACATTATAGCCACAGTATATGAAAGCTGTAAACTGAAGACAGCAATCAGTACAGGGAGCAAAAGAAATTATTTCAGCAGTACTGAAAAAATGCATTCCAGGTGATATCTAAAGACTATTTATTCCTTTTTATTTACGTGAGCTTGTTATTTAGTACTTAAAACCAGTCAATGTTCAGATGGTGTCCTAATAGTCAGGCTAAGGCTAAAAGTGACTGAAAGCATTTTAAAGAGCTGTAACATGGTGATTTACAATGGGCCACTTGTTTTTTTTAACACTGGTAACACTTTATAATAACGTACACAAAAATGTGCTTCGTTAGGGAACAAATCAAGAACTAATGGATAGTCAAGTAGTGCTGTAGATGGTGGGAGAGAATTTTTTAAAATAAATCTACAAACCTAAAAATTTCTAAAAAGAAAAGAAATAAAATGCAGCATCAAAATGTCATCAGTGCTCTACAAAAAACACTTAACATCAATGCCAAATTAGGCAAAAGTTTAACTTTCTGGTGAAAACATCTTTTATTAAACTACAACCAGAATAATATTAGAAAGAATCAAAGATATTCAGGCATAGTGGCTTGATTTACAGTGTTTAAACTCTTAAACCCATTGAGCAGCTACCAGTTATTGGAAGCACTTTAACCCCCAAGTCCGTGTGGTTGCAGTGTTGCACTACAGTTACATGCATTAACCACACAGTAAAGTGTCTTCAAAACCCCTTAAGCCCCAGCAACACCCACTCCGATACAATTAATGTTCAGTCTATTTTAGTCAAGTGACATTTGTCCATGTAACTTTAGTCACTGTGTGGGTAATAAAAGATTATCATGTACTAGAGATCACTGCAACGAATGTAACGACACATCATAAAAATGTTCATTTGATAAGGACGCAATAATTTCACTAACATGCCAGAACATAGCACTTAAATTGGCAACAAGAACTCCAGAATAATGATAGTTTACTCCTTGAGAGGAATTATATGATACTAATAGAAAATATTAAACAATTTTTTATTCTTGTTAAATGTGATACTGATGGCTATGGTGTTTGTTTCATTTTGCTAAAAGCTGCAGTTGGTCCACTGACAGATGAAAAAAGTAGAACATATATTTGTCAATGTAGTTTTTGGCCTTTAACTCTCTTTATTTTTTAATTAATCTCAGTAAAAAAATATTCGATATGTAACAAATTCTGGCAATTATGTCTGCATTTTACATTAACGCCACCATGTCACAAACATTAACAGTCAAAATGGATAACCGCATTAACACCTTCCCTCACTGAATGACTGAATGACCAACAGCCGGTTTGCCTTGGAGAAACTTTGTTGCCGTTAGTTACGGACCTGACACAGAACTTTCTGAATGATCTGAACTGAATGTTTTCAATGACACATTCGAGTCGTCAATGAACTACAGTGATAAACTACAAATGAATGAAAGGAAAAAACATGTTCATCATTGGGCTTTAAATTTTCTTCACCATCTGTTGCAGTTGGTGGAAATTTGTTGAATCCAGCCAGGAATCAAAGATTCAAAGATGTTCCAAAGATCAAAAGTGACAGATGGGACAGCTACCGGCCAAGGTAAGCACCAAAATCTTATATTCTAAACCACAGCAGAAAATACTAATAATTTTAAAAAAAATTTGACAAATTGATGTGACTTTTCAACATGTCCACCTCTTTTTTTTTTATTTGTTTATTTCAATTTCACAGAGGTGGCAAACACCCACATAAATCTGTATTCTGAAGACTGAAAAAAAGTCTGAAAATGAGACTGGTGGATAATATCAGTCTGAAGTAAATCTTCCACATTGTATTTAGTTTAAACAACATTTTCAGCTCATTTTTAGGATCTTGGGGTGTTGCTTTGTCTGATTGAAGAAACTCAATGATGAACATACATGATTGTAATTTAAAGGTTGCTGGTTTGAGCGCCCACCTTCCAAAATTTGATGGCATCCCAGCAAGGGTGCTTATGAACTGTTCATAGAAGCTTTTGCTAACCATTCACCCAATCTTCACCCAAATCTACATGACTGCCACAACACCAACTATCTGGAAAACTGCCACTATAATCTCAGTTCCCAAAACACCCACAGAACTCAATCATCATTGCCTTGTTGCCCTCACCCCCATTATGATGAAATACATGAAGAAGCTGAACATTCTGCCCATTGTCAACAACTACTGGACCCCTCCAAAATGCCCACAAAGCTAAGAGGCGCAGTGGACGCTGTGGCCTACCTGCTGCACATCCTTCAGCATCTGGACTACCCAGGACACTCTGTCAGGATACTTTTCATGGACTTCTGTTCTATTTTTAAACCTTACATACTGTTCGGGTCAAATTTGACACGTTTTGACATTTGACAGCAGTAAAATAACCATGAATTTAATTATTTTTGGCCTGAAATTTGATGACTTTTCCTATAGTGACCTAAAAAAAAACGTTAATGAAAAAAAATTCATAATTGTTTATTTTTTGTATAGATGCTAAACATTTTGGGACATTGAGGCTGTCCAATGTCAAAAACTTGACCAAAACCTGTTGGATCCATTTGGTTTGAATCAGGTGTGTTGGAGCAGGGAAATTGAAAAAATCTACAGGACTGCAGTCCTTGAGTACCGGAGTTTGATGCCTCTGAGCTAAATTAAAATAGTGCAATAAGCCCCAGACAACTGGAAAAGTATTTCTAATGTAAAAACAAATTAGATCTCATTGGCAGGTACAGAAATATGATCAATTCCAGCTAAGATTCTAACAGAATTTAGAGAATGAGGTTTTCCACTAGATTTGTTTGTGAATAGCTGCAAAACAAAATGTGATTACACCCAGTATTTTTATTACTTTTGATTTGTCACATCTACTAGCTATTCTTAAGGCTAAACTGAATACCGTTTGCTACTGAGGCATTACCACATGTTTTCCATTTGCACATGTATTTTTGTGTTAGGATAAGTTACGGGCACTCATTATTTTATGTACTACATTTTAAAAAACTAATAAAAAAGTGTATTTCAGCTTATCAATACTGATAAGATGTGTAGAATTTCACCTGCTGCTATCATATTTTATTTTCTCTCTTCCAGTTTAATTATTTTAAATCTGTGTTAATGACCTGCTGACATATGCGGTATGTGCCTTTTAACACTCATCAGGTCCCCCTGAAGAGATTTGCAATGGTACAGAAGGTAGGCTTAGGGAGCAACAGAAAAGCCATCAGCAACTGTCTCTTTTCTACCTACTCATGAAGGCATGAAAAAGTAATATGGAATGGATCTGTTAATGTACTGTGTGAGAGTAAATATATAATATGTGGGGGCAACACTATATATCTGATCCCAAACTGATTGTAAGGCATGGATTCATATTGGAAAGATGAAAAATATAAAAGTTATTTATATGTAAATGCACTGAGCAGAAATGTTCTGTCCACAGCAGAGTCACAAGCTCACAGTGAATATCTGAGTAACAATAATATTAGTAACATTTACTACATTTACATTTCTAATATGTCAAATATTAGAATGTTTTTTTAAGCATGGTCCATGCAGAGTGATGTTGTGTTTTCCGACAGAAGCTTTTAAAGTATTGACTTGATCGTGCTCATGTTTTTCATTCTCTTTCTATTTGTTTTTAAGTGTCTAATGCATCACAGCTGACGTTTCATTTTTCCAAATCTGACAGTAGGGATCAAGAAAAAATCCAAGGTTCCCGGGGTGATGATTACACAGTACATTGAGACGCTCCCTGAGGGAACAAGCCATCCAGATTTCACACGCAAGCCAATTGCTTTAACCATCCAAGAAGGTAAAACTTACAGCAAAAGAAATGTATATTCCAAAATGTTTGAAACATTTAAAACTATTTAAAACCAGGATTTAAAAAGAAACTTGTTAAAATCATTTAACTAAAGGCTGATGTTCAGCATTTGCAATGTCATACCATGCAGGTATTAGCAAAACATTGGTAACCTGTATAGAATAGCAAATATCTTCTACAAATTCATTTTGATACTAAATATAACACATTATTTTATCTTTTTTCCTGTTTACATTAAGCATTGGTCTACCATTTTTTTCCCCCTTTTGAACAGGAAAATTTGCATTTTTTAAGGCCATTGTGACTGGGGATCCAAAGCCGACTGTAACATGGAGCAGGAATAATGGAGATGTGTCAGATACGTCAAGATACCAGACCAAATATGATCCCAACACCAATGAACACACTTTTGAGGCAAGTAATAGGGACTATCAAATCACAGAGATACTGTACTATACAGGAATGTGCTGATGTAAAAATAGAAGAAAAAAGAACAAACAGATAAAAGACAAGAGAAAGGATGCGGAGGTATTTCATTACATCAAGCTCATTTTTGTCCCTCGACCTTTTATTTTGCTTAGTCATGATCCTGAGAGAGAGAGAGAGCAGTACATAGAAAGTGAGTTTCTATAACTCAGTAGTGACTTAAGTTATATAAGAGGGGAAATCCAATCTGTGAAAAATACAGATCAATATTTTGGTTAGTAAATTTTGACTTATGACAGAGATTTCAGTTTATGTGTACACATTTGGCACAATGTGCCAATTTAAATGTGTGTTGTTGTTTTTTTGTTTTCTCAATTTCTAGTCAATTTTTTTAATGGAAAAAAGATAAAACAACCAAACTCCCCAAATTAACTACATTATTGTCAAATTACTCACAAATTTGTCTTTTTAAAAACAAAATTACACAGCATAGGTTCATTTAAAAATCTCAATTATTGCAATTCAATCATGTCTTCAATTTCAATTAAGCAAATGTGATATTTGGATGTGTTTTGAAATAAAAAGTCTAATACATGCAAAATACCAGCTTTTCAAGATGGTTTAGTCTTTTTGAGGGGAAAGCACATCCAATATGAGAAAACATTTTAAACATAAGTCCAGCGTTCAGCCTGTTAGTTGTTAGAACAGCCTCTCAGTTACTGCATCCACACACTGTATAAATCTTCAACATTCAGAAGAATTGATCACATATTGATAACCTGAGGACTCAAAGTATTTTTTTTTTTTTTGCTAAAACCAACTAAACATTAGGTTTTAAATAATTTTGACAAAGCTCAAGCTTTGAGAATAATAGTTTCGAAATAATAATTTTATCTCCTTGTAATTAACAATGTTAGACTATCCAAATAAATAGCTGTTGATTAATTGGGTCCTATATATTTAGGATTTTTTTTTTTTTTTTTTTTTTTTTTTGTATTTTCCAGATGCCAAATGTTATGCCAGATCAAGCAGATACCTACAAGTGTTTTGCTACAAATCAGTACGGGCAAGCCATGGTCACAGTTGTTCTGAATGTGATTGAAGGTAAGAAGTATTTGCTTGTTATGAATATGAAAAATAGGAATAGGAAAATAAATGTACTCTTGTTTACCTATGCCTGTGTTCATTAAACCATGCAGATTCATCCAGAATGTAAACAAAGTACACATGTATTGAAATTCAACACTTCACACATGACTATATTATGGTAATTATAAGTTTCTCTTTGAGGATTAATAAAGTTTTATTTAATTAAATCCAGGAGTTATCATTTAGGAGTCCCTCCAGTGTGTCTTTTAGCTACACAATTTTATTAATAATGTAAGTATCCTCTGTTCCACTTCCAGTTGGTTTTAAAAAAAACAAAGCCCAGAAACAAGCAGCCACTGATGAGGATTTTAAGACTGTTCTGAAAAGGAAAAGGTAAGCCTGAGCTACTTCTGATGGTGATGTACCAGATTTACAAGACTGTTTTACTGACTGCTCATTCCAATTTCTAGCAAGATCCGACCAAAATCTGAGCAACCTGAAAGAAAAGACGGGGAGATTGATCCCAAATTTTGGGAGCTTTTACTTAGTGCAGATAAGAAAGACTACGAGAAAATCTGTGCAGAGTTTGGCGTCACTGACTTTCGCTGGATGCTTAAGAAGCTCAATGAAATCAAAAAGGAGAGAGAGGAAGAGCAAGCAGCGGTATGACATTGGCAATATTTGCATTAATAGTTGGGACTACTTTGCAAAGTATTTGGAATACATATATATTTTCACTTTCATCTTTCCAGTTTGTCAGAAGTCTCTCTGACCTGAAACCTATTAGGGTCAATGCAGATGGAACTGCATCCTTTGAGCTCGACATGGATCTCACTGATCCTAGCAGGTCTATATACTTGTATAAGGTAAAGTGGTCAAATAAAGTTCTAAATGCTCAAAGCAGTGACTCACTTAACAAAGGAAATCATCCTGAGATAGCTTAATTTATTTACCTGTAATCTGGGCAAATCCTGCTTAGGTGTATCAATATATCTTTTAATAAGGTTAGGGAACCAGATAGACATCTTTGGGGTTATCTCCTTCAAACGCATACCTTTGAGACATAGTTTTTATAATATGTGCAGAAAAAAACATGAACTATATAGTATAGACCCTTGTCTAAAAATATGCGAATAAGGTCTTGCCATGAGGTTTTTCATTTTAGCTCAAATGAGTGGCATTTCTTCAGTTACTATCCTCCAAAACAATTTCAACCATCCCAAAAGGAAATTATTTTTGCATTCCCCTTACAGGATGGAGAAATGATTCCTTATACCAAAGAGTTGGGAGATAAGCTGAAGCACAGCCTTAAAAAAATTGGAAGAAAGTATGTTTTCAGTATCAAGGACATTATGCCAGAAGATGCTGGACTATACCAGGTGGATGTTGAAGATGTCACTATGTTTTCAACTGACTTTAAAAGTAAGTCATTTTAAAACTCTTCACCAAACTGGAAGAACTAATCACTAGAGAAGAAGAAAACACTAAATAACATAGCACAGATTAAATTAGTCCAGATGTACTTTTAAATGTAATAAAATGTTTATTTTCTTTCCAGTCCCCATAGTGGATTTCTTGGTGAAAATTCAGGAAGTAAAAGCCAAGGAGAGAGAAGATGCTGTGTTTGAGTGTGTCTTATCAAACCCCTTTTCAAAGATTCTGTGGTTTGGCAAGAATTTGCCACTTGAACAAGGGGATAAATATGATATTGAGGTGTCAGAAGACAAACTCATTCACCGTCTGGTGGTCAAAGACTGCATGGTTGTAGACAAAGGAATTTATTCTGCCTGTGCAGGAATTAAATCATGCAATGCATGGCTGGTTGTTGAAGGTAAGATATTCACCAAGAAGCTTACTCATAACTTTAAATTATATTAAATTATAACGAAGAGACTGAAATAGAAAAGGAAAGATGCTCCTTTCCTCTTATCTGTTATTGCTTTTCAAATCGCAATATTCACACACTGACCATAAATTTATATTTTATGCTTAATTTAGCTGATAAAGATGGGCAAAAGGGAAAAAAGTCAGCGAGGAAAGCAACGAGGGCAGGAGGATCTGGGATGGATTTGCAGAAAATTGCCCAAGAGCAACAAGCAAAATTAGAAAAGGTGAGAGAGGAAAGAAAAGAACAGATTAAAGCTGCTCAGGAAGCTGCACCTCCATCCCCTCCAGCTCCTGAACCCAGCAAGGCGCCAGTTATAGCTGAACCAAGAAAAGTTCCTGAACAAAGTAAGTCCACCACGAAGTTCATGATTCAGGGTTTTGTATACAAGCATAGAATGATTGAGTCCAAACTGGCTTTAGTAAGGACACAGGTCCAACAACTGTACTAACATGATACAATTGTTGTCTGGAAATTCCAACATGAATATCTGTTTATGTGGCTAGGTGTTTCATTAGTCAATAAAAATGAAAACATTTTGTGGAGTTTACATTAAACATCTATCTTCATCATGTGGTAATGGCTGACAGAAAAGATGAACAAACCAGCAGCAGTGGCTACAGACCCACCAGTTGTGGAAAGCACAGGTAAGGACCTTTAAAAAATTGACTTTTGGAAATCAGCTTCTTGTGTTTGCAATTAGATAAAAACCACAACCTTTAAAAATGTTGATTCTTTCAATTTGTTGTAATTAGATATATCAATCATCAATTGTTAAGAATCTGATTTTCGCTTTGAGCTCCACGCCCATATTTTGAGCTACTTTTCTACAAATCACATAGACCACTCTACAAAGCATGTGGAAATGTTTAGGGTGATTGTGGCTTTGGCTGTTTTCTCCTTCACTGAATAAACAAGCAGTGATCATTGTCTTCTGACTAGAAACTTGTCATATGAAATCTCTCTGTTTGGTGAACCTTTAGTATCTCTCACAGTTCAAGTGTTTTAGGAAATAAGACATGGTAAACAACAGCATTTGCATGGGTATTTTTCTAAATTAAGCTTTCTGCCTGCTGATTGTTATACTGTTCTTGATTGTGGCACATTGTATCTTGCACTCCACTTTAACTGCTATTTTAAAAAAACATATAAATTGCATTGATTGTACCCTAAATTGTAATATACATTATATATCTTCAGTATGTTGCTTCAAACTTTATCATGCTTTATTAATTTTGTTGAGGAGTCACAGAATTAGACACAACAGAGGTTGTGAATGATGGAGTCCAGGGAATAAAGATATAATAAAGATGTAATGTGGGTAAGCAGTGCTAAAACCAAATATGTATTCTACAAAAAGTGCTTTACTTTTAATGTAATCTGATAAGATTGGCACACAGATGTTTTATTATATCAATATAATTGTATAATTGCATAAATCTAAAAATATGTTCTTACCATAGTTGGCAATAAAAATATATAATTAACTGTAGTGTAGAAACAGTAGTTTCACATGGAACTGTTTTCTGTCTACCATAAAAGATGTTCCAGTGTGTCCTAGACTAACAGAGATATTAACATGCTTTCCTAAATATATAAGGATTTCAAGCAGCTTTTCTAATAACTGCAACTAAAATACTTCCAAATCATTTCACTTAGTTAGGAACCTATAAGCCAAGCTTTTAGACTTGAGCTTTGACATTCACTGTTTGGTTAGATTTTACCACAAAATGTGCCCGGCTAGTAAAAAGAAAATATGCTGGGATTTGATTCTACTAAAAAAGCTCCAATGTCTGCTTTGCTTTGGTGAGAAGACCACTGCAGTGAGGGTTAACACATTGTGAAACTGTTAGGGGGAGGATAGTCTTTTATGTACACTGAGTGGGAAAAACATAACCATTGAAAATACTAATGTGCTAAAACACTCAAGTCTGTTTGTGATTTTCAAACAGAAGAAACAACAGAAGTGGAGGATACAAGAAATGGTAAGACAAAATACAGTAGAGCAGATAAACATGAGAGCAATTTGCTAAAGTGAGTTTGAATGATTTACTGTTGTTACTGCCGTCAGGATATTCACCAGAGGAAAACAAATGTGAGGATATGAGAGATGTTTACATTTTAAAAAACACAAGTGTAACACAGATATTTAAAGGCTAATAAAACTTAATAAATCCCTGATTTGCACAAGTACTGAAATATTTTGCTGTAACAGATTGATTTTAAAAACTTACCATGGTTGTCTGAAAATGTGTTAATAACCAGCATGTGGAAAAACAATCCTTCTGTCAGTAAATGGGACGGCCTTATTAGAGAGTCTTATGAGTCCACTGAGCTCTTTTTGTTAACATCTAATGACTGCTGCTTTTAATTGTGTCGAATTTAGTTGTGAATATGCTTATTTTAATAACTTGATAATTGTTTAACTTGATCAGATATCCGATTAATAATCTTTGCACTGCAGTAGTATTTTATACAACAGAAGATTTGATCAAAATGTAAACCATTAACCATCATCTAGCAAAAAGGATATCAGTGAGCAGAAATAAAAGGCAAACATATGATTTACTCATTAATAATATAATTAGGAACACATGTTATATAAAATGAGAAGTAACTATATTTATTGCGGTATAGAGCTTGGTATTTCAAGTGGACTTTCTGATGTTTACGCTCTCCGTGGAAATCCAGCTGAATTGAAGGTGAAGATGAACATGGATTGCGATGGCACGTGGTTTAAAGATGAAGAGCAGGTAAAGCCCATAAGTAGCTATACTTTGTGATCAGTGTACACCATGCAAAACATTCTGGACACAATTACACTCAATAATATTTTAAGCATCTTACAAAATATTAAACAAAATGCTAAAAGTTCAGGCTAGCACAAAAAGCAAACCCAGCTCACACTATTTGACATTAAAATGAAAACATCTGACCAAAATTTATATTCTGAAATACTTCTCATTAGCATTTTAGTCACAGATAGCTGGTATTGATTGGTCGTGTCTTGAGTCCTGCACTGAACTGGTCCAGGGTGTTAAACACTGCAGAGCTCTGCAGATGGAATGACTAAAGTAACATTTCAGTGAGCTGGAAGGTAAAAGATCAGTCAAAAATCACATCCACCACTTCTGTTATTCCTTTCTTACATCCTGGCTTGACAGATGTAAAATGTATTAAAAATTCCTAACCTTTTAATTTTTCTCAATAGAGTGGCAGTCTCTGGTGTAAAGATGCAATCACAAATGAGAGTTAAGGAGAAAAAAAAGACACAATTCCAACAATTAGTCATATTTCCTTCCTATAAAGTATAAGACAAAGAACAAGTAGAGCATTATTAACACATTTTTTTCTCGTGAGAATGTGCTATCTTGACACTTCCCACTTGGGAGGTATATATATATATATATTACAGGAAATGATGGAGGGGATAAGAGGGGAAAAGAGAGGCTGGATAATCTTACTTTCATCCGGCTGTGTGTTATGACATTATCCTGCAAATCTGAATGTCTCACTCAAAGAAATATTTGCAGACCTAGAAGGCTACAAATTGACAGCATTGTGGGTACATTTAGTGGTTTTGAATTGCTGATTTGTCCCTCCATATCCAGACACAAACATGGTGTAAACACAAAAGAAACATAGTCTGCAAGCATTTTAAGTTTTTCCACTGTACATTGGTACACAGTGTCTGATAACATATTCAAATCTATCTTTATTACCTTTGGTCTAAAAAATTTTTGTGAAGCTGGTTATTATTGGTTTTATATGTTTAACTTTACTTATGTAGAAAAAAATGTGTAGGTTCTCACTTTGTTTCTTGATTTGGCTTTTAGTTAAACTCCGGTGGTCAGATTAGAATCACCAAAGAGGGAACATCTCATAACTTGACAATTCAAAGTTGTGTGGATGACAACTCTGGAGTTTATCGGTTTGTATCAGGGGAGCTGAGTACACAAGGAAAAGTCACAGTTGGAGGTAAAATGTGTGTATGTTTTTGGAGAACATGTAATAAAGAAGAAACTTTTATTCTTTTAACTCTCATATGTATTTCATAGATGTACCTGCATTTGATGATGATGACCTTCACAAGTTCTCCAAACCCGTGATAGTAAGAGTGGGCCAGAACGCTGCTTTTAAGATGCCCTTTGCACCTCAGGAGTCTCTGGTGATCAGCTGGTTTAAGGATGGCATTGAGATCAAAGATGGAGGAGGTGTGAAGATTGTGAGGGAGCCAAATCACAGCCGGTTCCTACTGAGAGACTGCCTGCGGACAGACACAGGGGAAATAAAAATCCAACTCAAAAACCCATTTGGTGCTGTAAAGGCCACATCTCGCCTTATTGTTCTTGGTATGAAAACAGAGAAATCTAATGAGAAATCTAAGGAAGATGGAAGGAAACACATGATAGTTCTAGTATTTGTTAAACAACATCCATAGGCCTTATCACACAGTGTAGAAACAACCTTTCCCCTACCAAGGGTCACAAACAGTATGCGTCACATTAAATTCAACACACTGTTTTTCCAACAGATCGGCCAGATCCACCAGAGGGTCCAGTAGAGACTGTTGAGACCACTTCATCAGTGATCGAGATCAAATGGAGCCCACCCACAGACGATGGCGGCTCTGCTGTAACCAACTACATTATAGAGCGACAGCAGGCGGGACAGAGTCTGTGGACAAAACTTGGGGATGTCTCAGCAGAAAAAAATACCTTCAGAGATAGGAATGTGACTCATGGGAAGAATTACAACTACCGCATCTATGCAGAAAATGCTCAGGGCATCAGCGACTCCCTGGAGACAGCTGATAGCATTATGGCTGGCATAATGAGTGAGCATGAAAAAAAAGTCTCATTTAGCATTCCTCAGCAAATCCCATGTTAATCTCTCACAGGTTGTAATAAATGCAAATGCTTCTGGATGAGTTTTGGGATTGCTTCTAATCACTTATCTCTGGCATAATTTAGTCACTGCAGAAAACCCACACTTTATTATTTATTACAGCCTCCAAGAGAAACTATCTGCAATATCCTGCACTAATAACATGTTGATGACTTAAAATATTCCATATATTTAATAATTTCTTATCTCTGAGTTCAGTTAATTGATTAGTCCATTTGTCATTTACTAGTTCTATCTGGCCCACCTGGGGCACCGAAAGTGGTAAGTGCTTCAAAAGCCTGTATAAACCTGACTTGGACCCCTCCAGAGGATGACAGAGGTGTTCCAATCATTGGTTACCAAGTGGAGAAACGTAAGAAGGACACAAATGAATGGATTACTCTGAACGCACTAAATGACCCCATAAAAGGTTTGTAAAAGCAAAAAAATGTTATATTTGGATTAAATGATGAGTAAAACCTTTGAAATCCCTTGCCAATCTCATTTTCAGATGTGAAATATGCAGTTAAAGATATTACTGAAGGAGCAGAGTATGAGTTTAGGGTTTCAGCAATTAATGAATCCGGATCAGGAGATCCGAGTCCTCCATCTGCAATGGTGTGTGCCAAGAATCCCAACAGTAAGTAATGACTTCTATTAATGAATATTAATGATTTAACATCATACAGATCAGTGTTTGTTAAAAAAAAAATAAATGGATCTTTGTGTCTTACATCCAGTGAGACCTTGTTTTAGGAACCCAGAGGATTTCATTGTTGTCAGAGCAGGAAATTCTGCACGCATCAAAATTTGTTATGAGGTATGATTTAACTAAACATCACAAACTTAAAATTTAAAGTCTGTCAGAATATTCTGCCATTTTGATCCTATTTAAATGTTTCTGCATTTCATATTTTATCCTCCTCTTCAAAACTTCTCCCCTCATTCTTAGGTGAGTTTTTTACTGAGAAACAGATGGAACTTGTCCTGTAATTTGCATCATTTATCTGATATCAATGTCTCCAGGCTGAGCCTCCTCCTGAGATCACTTGGCTAAAGGATAATGAGCCAATATCCCCATGGATTAATGTCATCAATACAGAGGGAATGTCTCAACTTGTTATACCCTCATCAAAGCGCTCTGATTCAGCCATCTACAGCATTAAAGCTAAAAACTCCATGGGAGAGGCCTCATTCGATATTGAGGTCAGAGTCACAGGTAAGGATGAATAACAGGGCTTTCACCCACGATCTCTGTTAAAAACTGATGGAAACAACAGTAGCATTGGTTCAGTAAATAAGATCTGAGCTAACACTGACTGTAAATGAGTTTGGATTTAAATAAAGAATTCATTTACTGCATAAACACATAACAATATAGATTGGAAAATATTTAGTAGGTTAAAAACCCAGAATGCACATATTGACGGTTTAATTGATGCCAATTAATTAATTTGTACTATGTGACATGTCTATGTATGTGGCAGGAATAAGATACGATAAAAAGCAGACACATTAAAATAAATTTCATTTAACCTGCTTAACACTATTGTGGGAAAAAAAGGCTTAACATAAGAATTTTCTGCAGCATACTTTAAATTCCTGTATCATATTTGTGATAGATGAACCCAAGTCTCCAGGTCCAGTAGTGCTGGAGCAGACAGTCCATGATAAATTGGTGGTATCGTGGGCTCCTTCACCAGACCAGGAACTTGATGACAGAATATACTATGTGGTGTCCCAAAATGACTCCAACACGAGAGTCTGGAAGACTGTAGCTGACCGCCTCTTCACTAACACATACACAGTCAACAACATCCTTCCTGGAGTACAGTACCATTTCCGAATCTATGCCAAGAATGATATGGGCCTGTCAGAACCATCTGAGTCACCTACATGGGGCTTTAACAGCAACAGAGGTGGGTTAGTCCTGCTTATGCTACAACATTTGTTCAAACTGCACAGTGTAATAGAGGTGTAACCAACAGGTATAATTATATGTGTTTAACTTGTTGAATGCTGCATACCTCACACTGAGGAAAAATAAATCATAGGATATGGGATCCTGGATTTTCAACTTATTTAATAACAAATGCTATATTGTGCATAAGGGATCCAATGCAATCAAATATAATTTATTTTCACATATATTACCAGTAATCATTTTTCTATTATATATTTAGAATAGTACAAACTGATGTTTTATATGGTATTGTTTAAATCATTGCAACATTATTATTGTGTGACCTTGGACACTGATTTTGAGCATTCTTCTTTTTAAAATTTTTCACTTTAAGTTCCAATAACTTCAAGAGGAGTTGGTTCATCTGAGATTTGCTTTGAGAGGCCCCCATCCATCTTGGTTCCTTTGAAAGTCCACACCCACCCTAAAGGTTTCCAGGTCTACATGACCTGTGCTGTGCGAGGATGCCCAACGCCCACTGTGTCGTGGTACCTGAATGACGTCTGCATCAACTCAGACAGTAACTACTACACCACCAACTCCTTTGGTGTGTGTTCCATGCATATTCTTAGAGTCCGACCAAAGGACAGTGGTGTATACAAGGTGGTTGCTGTTAGCTCTTTAGGTGAAGCAGAGTGTTCAACTAAACTAATAGTTGAAGGTAAGCCTTCCTTCCTTTTTTTTTTGTGGTTTGTGGTAAAGATTTCTTCTTACACTTTTTTTTTCTTACAGATTAAAAAGCCTGGAAGCCTTGAGCCTTTCCATCAGAGTGCAGATGTCGACTGTGTAGACTTTGTAGACTACATGTCAGATTGCAATGTACTCATTAAATAATATCTAAAGTCTATTTGTAACATATTTTAAACTAAGCAGATTTACAACATTTAGCCATCAATATAAAGAAGTTTGAACCATGTGACACTTTTCCAACAACTTCAATAAATTAACACTGACTCACCTGATGTGTTTTTACATTTGTCAAAGAAGTTTGTTGTTATAATGCCCAAGGACACAACGACAGATGACAGGGGGAGTGAGAATCGGACTTCTAGTTATTGTACGACTCGCTCTATCACCTGAGCCACTGCCGCCCACAATATATATATGTATATATATATATATATCTCATGGAAATGACATTACAAGAATAAACACCCATTAAGCAAGTCCACATTTTCATTATATTTCCAAATATATCCACATGGGCCCAGCAATAAACTATTAGAAGATCCATGACTGTAAACTTAAAGTAGTCCTTTTAATATTGATAATAATCTTTAAAGGGAGACCTCTTGGAGACTTAGCATGTATAACCCTCTCATATGTACAGATTTATGAAACAGTCTATATATAGACATTACAAATTGACCAGGTCAATCAACATCCACAACAAGCAGACTTTCAGAACAAGGAGCAGAATAACAAGATGTGACCTTGTTACCTTAACAGCTAAGCCTAGATAACTATGTTGACCCTTATAAAATATTTTCTTCTTCCTTGTAAGTTGAATGTTTACCCACATTGTGTAGGAGTGCTTACCTCATTGCATTTGCCAGGTCAAAGGCGGTGTTTGTGTTTATCTCCCCACATGTCATCAGGCTTTTATTGCAGCTGTGTTTCTTTCTAACAAGATTCCATGTGACTACTCAAACAGTCTGGAAATGCCATACATATTTAAACCTTTTACAATATCAACTGAGGAACCTGTTTGGTAAACTCCAGTTTATCCACAACTACCATCTGCAACCATCTTTTTATAATACAACAAGTTCAGAGTGGCCCACCAAATATCATGAGCATGCTGCGAGAATTTCTGTTGGCACACCCAGAGGCTAATTGGAACAGCAGATCCCTTAATCTCAATCTGAGATCATTTTTCCATTATAAAATGTCTCATGTTCATGTTTATTGACCAGTAAAGTCCATACTTCAGTGGTCAGATTACTGGAGACCTTGTGGAGCTGCCAGTAAGCAGCTTTTGGTTGGGTGTCTGACCTGGTATATGTGGGGAAATTGTATTACATGTTTATTGTCTATCTATAAATCATAGATACTTAACACATAAGTACAGTTAAGCCCATCACGAATGCAAGTAATTAATAATATGATGTTAGGGATCATCAGTTTCATTCTTAATACAAATGCCAGTTTGTTGATGGGGTTTATTTCACTCTCAACAGTAATAATAGAAAAATCTTGGCTTGATATGACCTATAGCAGATTGAATGAAGGGTCATAATGTATTTCCAGAACTATCTGCAAAGTGATCGCTTTCATAGAGATGCATAAGAAGAACCTCCACCCTTTCCCGCAGTAATATGGGCTTTTACCAACAACCCATGTAAGGTTTTTTATGCGTTCCAAACTTTTATCACCGAACAAAAAGGCGTGTCACATTTTAAATATTGCATAGTGAGAAGAGTAGAAGCAAAAGGAGGATTAGCTGAGAGTAGCTGATGGGAAACTGGAAGTAAGTAGCCTTTTCTTTTTAAATTCTCTGGAAATCAGGCAGTACCAGGACTTTCTTTAGGATAATTTAAGTAACAACAATGTTTTAAATGGGATGTGTAGTTTAACCCATCATGCAGAATGGTTTGGACATGCAGCACAATCAGGGCGGCTGCAAGAATATTAAAGTGTGACACAACAGAAAGCTATAAACTGGTTGGGGAAAAGAAGACATTAGGATGGATAAACAGTCAGGTTTGTTCTTGTAATATCAGACATTAGCATTGTAAGTTAAACTGCGATAAAAGTGACCAGGTGCATTTATACCACTTTTACTGGTACCCCAAAAAGTTTAAGATAGCTCTATAGGTTGTTTTTAATCTATAGCTATAGAATTTAACTGGAAGACAAATATACAACCAGATAGATATACAAGTCAAGTTCAAGTCAAGTTTATTTGTATAGCCCTATATCACAACAAAGTTGTCTCAGAGGACTTTACAGAGAGAGGTGTAATA
>JBAMHW010000003.1:16162091-16174805 GCA_037177495.1 Rhadinocentrus ornatus
CGATCTCCCCCCCCACACACACACACACACACACAGAAAGCTGTTGGTATTGTAAGATTTTTAGTTTTCAGCTAAATTCCCATCTTTTTATTGAAATTACAAGAACAGAATGGGAATTAAGGAGAAAAACCACAACAACAAGAAACAAACGCCTTGATGCAAAGATATTTTGCCCCTTTTTATGTTTGGATCTTGACCAGTTAAATTGCTGGCACAGCCAGATGGCTCCACAGGCAGTTAGAAAGAGTGAGCCACTAGGTGGGATTTCACATTCCCCATTTATAGTGTCCTAGCATGTCTCAAACCGTCTACATGAGTCACGCAGAAGTCATAGAAGAAACATGAGAAGCTTCAAGGTGGTGCTTCTCAACCGTTCCTGCACCACAATCCTTTTTTAGGTGTCCTAGAGATCTCATGATACTAAGCTGAATCATGTGACATTGACTATATATGTGACTGAGAATGAAGATCTAAATATGTTGAAGGAAAATATTAATATAAGAATGTATGTTTTTTTCAATCATTATAACTTTTTAGCAACCTTTGTTTTACCTACAATTTGTTACTTAAACATGAAAAATTATATATATAAAATCAATCAATGCCAGCTTCTTAAAGGTGGACATTTATCACTCATGTTACATCTAATTTAAACTGCATTTACTTTCCAAAAAAGCTTAATTTTAAATCTGTGTTGTAATTCAGTTTATTTGTTTGTGTGCTACATGGAGTAAAATTTCAAGTAAAAGTGATACAAACATACTAACACATCTTCATGGTTTGTAATCCACAATGCAAGAAATAATGTTACAAGTTAAGCCGGTGTAAAAGAAAAATATTCCTTTTCCAGTCCACAGTTCCTCCATCAAATATACTGAATCTATGTCAAAGCAGCATATTATAAAAACATACTAAACTATTTCATCTGCTATATCCTCAATCAGTATAGATATTTAAGATGAACAGCTTTTTTGTTTTTTGTGTAACCAGAGGAAAGTAGCAAACATAAATAATGTAATATGCCATACAGGACAAAATAAGGGCAGATTAGGTAGGTAGGTCTTTTAGATCCCACAAGAGTATTCACAGCTTAAATTCATCACTTTTTTGACTCAATATATAGCCGGGTGACAATTTGATGGAAAAATCAGTCACTGATGGGAACCCAAGGTCAGTTTAAACCACTACCTTACCCTACATGCACCTTGAGAGCATTTGGTACTGCCTAACATCCAAAACAACATTACAGAACTTTATGACATTTTCGTGAAATAGACCTTTGTAAATTTAATTTGATCAGATAAGACATCTGCATTACATTTAGTTTTTGATTAGCAAAGGAATTCTTAAGTCATAATCTAAAATGTTATCTTCAGTGAGGTGTCATTGATAACCAAGTTCTAATCTGTTCAATTTTGAGTCTGTTTGTGAAAGCTTTGATGGAAATCTGTTGATATATCCAAGAGTAACTTGTTTTCCAAGAATCAAACAGACACCATTCTATCACATATACATACAATATGCTACTGACAACACAGGCATGCACAACTGTAATTAAATAACTGTAGTAGTATTTATTTTTTCTGTTTCAGCCACACAACAGTTGTATATCTGAACTGACAACACTCAAAGCGCTGCCATGAGTTCCAAAACTCCCCAAGCAGAACCAAAAGGTAAGTCTGGATTTTGTGCATTTTTTGGTTTGTTGTAAAAGCCCAATAATGTCAAATGTATCATCTGATACGTGCATTTCTGAGACTTCTGCACCACATATATAAACAAAATTTATCTATAGAGGTTTCTTAATGCAAGAATTGTAAAAAAAATATCTATAAGGAGTCATTTTCAAAATGGTTCACCCTGATGAATATGTTAATTGTTTAAAAGAATGCTTGGATTTACTTTGAAGATTCAATTAAAAGTTCAAATCATCAAATATATATTTCACATGTCAGACTTTAAAGGGTTATTGAAGGTTTAGGAGAAGAATAGTGGCACCACAAAAATAAATTACATTTTTCAAATGCATTCATACTCTTAACTCAATCTGCAGAAGCCCCTTCAGCAAAAAATACAGCTTCCCATCTCTTTGGGTATTCACAGGTTGTGCAAACTTGGATTTTTAGGCAGTTTATCCCCTTATTTCGAGCATTCAAGAATAAGATTTCTTGTTAAAATTGCAAAGTATATACTATTAAGTTTTAAAAAATGTGTGGCAAATCAATGTGGATAACCCCTACTAAGTGTGACCATCTTTAAACTGTGTAGACAAGTGAGATTACGCAGACGAAAAACCTACAGGAGCAAAGGAACACTTGTGAGAAAAAGAAAAGAAAAAGCCCAAACATGACAAAAACAAATATCAATGGATCCAAGTTGAAAACCTTTTTACCTTTTAGAAAATGCTGCTTTTATTGCATTTAAACAACTTTGTTACATATGGAAGTAAAGTCAAAGTCAGTTTTGTTTGGAATAATTAAAATCTGAAAACCTTTTTTTATTTAGTAATCAATGACATCATGTCCTTCAGTCTAAAGAGAGGAGGGACCTTCCACATTCTTATCAATACTTTTAAAAGGCAAAATCTCTGAAATTATGAAAGTGCAATGGTGGTTAAAAGGATGAAAAACTTACTTCATTGAAACTTAATGATACATGTTTCGAAGCAATAAATAATGCCTCTGAAAGAAAAATTATTACTTTTTTTTTTAGCTTCAACATTGTAATAAATTTGCTGTACCCGGAGGCCTTTCCATACCAAGAATGAGAACTATAACCACTTTTAAAGACCTTTAAAAGATCAGGTGATAAAACCTTTCATTTTTCTATGAAAGGATTTGTAACTATATTATCATTATTTTTTATTTGTTTTGTTTTTTAATTGACTTCTAACATTCTAAATGCTCCAGTGGTATTGATTTGATAAACAAGAACAGTACCATTTAAATTCATCTTCCAAGAAACGCTACCTCAGAGTATCTGAAATCCATTAAAACTCATTCTAAAAGCTAAAGGAGAGGCTCAGATTAGTTTATGACTGTGTTATCTGCTTTTACAGCAAACAAATACTTACTTAAGATAATCTGAAGTTTGCTGTTGCTTAAATCCAACACTTCTTCCAGAAGAAATTGGTATGCAGAGCGAAACCATATACTGCTATCCTAACAGACTTGGATTATGCGTGAATCAATGCTTGAGGAATGGAACAAGAATCCTGCCTGCATTCAGATGATATAAGAACATAAACCTGCCCTTTGAGAGATGACACATACAATTCGATGAATATTCAATACATGCCTTCAAGCTGCAGTACGGCTGCTGGAAAAACAATTATGCAAAATGGATAATCTAATAGTGACTCAGTGAGGACAGAATGAAGTTAGGCTCTGACATTACTGCTTGTCTGAGAAAATGAAAATCTGATTTGTAGCAAATCAAATGGCTTTTTATTAAATCTGTGATGGTGTTTAATTTCTGAATTTTTAAGCATAAAGACCTGCTTTCTCACATGTGTTTGCATGTGATTTTGTGCCTGTGAACTAAGTACTAGACGGGAAAGCGATGAGGCACAGGAGAACAAAGGTTTGCTGGCAGATTTGACTGCACACAGCAGGAGTGGATGATAATTAGGAGTTTGACCTATTCATACAAAGCAGCAGTATATCATAGCAAATAAACAAGCCCTAGAGAAGTAACTTTGACTCAGTATGAGATATGATGCTCATATTTAGGAGTGGTAACAGATGGAAGTTGATGCTTGTCATACTGACGGCTGTTGGTTAAACACCGTGCAAACTGCGTCATTTTATACTTCACCTATGAAATGTGTCACCCCTTTCTCTTTCTCTTTTCTCACTAATGAATACCTTTTTTTTACCTATAGGGAAAATTCATTCATTCATGCTTCATAGGGAATTTGCATTATAATAAATCAGTGTCGTAAATCACCTTCGTCTGCCTTTAAGTATACAGATAAATAAACATAAAGCGACAAACATCTCAATACAGCCGAAGAAACTGTAGGTCTTGTTAGTGACTAGCAACACTCACAGTTAGTCTGTAGACGCTGGTGTGGATGGCAAAAGGAAAGGAAATGGTGACCTCTTGTGAGATTCAGAGGTGAAACTGCTACAAACAGAAAATGATGAATATTCCAGCAATGCATGACTGAAGTTGCCATTAACACTTTAAATTGTAGCATTTATTTAAAATAAATAAAAAATAATAATGGATGGCATTTATTAGGCTTTTTCATGACAATGAGGGATGAGAGAGGAAACTGGATGTTTAGGTTCAAAGATTAGTGTTTGGAAGCTTGAAAACTTAAATTATATCCAGTCATACTTTCATAAAGGATTTAGTTGGACCTGAATTAGATGGATATATTATGCATCCTCACTGGAGCTACTTGAATTACTTAAAACTGATCAGGTGTCTTGTCTTGCTCAGGGATATTTAAATTACCTATTTTTTGCTGACACACACTTCTGTTGTTTCTTGTTTGCATCCTGTTATGTCTAAGATAACAATCATATACACATAAATATCTCTGCCTAATTGAACACTTTTTCTATTCTTAACAGGGGTCATCAAGAAGAGGTCTAGAGTTCCCGGAGTTATGATCACCCAATTTGTTGAGCAGCTTCCTTTAGGACAGGCAACACCTGATTTCACCCGGAAACCGATGCCTGCGACTGTTCAAGAGGGTAGGAAAACGTTCCCACAATAAAACAGCAACATTATTTTTAAAGAAAATCTGATATAAAAATACACAACTATTATCTGTATCACTGTAATGTGCCTTTCACTGTTTCTATTTTAAGGTAAAAAAGCATTTTTCAAAGCTATGGTGAATGGAGAGCCAGAACCAACTGTCACGTGGAGTCGCAATAAAGGTGAAATGGATGACCCAGAAAAGTACAAGATCCGATATGATGAAAGAGCTCGAGAGCACATTCTTGAGGTGAAGAAGAACATATGTTCCATGTGTTTTTTTGACATAAATATCTCGTAATACATGATATGTGGCGTGACCTGATAGTCAAGCGGTTAGCAAGTTTACCGTTAAGTTAATCGTGCTCACTTTAAATTCATCTCAGCCTGAGCAAGGTAGAGCGGTCGTCTTGTAGCCTGAGGGTTGCCGGTTCGATCCTTGGCCAAGTCGAGTTCATGTCGAGGTGTCCCTGGGCCAGACACAGATCCCCTAACTGCTCCTGATGGGTTGCGGTTGAGCGCCTTGCATGGCACATGCACACACACACATTCCGCCATCAGTGCATGAATGTGTGTGAGAATGTGACATATATGTAAAGCGCTATATAAGTTGTAATGACAATACAGCTTTCCAATAATCATCAGATCTTCATGTGAAAAAAAATGCTCTTGCTTCTCAAATTCTTTTTATTTTCTGTTTACTAAATTTAATAGAAGAAAATTCTAATAGCTAACTTAGCTCTTATAAAATTTCATTAATTACAGCTCTAAGTGTATAAGTATATTTCAGCTAATGTAGCTATAACAGCTAATATAACTTTACTCTTGTAGTACAACACAGTACTCCAGTATTTACGCAAATATCATTCTTTTTGGGTTTATAAGTTTAATTTTTGGTATTACAGAAATGCTCTACCTATAACAATGTTTTAGATACCCAGTGTGCAACCTGACCAAGCCGACACCTACAAGTGCTTTGCAACCAATGAGTACGGAAAAGCTACCTGTACAGTTGTCCTGAATGTTATTGAGGGTGAGATTTACCACTAAATAATCATATGCAGTTCAATAAAATTTTTGAATTTTTGGTTTGTTTTATTAATTTGTTTTTTTGTTGTTGTTGTTTTCATCCAGTTGGCTTTAAGAAGAAACCCCAGGAAGGTATGAAATTGAATAAGAAACAATGAAGGAGCTCATATTTGCTCCATCAAATAGCGACTCGATGTTCTACGTGATCTTTTTAACATCACTGATCATAGCAATACAAGATTATCCCCCATATGTTAAACAGTCTCTGTAATTTCAGATTAAGATAGAGGTTAATAGTAAGAGGTCTGACATTGCAGTCGGACCCTTACACAAAATCTAAAATGCAGTGATAGTTTAATTGTTTCAACATGTCTGCTTTTTTCCCCTCTCTCAGAAAATGGGCAGGGATCACAGGATTTTAGAAAAATGCTCAAGAAAACGTAAGCTAGAGTCAGTTAGATTTACCATGTATACTGTAGTATCCACAATCTCTCATCTCTCATCTCTTTTCAGAACTGTTGTCAAAAGAAAAAAGCAACTGCCACCAAAGGAAGGAGAAATCGATCCGAAACTCTGGGAACTGCTTCTCAGTGCACCAAGAAAGGACTATGAAAGAATTTGCTTGGAGTTTGGTGTGACTGATTTCCGTTGGATGTTAAAGAAACTGAAACAGATGAAAAAGGAGAGGGAGGAGGAACAGGCAAAGGTACTATTGAAAGTCTTAAACATACGCACAAAAAAAAAAAATTTGAATTGTGTATTTAAATCCTAACAAGACAAGAGTTGCTCTCACAAGCTGCATTTTCATTAGTTTTTTGCAAAATAAAGCAACATTTTTAACATTCCGACAAAGTGCAATTGCAATTTGCAGGTGTTTCCATTCAAAGGTGTTCAGCGCATTGGCCGTTATTCTCATAAAGTCTCATCGCACGAGACTCCACTTTGAGGAGGAAGGAGATTTCTAAATCTTTGTAAAAAAAAATTCCAAGGATGACGGTTATACTTTCTTCTTTAATTATTTGTAAAAAGATTTCCATCTCCTCCTGCCTCTACTCATACTGCGCCATCTTTATTTGAAATGAACTGGTCACGTGACCCCATACATCACGTCCAGCAAAGTGTAAATGCAAGAAAAGTGTTTTCATTATACTTTTGCGATATACTTCTATATCGACACGTCTGAAAAACCACCTCATGAGAGCGTAAACACTTTTAAGCGATATTTGAGAGGGTTTTTTTCAAAATGTAGGTGTTTCCATTACTGTTTTTTTATTGCGATATTTAGCTTTTGCGCAATTCTACTGGTAATGGAAACGCACCTACTGATAGTTTGTATGATGAATTTGTGAATATTTGTGCATATCAACAAAAGTCAGAGCCAGTCAGTGTTCGAGTCGCTGGAGACACTCTTGTCAGCAAGACTTTTTTGGTTCCAAAGAGACAACAAAAAAGAAAATTGTTTTTTTTATATATTTATTACGATTTCACCGTGGTACCCTATAAACGTTACACTAATAGCATCTTTATTTTTGTATATATCTGGGGTTCGTTTTTGTGTGTGTGTGTGTGTGTGTTTCAGATATTCTCAGTCTATTGAATCAACATGGGACAATGGGTCATTATCATTTATCCATATTGCTGATCAGCAGCATTAATACAGGAATGACTTCCTCAGCATTTTGTTACATCTTCAGAAAACAATATGTAAAATTAAGATATTTAAAATATGACTATGCAAAACAACAATGAAAAGGCTGCTTCTTATCCCCAATGAAACTAAAACATATTAGATTATTGAATTAGAAAGCTAAACAGTCTGTTATTGCTATGGCTGCTGCAACATGCATGGCACGTTCCAATCCTAATTTGTACTGTCTGCCATCAATGGGCTGCATTCCATTTCAAATAACTATTGGCCAGCAACACCTCTAAATCCTCTCAGAAGAACTGGAAGAAGTGATCAGAGAATGGGAAAGTCTGGGCTTCCCTGGACTTGACCCCAGAGAAGCAGAAGAAAATGGATAGTTGGATGGAAATTAGCAGTGAATTGAAAACAAAACTTTCATAGTGTAAGCTTTATCAAGTGAATTGCATACTGTCCTTAGTTGTCTTTTTTTTTACTAAAACCATAGATGGGCACACTGATATCTCGTTCTGCTGGAAATATGTATCAAATCTACAAAATACTATGCATAACTTTTGGTACGATATTCCATGAACAGAACATTTAACAGGAAGACATGCAATTTTGAAGGCTTTTTGAAGTTAAAAGAAAAATTATCTTTTTTTTTAGGTTGTAGAGAATCTGGAGAATATGAAACAAATTGAAGTGAAACCAAACAGAAGAGCTGAATTTAGTTTTGACATGACACTACTGGATCACAACAGTGCAATTAACGTATACAAGGTGAAATAAAACCTTTCTATATCCAAATATCCAACAATAAATGCAGATTTTTTAAAAAGGTAAAAAAAATACCATAACTAATCTTATTAATTTTGTCATTCAAGGATGGGGCATCTGTTCCATATGATGATGATGAAAACTCAAAACATAGCCTTAAGAAAACAGGGACAAACTATGTTTTTAGTATCAAAGACCCTCAGAAAGAAGATGCTGGATTATATCAGGTTGATGTTGAAGAGACAAACATTCTTACAACTGATTTTCAAGGTAAGTACCACTTTTCCGCAAGTCAACAGCATTATTGTATTCAAAGCTGATATGTCAAGGTACGTTAACTGAATAAAAAAAATGACACTGCTTTTTTCAGTGCCTGATGTGGAGTTCACAGCAATGATCAAGGATATTAAAGTCACTGAAAGTGAAGATGCCGTCTTTCAGTGTGTTTTGTCGACACCCCTCAACAGAATTGTTTGGTCAAAAGTGAACTCATCTCTTGAACATGGAGACAAATACGAGATCACTGTCTCAGAAGACAAACTAACTCACACACTGAGAGTAAAAAACTGTCAAATAGCAGATAATGGAGCATATTACGCCACTGCTGGTATTACCTCCAGCAGCGCCTCTCTGAAAGTAGAAGGTGGGACATTTTTGTTTTTATATGTAGAATATCAATCTAACTTCAATGGCAGGCTGTTTGATAAGATCTTTTAAATAATGTAAAAATAGATTAGATATATAGATAGATAATGAATAGATAGATAAATCATTAAAAGATCATTTAAAAATAACATGTCTTGACTAAAATTAATGACTAATTCTTAATATATATATATATATATGTTATAGCTGATCCACATGGTCGTAAGGGAACTAAAACTGATCAAGATGACAAGTCTAAACTACAGCTGGAAAATAAGCAGAAGCTTCAAAAAGAGACACAAGATGTGGGCACGGCAAAAGAGGCAGAAGCTGAAAATGATGCTGCACATGAAGGAGCCAGTGCTGCACAAGGGGATGGGACAGACGGAAGAGCTGGAAATGCTGGAGGAGCTGGAAGAGATGGTTTTGGCGATGGCAGTGATGGTGTGGGTTCTGGTGGAGGGAAAGATGGAGACCAGGATTATGGAGATGACAAGAATAAGAACATATTGGATGATGGAGGGGATAAAAATGCAACAGATGATGCAGGTGAAAAGAAAAAAAAGCGATCGCAAGCTGGTGCTTTGGTTCCGGACACTGTCGTAGGTAAAACTCTCTATATACTCTCATGTGTAGAAACCTACAGTAACTACAGTTAAATACACTCCCTGGCAAAAAACAAAACAAAAAAAAAAGTCACCCGGATTTAACTAAATATGAGCCTCCTAAAGAAAATGTACATGGCACATCACCGCAGCTGTCTTTTTTGGGGGGGACACCCGCCTACTGTCACACTTTCCGGTTTCTCACTAATAAACTGTGGTAATAACATGACTACAACATGCCAAAAACAAACATCCTTACCCCCAATAAGCTCACAAGAGAGGTGAAGAGTCATTACAATCCAAAAACACTAATTATTAATAAATAATATAGTTACAATCTCTTTAACAACAAATCAAGTTTAGGTTTAGATGTCCTGTTTTAGTCTCAGATGTCAGTTTTCACCTTGTGTTTGGTGTAAGTTCATACACCTTTCATAAACTTAAAAACTACCGATCAATAAATATTTATGCAGCCGCTTAACAAACGGATGGATTAAAATCTGCAAGTCTACAAACCGCTGCACCTATGCCATCATTTAAGTTAATAAAAAATAATTGTTCTGCTATTTTGATTCTGAAATCAAAAATGTCCGACTCACACAGATGATCTGTTCATCTGTGTGGATTCATTTCTGATAATATATTCTGGGCGTTATAAAAGGAAACGATATATGTCTAATCCTACAAGACTAACTAAATAATTTAATACATCTTTCACCAAAAGAAGCAGTAAAAATGGAAACTGTAGCAGCAAATCCTGACCAGAAAAATATCTCAATGATGGATGAAAAGGAAGTGCTGTTGTATTAGCCCTGCAGAGAGGTGATCAATGTTCAGAGCAGACATTGACAGAACAGAGAATGAAATTCTGCAGTCCTGAAGTGATAACCTGTAGTCAGGCTGGACTTTAACATCCTAGATTGGTACAGTCACGGTGGGCTTTTTTATACCTTCGTTTGAACATTAAAGGGAGAATCTAAAAAAAATTAAATCAATATAACACTCATCGTGAAGCCAAATAAGTCTACCTAGTGTTGTGTTTTCACATGCAGAGAAAGGTGTTCGCTTTGTCAGTGGGCTGTCAGATACGGTTGCCAATGTTGGTGAACGGGTAGAGCTGTCCTGCAAACTAAGCAGTGAGGCTGCAGAAGGATGCTGGTATAAAAATGGGAAGCTGGTAAGTTAACTATGTCTGGGAAAACAAGATAAATTCCCCACCGCCCATTTTTCAGCAAAAATTCCTGGCAATAACTTTTTAATTTTCTTATCTGACAAGTTAACCGGTCAAGAGGGGGTACATATCATAAAAGATGGATCCTGTCACAGCCTGACTATTGACTGCTCTAAAAAAGACGATGCAGCTGTTTACCGCTTTGAAGCTGAAGGACGAAAATCAGAGGCATCACTTGACATTCATGGTCAGAACTTATTAGAAACTTTGAAATGTGTACTTATTATATAATAATAATTATATAATAATTTTATAAATGGTTTAGACTTTTGAACAAAGCTTTTCTTTTATTCCGACACTACAGACCCACCGAAACTCGACCTTGATGCTCTGGGAAACTTCAAAAATGCAGTCATTGTAAAGGCAGGTGAAAACGCTGAATGGAAGCTGCCATACTCGGGTGGAGCGCCAATGAGCATACAGTGGTACAAGGATGATGACGAACTTTTTCCTGGCATCAATGTGAAGATTGAGACATCAGATACTGAAAGTCAGCTACGCCTCACAAAGTGTCAAAGGAAAGACAGTGGAGAGGTTAAAATAAAACTAAAAAATCAATTTGGTACAATCGAAGTTGTTTCAAAACTTGTTGTACTGGGTAAGTCAAATTTACGTCTTGCATACACGATGTAGTGAATGTAAACATATAAATGTTTTTTGTTTCGTTCACAGTATGATTTCTTCTTCTCTTGCTAACAGACAAACCAACACCCCCGCAATGCCCAGTGGACATCATGGAAAGTGCTGTAACATCTGTTGAATTTAAATGGAAACCACCAAAAGACAATGGTGGATCACCAATCACAAACTATATTATAGAACGGCAGCAATTGGGGCGAAATAAATGGACAAATATTGGTGAGATTCCAGGCAAACCAACCTACAAAGATTCCGATGTGGACCCTGGAAGAAGATACTGCTACCGCATCAGAGCCAAAAATGGAGAGGGCATTAGTGATTACCTGCAGACAGAGGACATACCAGCTGGTGTATTGCGTAAGTCTTAAGTTAGAGCATTATTTACATGACTTTGTACTGACAACAAAACAACAACGATGCATTGATTATTGTTATTGACTAAGCGAGAATGCTCCAACTTTTCGAGGGGCCGTTTGAGACTTTATTCAGAATCACCCTTTCACAGACACATGAAATTTAAGTCATTCACACAGTTTACTAAAACCTCTGATATATCATACTGAAATCATTCATACACTATGGTGAAATTTCTGAAATCACATTTCACTAGTATGTATGAAAGGAATTCTATTAGTGTGTGTGAGAGGGAATTTCAGTTGAAAAGGAAGTCAGGTAGTAAGCAAAATAACAGGAGCGCATTTTAAAAACAAACTGAAGAAGAAGACATTGGAGAACACCGTGACAAATGTTTTGCAAAGACTTCTGCTGAATTAATATCTGCTCTGCCGCCAGGAAGTAGTCTCAGTGAAGCAGCTGGCATCTTATACTATTCTGGCCTCAGCAGAGACTATTAAGGGTTAACGCGACATCAGCTGGTCAATCGGCAGCGTTAACTAGCCACCTAGCATAACTTAGCCATTAGGATATACAGTGCTGTAAAACAAAGACCTGGACAGCACTGTAAGCAGGGGTGAAAGTAAGCCGGTACGGTCCGGTACTGCATACCACTAAAAGATTCACTGGCGGTACGCAGTACCAGGAAGATGGGAGACTGGCTGCCTGCTATAAAGGCCAGAACCAGTCACGACTGCACTCTGGGTCAGACAGATCCATTAGCAACATGCAGTTTTAAAAACTACTTTGTGTGTTTAAAAATTCCTTCATTCCGAATTGTTTCTGAACTGTCAGTGCTGTTCTAGTCCATACTGAACGGAGCTTTGACCGGGCATCTCGGCCCGGTGGCCTCCTCTCATTTCAATGAAAGGTGAACCAGGCAACATGACATAAATTTACAACAACAAATGGTGGTTTAGGAATAATAAATCATAGATTTTTGAAAGGCCATGTAAATGTTTTGACAGTAATCTAGCAGGAATGTTATGTAGGAACTCAAACAGTTTATATGAAGAAAAAGCTGAAGCTGAAGTTGCTTCTGTCAGACTAATGGA
>JBAMHW010000003.1:16174905-16185463 GCA_037177495.1 Rhadinocentrus ornatus
GTTACTGTTCCTGGCACATTCTCCTCCAGCTCTACAGGGCCTGGAGGCTTGGGGTCGTCTGAACACAGAAAGAAAACCATTTAGTATGTTTACACTTATGATGTACGGAAGAGGATTGGGGCCACTGAAGAAAACAAAAAATTGAATTCTGACTTTAATCTCAGAATTGTGACTTTTTTCAGAATTCTGAGATTAAAGTCAGAATTCTGACTTTTTCCAGAATTCTGACTTTAATCTCAGAATTCAATTTTTTGTTTTCTTCCGTGGCCCTAATCCTCTTCCGTATCTACACACATTTTAAATAAAAAAGATTTTGCTTGTGACTTCATGAGCTGTTCTTAGAGACTTGTACTCTGCATGTTTATTAATGTTCCAATTAAAATTAATAGTTTAACATATTGTCAAGTGTTTTAATTTTTCCCTACTCCATAGGCCTACATGTAGCCTATATTGAAATACTGAAATGTTTTTATTTGTATCAGTTTTGAGTTTGTTATTTTAAAATGCATGTAGTGAGAGAGAGATAAAGGTTTTGGAAATAGTACCGGCAAGAATTTAGAAGCTACTTTCACCCCTGACTGTGAGTCATATCGTGAATAATACTCCAATCGCAGGTGAATAGTATGTTGTCCAGTTCTGTCCAGGTCTTCCTTTGACAGCACTGCATATATTAATGAGCGAGTTATGCTAAGTGGCTAGTTAGCGTGTCCTCATTCAGACTTGCTACTGTCAGTTATCCGGTTGCTGTTGCATTAGACTTAGCCCTTATAATAATATCTGCTTAGGCCAATATAGAATTGAAGCAGCCAGCTGCTTCACTTAGTGATTATTGATGTGGTCATGAGTTTATAAAATTAAACAATCCCACTGCCATTGAACAGAAGCAACACCTGCTATGCTTTCTGAAAACAAGATGACAAGTTGAAAATGTCCGTGTCCCAGCCGCAAATTTTAATACAACGCTATAAATGCAACAAAACAGTTACTATATCAGTTACATAAGCACAATGCTTCAAAACTGACTTAAACACTTACAAATGAAAACAGTAACATAGGGTTGAGAACTTTATCAAACACTGAGTCAAGGATGAGACAAGAAGCTGCATTTCAGTATAGTGTATAAAAGCATTTCAATATTGTGTATAAGAGAATTTTAATATTGTGTATAAGAGCATTTCAGTATAGTATATGAGAGAGAGGTTTTACTATGTATGAATGATTTCAGTATGATATATGAGACGTTTTAGTAAACTGTGGAATTACTTAAATTTCACATGTGTCTGTGAGAGGGTAATTCTGAATAATGTCTCAAACGGCCCCTCATACAACTACTTGGCCTCATGGTTTTAAAATGAATGAAAATTAAGCTACAACATTGTTTACTTTTTCAGAAACAAATTAATGGAGGTAATACAGTTTAATTAAGTGAAAGCTGAGTCCTTTAATTTACTGGAAGCCATCTCCTTATACTTAAAATTGATTGGCTCAGAGTGTAGGGGCAGCTATCTACAAACCTTTGTGTGACTAAAAACATTTAATGGACTCCAATAAAGTTTATTGTCAAGTTTTAAGTTTTGAATGTAAGAAATCTAACAAAGTAATGAGTCAATGCCTCATGATAGAGTTTCCCTTTCCATTTCCTATGTTACCTTCCCCCAACAGGTTATCCTGGACCACCAACAACACCCAAAGTGGTCGGTGCCTATAAGGACTGCATTTACCTGTCATGGTGTCCTCCATGTGATACTGGAGGGACCAAAATAGTTGGTTACAATTTAGAAAAGAACAAGATAGGCACGAACTACTGGAGCCTTGTAAACCAAAATGGGCCGATTACAGGTGTGAAGCTGCAGGAATAAAAAGCATGTGCCATGTGGTGAAAATAGATAAATATAAACATTAATGGAGATAGTTATAGAGTTATATCTCAGCTTCTTCTTCCTTTTCCTGCAGATACAAAGTATGCCGTGAAAGATGTCTTCGAAGGTGCAGCATATCAGTTCAGAGTTTCTGCTATCAATCTGTCTGGTGCAGGAGATCCCAGTATTCCCTGCGACACAGTTACTGCAAGAGATCCAATGAGTGAGTAATAAACACAAAGAGTTCCTGCATTTTGACTCAGTTTTATAAGCTCATATAAAACAGAGCTAATAATTTCTTTAAGGTGAACATAATCACATCTTTAGCTTCCTGCAATATAAAAGCAGCACTGTTCTATTTACTTTTCATTTTCAGAACCACCAGGAAAAGTGACAGACCTTAAATTAACATCATCAAGTTACACTACATTTTCGCTGGCTTGGATTAAACCTAAGGAGGTAAAAGGTGTAAAAGATGAAGCCCAAGGGTACTATGCGGAGATCAGACCAATAGAGAGCCTTGAATGGACCCGATGTAATGCCATCCCAATTACTCTGACTTCCTACACTGTGACTGGCCTCAAGGTGATGGCCACATATTGGGTGAGAGTAATTGCCACAAATTATGGAGGTGATGGAGAACCACACAGCCTTGACAATTATGTAATTGCCATGCCGCCTCCAGGTAAGGAATCAAGTGTGTTGGTCTGTAATAAACATGGTTATGGGTTAAAAATTTGTTTGCTCCCATAGTCAATTATCTTACACAAGTTGTTTTCAAGAGAAGTAAATATTTCTTATTCCTAAACAACCATAAAGAGTTGACAAAGATATTGTGTAGCACTCTGCCTAGTATTCCCTGGAAATCTGCTTTCTTTTGTGTCTTCTATTGTGTGTAAAATGTCCAAAAGTGTATAGTTTATTTAAAGGGTATCTTAAAGTTAGTGTGAAATAGTATCAAGTAATGACAGAAAAGACTTCAAATAATTTTTGACAATGCAAAAATGTCAAATACACAATTCATGTATCAGAGTTAAAGATCAAATTGACTTGTTCATGTTGATTTTTTTTTAGCCAGACTTTTACACGCATTGATAATGCAGGCAGCCTTGTCTTTGTTTATACTGAGAATTATTGTTAATTTGGTCATGCCTCCCTGTAGTTCATAAATGTGCAACTCTGTGGGATAAAAGCAGACCCCAGTCACAGAGTGCAGGAGCAGCAATGTGATACTGGACAGCTGGTGCACCCAGACAGCAAACAAATGAAGTCAATCAACCTTCATTCAGTCCTTTATCAGCTTTGCAAAATATTTTATTTGCTCATATACAGACCAGTAAAAATAAAAGTAAAACATTGAATAAGAGATCTTATTCAAGATTGAATACAATCTGATGTTAAACTATCAAATTGTTTGCTAAAATGTAAAAAAGTAAGATAAGTAATTCATTCTACATTGAATCCACAGTGAAACCAAAGTTTAAAGGACGCAACATGAAGACCCTCATGGTGGTGGGATCTGGAAACACTGTTCGTCTCAACATCAACTTTGAGGCACTTTTTGTTTCACAGCGTTTCGTCTTGACTGGTTGATTCAATGTTTTACTTTGTTTAAGCATTAAAAGCCACATTGTCAGAAATGTTATTGTTAGATTATTTTTGTTGTCTGCAGGCCTCCCCGCTACCTGACATTACCTGGATAAAGGATGGTGTTCCTGTGGCTAAACATGTAACCATTTCAAACTCTGATAAAGGTTCTCAACTTTTAATTCCCACATCAGAGAGGTCAGATAGTGGCATCTACACCATCACTTTAAAGAACATTGTCGGCCAAGAAAGCTTCAGTGTTGAAATCAGAGTTACAGGTGAGAATGCCATTTTTAAAGTGAGAAATTATAACTGCTTGTATGAAAGAATTCAACAAAATTTCAGAAAGATTTTCTCATTTAAAGTGTAAAACTATCAAATGCACATGAGAAAATATGTCTTAACATTAAAAACAGTGTCAGATTATGGACACTGTTCCTGTCACGCTTCTGCTGGTCCTGCTTGGAAGCAGAATTCCTTAGTGCACCTTGCTAGTACTGGGTCAGGCCCACGTCTATCTTCTCTCTTAATTCTTCATGGCAAACTGGCCAGCATTAACATGACACCATCATGCAGTTGCAGCAGATTGGCCCCCCTCACATCCATGATGAAAATCTCCTGTTTCACCACATCCCAAATATTCTCTATTGGATCTGGTAACTGTGAAGACCACTGTGGTACAGTGAGCACATGTTGTGTTCAGGAAACCAGTTTAAGGTGATGTGAGCTTTGGGACATGGTGCATTATCCTGCTGGAAGGTGGAAGCTAGAAGATGAATGTGGTTAGTGACAATACTCAAGTAGGCTGTGGTGTTTAACCAATGTTCAGTTAATACTAAGTGGTAGAGCTCTGCGCGGGACTTTTTCTTCAATCCCACGCCGCTGAAATTCTGATCAATCCCGTTTGCTTCCACTGTTTGTCTCACTTGTCACTTGTGCCAGCTCTTGCACAATTTGCATCTAAGCCTGCCGCACCATCCCGTACACAAACAGAGCAAAACTGAACTCATCTTTCCTCACCTTCACAAACACAGACTCTGTCAGCACACTTCACACACCCACTCGTCACACATGCACACTGTAAATCTGTAAAGACAGGACAACAGATGAACAGAACATGAACATAAACGAAGGATCTTTTTGCTTTTTTGTTACCAAACTCAGTTGTACTCTCCATCAACTCATAAATTCGGGACCCACTTTTTATCCTTAGCCGCCTACTCTCACTGAATAAACCCTTTAAACTGCCTTGTGTGTTCAGAGATGATATTCTACATACCTTGGTTGCAACCTGGGATCATCTGAGTTACTGTTTATTTTCTCTTATTCCAAACTACTCTGTTCATTCTCCTCTGACCTCTGACATCAACGAGGCATTTTGAGCCAGAAAACTGCTGCTCACTGGATATTTTCAGACTATTCTCTCTAAACCCACATATGATTGTGTGTAAAAGATCCAGTCGATCGCCAGTTTCCAAATTGGAACTCAGACCACCCTATCTGTCACCAGCAACCTCAAATCCGCTTTGTTCGCCATTGTTCTTGATGTGAGCTTCAACGAGTCATCTTTACCATGTCTACATGACTAAATGCATTAAACTGCTGCAACGAGATTGGCCGATTAGCATTTTGTGTAAACAAGCAATTAAACCAATGTACTTAATACATTGTACCTAAACTCGTTAGAGTATTTAGTAATAAACACACCACAAGGACATGTCAACAAAGTATAACATAAATAAATAAACTTGACCTTTAGCAGAAGACAACTTTAATAAGTTAGAAAGTAGGCCTTAAGTTTAAATTACTTTTTTGCATAGCACTGATTTTTTAATAATAAATAGTTTTTTGCTTCAAATAAAGACTAACTTCTAACTTGGTAGCTATTTGACAATCTTTTATGACTAAGACTTAGCTAATCCAGCAGTTTCCTGGCATTTCTGAGTTAACACAGCACGTTAAAGTTAAATTAACTTTCCCAGCTTTCACAGTTTCAAAATAGTTTTTCTTTTTCTGTTTTTCCCACACAACTAAATTCACTATAACATCTGTCTGCAGGGTCACTCTACTGTTATTACTGGGTTAAAAATAAGTATGAGAAGCCTAAAAAATTCATGCTGAAGTCCAACCCTTAGATTTCCGGATTAGGAAAGCTGGAATTCAGTTTGAAAATCAGAATACAAAAATTGCAATGGCAATTATCTGTATTTCTCTTTTTCTAGATGATCCTAAGCCTCCAGGTCCTGTGGAACTGGATCAGAATATCCCAGGAACAGTGACCCTCATGTGGACTTCCTCTCCAGATGAGAAGAGAGATGACAGGCTACACTACATGGTATCCAAGCGTGACTCCTTTAAACGCACTTGGAGGATAGCAGCAGACAACCTTTTTAACAATAAGTTCACAATAGTCAATATTATACCTGGACGGGAATATAACTTCAGAGTGTTTGCTAAAAATGACATGGGCCTTTCACCACCATCTGAGTCCCCGGTGTTCACAATCAAAAAGGAAAAAGGTTTGTGCAAAAACTCTGTTCTCAGTCTGCAGTTTCACTGACAGTACATTGTAGTTTACAGTCTAGAATAACATATAAAATAATATTCATATTTCTTTAGTTGAACTGCATGAAATAAAATGTTGCCTATCAAGGTAAATAATCAAGACTGTAATCATGAAATGATAACAAAAAAGTCTTGTGCAAAATCTCAGGGATTGTAAGTGAAAAAAGAAGGTACACAGGTAACAATGCAGGCCAGGAGAGAAAAACAGCAAGGCTGACTTTTAAAGGCCTGTGGTGCAGTTGACATGTGCTCTTGGGTCCATTCACAACAAACCAAGATTTTAAAACTCAAACACACACATCCACGTCAGCAGTTGGCAAGCCAGAAGGTAAATCATGGCAAAGGACAACAGGAAAGACGGCTCACACGCTGCACACCTACACTTGTTGCTACTTCACTGCACTAAGGTTTCGAGCCAAACAGCTTCACATTAAGAGACATTTGGGCTTCGTGGTTCTTCTCATTATACAGCACACATGTGCATGTGTCTATGAGGCACCATCTTTCTCATTTGTCTTCCTTTCTGTTCCTCAGTAAACTAGGTAGAAAAAACTCAAATGGCCTGCTGACACTCAAGAGAACTCTTTATATTTAACCCTTGCCATCAGAAATTACACATTTTTTTTAATTTACATGCAAAGCTAGGAAGAGAGGTCTACTTAGAAGTGTTTGCTCTAGAGGCAATTTAATGATAGGTGTGAAGCTGTTCACTTGAGGTTGAATCACTCAAAGCATATTCTGTATTAAATAGTACAGATTTAGATTGAGATTAATATTAATATCCTCAAACCATAAAACATTCAAGGCAAAATTAGTAAAGCACCATGTGCAACAGATAGCAGCTTCAGGAAATGCATTTTCCTTTTCAAGACAATCCATATTCAACCTACTTGTTAAACACATGAAGACTAATTAGACCAGATATACTTAAACATGATATAATGCCAGCTGCGCATTTATTAACAGGATTATGAACTCTAAACCACAGAAGTATATACAGTATATGAAAAGTACTCCTGTACTACTTGTGCTAAATAATAGTTTAAAGACAACCAGGCTTTTTTTTTTTTTTGGCTCTTAAAGGCATTGTACTTCTCATCCATGATGCTTCTTCAGTTCTAACTGATGCTGAGTTTTAGTTTTAGTTAGAACTGGAAAAAGCCTTTCATGTTGGTTCAATGTTTTCAAGAAACAGAAGCTTAAGCTACAGCTTAATCTCTCTCTCTCTTGCTCAGCTGAATAGATCTGCTGGGGCTTTATCTTGAAAAATAAAGCCATGGAAGATTAAAGCTTCTTTGTTAAATAACAGATAACAGGAAAAACAGCAGCAAACCCAAACAGGATTTTGGGCCTTTGAATCTTATTTCATCCATTTATTTTGTGATTGCAGGCCACTTCTTGGCCTAATCATATTTTGATATGACAGTGAATTTACATATTTCTTTATCTTTCCAGGCAAGTTCAAAGTAAACATGCCTCAGATTAAATCCTTGAACTTCGAGTCACCTCCGGCATTTATTGTCCCCCTGAAGAGGCGCACAGCTCCTCAAGGGTACGAATGCTACATGACCTGTGCAGTAAAAGGTGATCCTGCTCCACGTGTGACATGGTACCGCAACAATATCAGCCTCAACACCAACACCAACTACTACATCACAAACACATGTGGAGTCTGCTCCATGCTCATACTGCAGGTGGGACCCAAAGACAACGGAGAATACAAAGTGGTCATAGAGAACAAACTGGGGGCAGCAGAGTCGTCTATGACACTGAATGTCAGAGGTAGTGAAGAAGTTTAATAAGTATAAAGGTTTAAGATAAAGATACTAATTAAACAAGCTGTAAATATGTATGTGTTTCTTTGCAGAGTGAAACAGAGCTGTATGGATGGGACTGAAGCTGGAGCAACAGAACTCTCACTGCATTTTAAATCAATTACATAAGCTTGTATCAACTTTGAATTACTTTGATTCCCTCTACAGTGATGCACCAAAATTTAAACTATTATAAAAAACACATATGCATGCTTAACACCCCCCCCCCCCAAAAAAAAAGGGTTTAAGGTCAAACATATATCCAAAAGGGGGGATAAAAAGTTGTCTTTATTATGTTGTGTACTGTTCTGTAAGCTTTGTGTTTCTACTCTAGTAAACACAGTGAAGTCATGTAGAAACTGAAAGCAGTAATAATCCTATAAGCAATAAAGGATTTAACAGTGTGGTCGTTTCCTCTACAATATCACTCAGAGCCTTTTATAAAACACTATGAAAAATGATTAAATTATCAACATGGCAAATTGAAAAGTGTTATTACACTTTCTGCTTTTGTGCATCACTCTAACAACTGCAAAATTTTGGAAGTTGCAAGGGGCTGAGAAGAGTGGAGGGTGCTGGGGGTGAGCAGGGGGCAGCTTTTAGGCAGATCATGAGCAGGTCGTGAATACATGCAATTCAGCAGGCATTTGACAGATGGAGAGTGATACAGATTCACAAGACACTTGAACACGCAAAGTGTGCTGTGGTAGATGGAGGACTTTTTCCTTCCAGAATCCCCTCAGCTAGATATTGCAGTGGTAGAAGAGCAAGGTGGTCCCGAACCCTAATAGTAAACAATACTGATACTAAATAGAACTCTGTAACCTCTGTCCTACAGGGAAAATAATGCCTCTGACAGACAACCAACATGAAAGCCAAGCCACACTGGATAACAGATTTTTTTTCAACAATTCCCATAATAAATGTCAGATGCTAATAAGTGCTTGCTAACTTTTTGCACAGAGTTAAAGAGTCTGAAGTCTAACAAGATATTGATCACTGGAATCTCTGAAAATGTGATACCACTATCTTTGACCTATTATTTATTAATTTCTCAATCATAGTCCACAGAGTTGTTACCAGTATGCTACCCATTATAAACAGCACAAAAAGAAAAGAAATTTGTGCTTGGTCAGTTATTTCTCCTCTCTGATAATATCAACTGGTGTTGTATTATATATTCTTGGAAACCTTGTTAAGTCGCCTTTACACTGAGTTATAACTTGAAAATATCTCACACTTTTCAGCCTGATACAGATCTGCTGTTAGAGGAAATGTTCCTTGAAGAGGTTCAGAAACAAGTTCAGGAAAATGTGTACAGTTGCTGACTTTCCAAGAGTTTATTTCTCCTGCCCTTTGTGTTTTCCATGAAGCCTATAAAGGCTAAGAAGACTATCCATTCCCCGGTCTCTAGAAGAGATGCTTAAGTCTATCCAGTTGACTCTAGATGAACAGTTTTTGACATGGCAGATCCTCCACAGTAGGATCATGTCTCGCCTGCAAACATTTGACTCTCAGGTATGATATATAATTCACTTAATTATATGTTGTTAGATGTATTCGTATTTTTAAACAAGAGCATTATACTTAAATATATTCTAAGTTTAAATAAAGGACGAATCCTAAAAGAAATGTTTGAAAATTATATTTAGATAAATAATGGGAAACCTACTTTTTCTGCATTAGCTGTTAAACTAACCCTCTGCGACGATTAAACAGAAGCAACATTTCATCTGGAAATATCTACAGTTAAACTCAAATGATTGATACCTGTGACAGATTAAATAAAAAAAGTGACTTTCAAAGGCTATAGGATCCAGGATCTTGAAGAGGTCAAAATTCTTTTTTTCCAATCCAGATTTTTACAGATCAAATAACACGTTTCTGTAAATCTAAATTTGGCAGGAGTATGAATATCTTTAGTAAGTGCAATTGATAAAATATGATTACTAGTCATTTTAATGTAATTTGGGTCAAAGGAATGGAAGGAAATCATTTATGATACTCAATTTAATAGGACCTCGCAAGTGTACAGTACGTCAGAGCACGAGATTACAGACAAGTGTGTGTTGCTGTAAGCAAATTCCTGAAATTAATGGAGATTAATGATTTTTTTTTGGTTTGTTTGTTTGTTTGTTTTTGCTGATTGTTTTTTACATTAACAGGGTAAGTTATAAACAAAATTGTATGCTCCATGTGAGTGCTGTACATAGGACTGCAAAGCTCTTGTGTGTCTTTTGTAAAAGATTTTAAAAAATGCTATAATGACACCAGCAGGTGGTGCTTGGGTACTGTGGTTTTAGTAACCAAAATCTACTAATGTGAAAAATAAATCCCCCAAAAAACAATTTTAATTTGAAGTGAAAATTTAAATGAAAGATTTTTCAAAACCCATGGGTTTCCTACAGGTGTCATTACACATAAATGAGAGTGTTTTAATCAAGCTCTCAACAATCCTTAAGACTTCAGGACAAATTGGATCATTATAAAGTTTTCAAAACGATTATTCTAGCATTTGCAGTGATTGTATTAAATTTATTTTACAAGACTTTTTTCCCATGGCATGATGGTTAGGTAAAGGAGATGTGTGATCAGATCAGAAAAGTCAACAATTAGTTTTTTAAACTGAATGATGATAATAACACTTTCCAGAAAAATATCATTACCTCGACATATTTTGATGAGAAGATTTTCTTTCAGATCAGTGTGATTTGATTACCTCCACTATAAACT
>JBAMHW010000003.1:16185563-16204406 GCA_037177495.1 Rhadinocentrus ornatus
TATATAATTGTTATTTAGCAATGTACAATGTGTACAGGGGCTTAATCAACGTGAGCATATGACACGCGCTTACTGGGAATTCCTTTTTTATGGGAAATAATTGCAATATATTCCACGTACAGCAAATATCTTCTACACTTGTCCACACTATTTTGAGGTCTTGTTTCATGTGAATGACTTGCAAATGAAATGGAAATATCTTGTATGTATCAGAACATTATTGTGGAACTGAAGGAATTAATTTTGATTATTAACAAATGCATCCTCTAGCTTCAGTGAACTCAAAACCTAACAACGCAAATCTGACCCTAAGAACTGTTGTTTTTGTGTATAATAAACAAGGTATGTATTTTTATGTTTTTCTTTTCATGAAATAAACTTATGTTGTTTCCCTATTCATTGGATGTATCTTCTGTCAGTTGCAATAACTAAGTTTGACAACAGCCTTGATTTCCTTTAGTTAAACAATGGAAAATCTCTTTTAAATGTACTTCTTCAATTAAGTATACTCCCCTTTGTGGTATTTTCTGTTTTTGTTGTTTTTAATAAAGTTTCATTCACAAATACCCCAAAACACCATAAATTATGTGATTAATGTCCTAATTTTTAACCCCAGAGCCTGAAGTGACATATTTGATATACAGTTTCTGTCACATTTTGCATGACTTTATGGTAAAAACTTTGCTCAAACTCCCATTGAATACAATCGGATTTTTGTCTTCTTTCCCCTAATAGATACATAGAAGCAGAAAAACATATTATAATCATTTTTTTAAATATCACATGGTAATAAATAGTAGATTTCCCCAAAAAGAATTGTTAAATTTTGTTACATTTTGTTATAGAGCCAAATAAATACCTTATATTTAAAAAGTTGGACTTTTCTTACAATTTTTTGATGGGTTGGGCCTTAAAGGGTTAATTGTTTTAATGAATTCATGTTTACTAAATAATCGTAGTTGCTTTAGAGATAGTGTAAACAACGTTGTTGTCAAATGTTTGTGTACACGCAAACACGCACTCTCTGCTGCCCGCCTACTCCCACCATTTCCTCCACATCTCTCACACTTGTGCTGTTCTTTCACTCTCATCTGTGATGCAATGTCTTACCATCAGAAGAGGAACACGCTTACTTTTTTTTCTTTGTTACTTTAACTAAGGAGTTAACCTGAATTTATTCTTGGTGGATTATAACTAAATCTTCCTGGGTCATATTTTGTGTTTCTTGCTAATAAGAAGAACTTATTTAAAAGGTTTTAGAGCTACCCTGGATCACACAGCTGCATGCTGTAGTTTCTGCAGCTGAGGAGCAATGTCATCTCTACTTTCTCACAGCAAAGATCAGCCACGCATCAGAAAGCCTCTCTCTGACTCTAGTTCAGCTTCGTCTGCTGCCAACACCAAGAGCCTGAGGGTAAGGTCTGCATGTCTTTTATCTGTCAGCTGCCTGTTTAGCTACAGGAAATACCAAACATAATGCGAACAGTTACTTTAAGGCTTTGTAAAGATAAAAATAAACAAAATTTGAACCACAGATAAAACCACAGGAGTTCATATGGTTCAGCGATGGCGTTCATTTCAGTTATTTGAAACTTTGATTGTTAATTGTGTAAAGATAGTTCCCAATTCCCAGTCTAATATTTATTAGGTATGAGGTAGACATGCATCTGAATAAAATATGACTTTTCTGCAAGAGATAAAGTTAAATCACAGAGTTTGAAATTATACTTGGGTTAATGCAGGCATAGTATATAACTAGAACTTAAGCCTGAATATAAAAATGTGATGCTTGTTTTGTTTTTTAAGCATTTTGCAAACTTCTGGAAGCTAAAAGAGCTGAGATTTCTGATAAAATGCTAATAAAACTACAAGTTCACATTCATTTACAAGGAGAGAGAAAACTTGAAAAAGACCAAGGAAGCATAGCAAACAGCTGTGCTCTTATCTGCTTGCATAAACCTAGAATCCAATTAAGGAAAAGAGATGGAGTGACATAGAAAACACCAGTGTGTAAGATGGAGAGGGACAGGATAATAGAGGGGTTCAAAGACAGGATGAAAACAAACAGAAGGTGGGATTAAATGCTTGGAAGACTTGCTTGTGGGAACTTACAGTATTCATGGATGTTTATTTTTCAGTTAGTTCTGCGGGAAACTCACATTTTCCACTTGGGAATTGCTGGTGAGCAGGCCAAAAAGTTCCTCATGAGATTTAGAAAGGCTGGAGGACTGTATTAAGATAGAGACACAAGGATGAGGGGTGAGGACAAATGGGACAAAGTCATCAATGCTAGTATTCCATTAGCATTTGTATATAAATGTGATGTCGCCTAATCCAAACAAGAGCTTTTTCCAGCAGTTAAGTGTGTAATTAATAACCATTCACCAAGCACATCCAACTGTCCAGAGTGCTTTTAAGGAGATGACATCAGAGTCTGGTGAGGATCCAGACATTCTGTAAACGTCTGAACAGAGGGACATTCTTGTGTTTGCACAGTGTCTGTAACACAAAGTCCCATCTCATCTTTACAGGAATCCCCTTATGGTCTGTTCAATTAATCTGACATTAACCTGTTTAAGTACTGATCTCAAGTCTGCTTTTTTGCCTAGATTTGTATGGTTTTATGTGAAAATGCTGTCCATATGTAGATGAATAAATCATCTTGTAAATACAATTGAGTGAGCTATTTCTGTTATTATATGAACAAGGATAAGTAATCTAGTGTATTTAAATTTCTGTAAGAATGCAGAAGTCAGATAGGCTGCTACCTTTTAGGTGAATGTAATATGTTACATACAATATTACATTACGTATCATATAATACACATGTGAAATATATATGATTGGTTTCACTGACATTTACCCCATTAATGTCATGAGGTACCATTCGGTACATAGTGTATTTGGTACTTGGTTACTCATCATATTTGTGCAAGTAAGCCTGTTTGGCTCATATCTGCCCCTTAGTTTATTTATTAAAATGGAGCAAATGTTATGTCTATAATTTTTCTAGTTTTGATATTTCTACCATAAAATTACAATTCATTTGTAAAGTGTGTTTTAAAATAACTGATGCTGCTGTCTAGTCTATGATGTTCTATCAAAAGAGATTATAGTAATAATAAGAATGAATTTATTGTCATAGCTTAGCATGTTAGCCATCTTACATAGTGTATCAAAAGTATCTGAGAATGTTGTCAGTTTTGTTTTTTATTTGTTTTCTTTGTTGTTGTTTTTTTTTTGTTATTAAGGTACTTTGTGAAATTAACTATTTCCCATTTCTGACATTTGACCTGTAATTAAAATTGCTGTTAGATTATCTAAGTCGTGGACCACCTATCAGATGCTAATTACTGCTAGCATAGCATAGCATAGCTAGAGTACACACTTCTCAGTACTGAGTATAGCACTTTTTACAATTTGTACTCTTCTTACACTCTCAGATCACACATTCATTTCTCTAGCAGAGAAAAACTGTTCTGCAGGGTATGCTGACACAGTGTACAGATCCAGGACTGAGCAGAACTGTACAGCGCTAATAATAATGTCCACTGTAAATATAAATGTTTTTACTGCCTGGCAACATAAATCTGTATGTTTAGCTGTTAGCAATTTGATGTACTTCTGATGACTTCAACCTCATCTTTGCTGAGTTTAAATTTGCATCTAAGTCAAGCCAGTTGTTATTATGTAATTATAGATCTGCATAGATGACACATACAGAAGACAAATTACATGAGAAACTTCAATTAGTGACTGGAAAGACTTACAGCAGATAATAGCAGATAATATAGAGTTGTACAGTCAATAGCTCTTGACTCAGTTAAACACCTCTTAGAGCCATTATGTTAGAAAATATATTCTCTACCACCCACATAAAAAAAATAGAAAAAAAATCCTATTAGGAATATTCTTCAGAATCTCTCCTTTAATAGAGGTTCCAAGGTTTATGCTAGCCTGTAGCATTTAGGGTGATCTATTGGTAGCATAGTAATATTCCCAACTACGTTTTTACTAATATGTAATAGAATGAAAATTTATTTATTGTACTTTCGTCAGATTTTTCTATGTTTAGCTAAAATGGTCAAACAAAAACTGTCTTTGTAGCAGTTCTTTTGCATTTTCCAAAGCCAGAGTGGTTGAAGCAGGAGGTATTCACCTAGTTGCAGTCTGCAAGGCACATGGACATGATGGTTTAATACTTATAGGTGGGAGGCTTTGATGCTTGGAACTGTAACAACAATCAGTTGAAAGCTGTGGCCACTTGAAAAAGTTAATTCTCAATGTTTTTAACACCACTAGATCACTAGCACCAGAAAAGCAAAGCTATGGAACCAGAATTCCTTTTGGTAACGTAAGACTTGAGCCCATTCAAAGTGAGTGAGCAACAAGAGCATTTTAACACGTGAATCCAACCTAAATGTGCCTCTAAATCCCATGATGCTCCTTTGATTTGTCACTTTTCTGTCTCTGTAAATAAAAGAGGGTTCATGTTATATTTAATGGTAATGCTAAGTGGTTTTCTTTCTCTTATCTTTTCAGAGTTGACTGATATGTTATTGTGAAGCTGTTGTTATATTCTGTACTTTGGCTTGAAACTCTCTGAGGACATAAACCACATGACTCTTCCAGCTTTAGCAGGCAACGGTGAACATATTGTGAGGGTCCCTGCCAGAGTTATTGCCTTTTATGGATATGTTTAGTTATCTGTCCATGTCAGTTTATTTAAGGGATCGTTTCCTCTCTCCTCCTTTAACTCTCTTTGGTATGTTACACTGCAATAAAACTTTGAATGGAAAAAAAAAAAATCTTGGTAATGAAACTTATTGAATACATATATCTGTCATGTTTTTACTCAATTTGACATTGTAGATGCAATAAAATATATTCTGTTGTGTACAAAATACTTCACTAATACTGTAATACATAATGAATATTAGTGTAAACTGTATGTTTACAGTATTATGCAAAGGAGAGGCTTAAGCATTAAATAATAAAATTGGGTTTAAGTGCAGCTGAAAGATTAAAACAATCAGATGTGCTTTTGTTTTTTGTTTAGATTTTTCTCGCATTTTGAACAGATCTTATAAAAGTTTAATCTAAAAGTTTTTTCCTCTATTTCAGCACGAGAGACTGCCGAGGTAAGCTTCCTCTAACCTACTCTACATAACAGGAAAGATTTTTGCATATTTCCTATACGCCAAAAACGACAAACAAATGCAGAAATCTATTAGTTAATGATTGATATAATACAAGGACAACTGACAGAAAAGCTCTCTTACATCTTCAGACTGGGCTCATCTGGGTCATCTGATCTCTCCAACGACACATCAACAAACCACGCTGAGTCCTATTTCATACGCAGGGAAAATAGACTGTCTGCAAGGAAGAAAGCAGAAGAAGAGACCTTGAACAATGACTATAAAAAGGCAGGTGAAGCACCAGGAATTTTTATACACACCATCAGTCTTGATTGTTGCTGATTTACAGTTTACAGAAATCAATCTATTGTGTGCACTGTGAAAATTGTGCTTTAGAGGTCCTAACAACAGCATATTTTGTAGATGTATGAAAAGGCACTGGCCACCAATCAAAGGCTGAAGTCTCGACTGGAAACAAATAAACAGGAGCTTACCCTGATCCAGGACCAGCTACAGAGAGCTCAGGTACAAGGAATCTTTAATGCTAAACATTTGTCATGAAAAACATCTCCCATATTTAATAAATCATGCTATGTACTTTTTATTGATTATCTAATGGCTGCAGGAGGAACGTCCAAACGACTGTGCGTCCAACATGCTTGAAGCAGAAAAAAAGGTAAGGCTTTGAAAAAAGGTCATGTTAATATGTCTTGAAAATTTCTCAGATTTTATATTTGTTGAATGATCTTCATAGGAAAGTTGGAGCCTTAAAAAGAGGATATCAGATATGGATGAACAGTTAAAGGTAATGATTAATAAATTCCTTAGATTTTGTTGCCTTGTTGTTCTCTTCCATGATTTAGGGTCTATTCATTGGTATAGTACGGGAGAATCTCTGACACTACTTGCACATATTGGACAAAGCAGTGAATCCGAACTGTGTGAAGTGTTTATGTGACCCGTTGCCGCAGTCTAAACTGTTTTGTCTATGATGGTTGTAGCTGACACCATTTGCCACCATCCTGTGTTGTTGGATGTGGAATATGTGAGCACTTTGACACTGCAGCCAATGAGTCATTACTATTCAGTGTAATACAACTGTCTGCTTTGTTTAGCCCATAAGAATGCAAACAATAACCTTTTGTTTTCTGTCAATAAACAGTCTTAACAAACACAAGAATCTGAAAATCAGCCTTCACAACAGAAAACACTGGGATGTGTGATAATGTATAAGCAAGTGTGTATAAATTCTTTTTTTATTAATATTGAATCTTTTTTAATACTGAATATTTTTTAATCTAAGGATAGTTACCAATGTGGACACATAAGCAGGAACTTCTGTACAAAATACACTTCGGAAGGACTTGAGCTTAACTGCCTGGTTTGTTAGGTTTAAATACCAAACGCACTTTGAGGAAGAACTTTGAGGGATGAAGATAAAAAGACATTTCAAGCTTAGTTGTAAGTCACAGTGCAAATTCGTATTTTCTGTCTTTCTGTAGACAGTTTTGGACTGTTTTTTGTCATTTTACTGACTGAAAATAATACAAAAAAAACAAAAACACTGCAGGTTAATTTTCCCCCTTTAAAGACCCAATTAAGATACCTGAATGTTTTTTTTAAACCAAACTAGCTTGTATACTATACTGTTAACATACTAGTTTGGTAAAAGTCTGTTTAGTGTTTAAGCAATTATTTAACTCTTTTCATATTTTGAAAAATTCTAAATGGATCAAGGTTACTGTAAAATCTGTACAAATTTAAGTATTTCTCTGCTTTTTCCACAGGTTAAAGCAGAGCTGAAGACGGAGAACCAGAGACTGAAAGATGAGAATGGAGCTTTAATCCGTGTCATCACTAAACTCTCCAAGTAAGACATGAAACCGGAGGTGAGAGGAAGAGGAAAGGACGCTAGGAGCCATATTTATATTTTTCATAAATTAAAAACATAAAGGAATCCTAAAAATCAACAGTAGTTCTCTCGAAATTCTGGAAATTTGAGACTATTCCAGAGGTTATTAGTGTGCATAGATATAAATGTGAAAAAGACAGTGTCAGTTCTTGAGTAATGTTAATGTTCATTTTAGAATGGCAACTTTCCTGTATTCACAGTAATTCAACGTAATCTTACTCACAAATATATACAACATTGTTGGGTATTTTTGTTTTGTTTTTGTACATTACCTAAATAAATACATGCAAATGTATTTTCAAGTGTTTTTCTTCACTTTTTTCCATGAGAATACACTATAGGCAGCAATAGAACCATTCAATGCTTTGTAGTATTGATCCACAATTTTCATATATTGATTTTTCATACCTGTTTAATACAATTCAGGGTCCCAGGGGGGTCTGGAGCTATTCCCAACTGTGATTGGGTGAGAGATAGCTATATCCTGGGTCAGTTGTTAGTTTATCACAGGGCCTTGTAGGATTCCAGTACTGTAAAATCCTCCATCACAAGTAAAAACAGGCTATATGTAACATGTCAATCCTACTTAAGTCTTAGTATGCAAGTTAAGTATTTTTTTATTTAATTATTCAACCAAAAGTACTGGTTTTAACTCTGATGGATATACATGTTAAATTAAATTACACAAAACGGTATTGATTCCTGAAAACAGGCAAAACATTGGAAAGTTGTTTCCATGGAAACTGCAATACTTAGTGTATTGCTCCACGTGCAGATCCTGAAAACTGGGCATAGATTTCATGTGATCACAGATGATGGATCACAGCTTTCGGCAAAGTAAGTAATTTATCTGGGAGGTTTACCTTGATGGATAGGGTCACAACTGATGATACTTGCCTCTTACACAGGCTAACAAATAAAAAAAGGCTTAATACGTAAAAGATTGTCAGAATGAAAACAAGAATGTTGCCTTTTTTTCCCAAACCAAACCCTGTATGTAAAGTATGAATTCATTCAAGGTGGGTAAAAATAGCCCAACCATTATCATCTCAAGGTCAATATAACGGATTTTTTTAAACGTTATTACGTGCTCTGCTTAAAGTTGCTCAGAAAGAAATTGAATATTGAGGACATAAGATATGTTTTATCTATATTTATTAATTATTCTAGAGATGCATTATATGACATGTTTTTTCTACCTAAACTTAGTTGAACACAAACTCCAGTTTAGTTTATCACATGTGTTGCGTCTGAATTCAACCTGTTTTCCATGAGCTGCTGCTCCATTTTGATTGAAACAGAAAAGATAAGTTGTTCAACACTGCCCCCCGTTGACCATAAGTGGAAAAGCCCCCTTGTGCATACATGTACACACACCACACAGGACACACACCGCAAAGCTACTTAAAATGCCTTTATTTCCTATGATAACAGTTTGACAACACACAGATATGTTCTGGCTCCCTTAAATACTTAATTTCTACATGTGTACAAGTTTTTGGTCTTTTTGTCAGCTTTTCTTGTTTGTTTTTTGTGTGTTTTTTGTGTGTTTTTTGCTGGAAAACGTGAACTTTGTAAGGAAACTAAATCATGCATTTCACAAAAAGGCACAACTATTGACACAACAAAACAAAATTCAGCAGTGACAAGCATTTGCCTTGTCTATGTTGCTTGGTAAGAGTAAAACATAAATGATTAGAACAAAAATCAGGTCTTTGGATGTCCTGCATTATGGCTATGTTGGCATAAGAGAATCAGAGCTGCAGAGGAATCATTTTAGAAGCAGCAGGTTGGCAGTATTGCATTGCGAATGTCGATTCTGCGCTGTTTGGGTCTGGTCTTTGCTCAGACCCAGGAAGACGGGGATTTTGTTGTCTGCACTGCTGTGACAAACTAAAATAATTCAATAACATATGTACAATAAACAAACAGGGAACTGTTTGATCTGTTTGTCCTTATGCAAAAGTACAGAATCTGATGGAATATAAGATAACTTCAACATGAGCTGCACTGACACACATTGTAAAAAAAAAATACTTTAATGAGGTCCTTTTTCACAAATATTACTTAAGCTGTCACACTGTGGCTCCCTCTCAGCCTCTTGAAAACAGAGATGAAGCTATGAAACCTTTTCAAATATGGACTGTTATGAAGATTTAGGTTGTTTATCCTCATACAATGTTTGCAAATAGACATTTATCTAAAAGTAAATGTCTAAAAAAAAGATATGGAAACAAATCCTCAGTTTGAAAATGTCACTATAGTAGAGAATGCACAAGTTTCATAACATCAGGTCATCTGATTTCAATCCATTAATAAGCGTTATCATTCAGAAAGTGGCATTTGTGGCAAAAACTGGTTATTAGGCTCAGTTACAAGAAGACAGCCTTAATATGGTGCAGTAATATTGAATATAAAAATGCTGGGTAATGAACAAACAGAAAGTCAAGGTTATGATTAGGTTAGGTTTATCCATAAATATAAATAGATCAAGTTGGATGGACTGTAATAGGAAGAAATACAATTTAATGAAGTTCAAAGAAAAATGGCCTTCAAGTCAGATCTAGGTTTGACACTCATCTGGCAGGAATAAAAAAACAATACACTTACGGTTCACTGAGACAAAAGTGGATTGAAATATATACAATCTACTGCTTAGTAACAAACGCATACTGAAATTAACAATAATTAACTGACTTGCAGCCTGAGAATATTGTAATAAATATTGCATTTAGTACAGACAACACAGAATCAAAGACAGAAAAAAAATCACAGTCATGCAATATTTTCAAAACTTTGTGGGTTTACATGGGGCACACAAAGCAAGCTTTTCATCAATCACTGTAAACTCTAACAAGAATTATTACACCCTTTAAGTCCCAGTCAGAAAAAATACATACACTTTGCAGTCAGTGCAACATTTATTTTAACTCTATATTTTATTATCAAAAATGACACAGAACATAAACATAGATATACACAATATAATGATAGCTTCTCTTCAAAACATGCTATTATTTACATCTTTTTGTAATTACATGCTGTAGCATATTAACAACTCTGTGCATTGCATTATTTTAACAATAGAAGATGAAGTAGTGTTCTGCAGTTCACCTTAACTTAAATACCTCCAACAATACGGAAGCCAAAAATACTTTTCATAAGAACATGAATGCTCTGTTCTAAAATTGCTGTTTATTACTGAACAATCTAAAACCATGTTCTCTAGAGATCATCATTTTTGTGGTTTACATTCCCTACCCCGAATTTTTCATTTATCCAATTCAGTGAGAAAACCAAAATGTGTTGGTATTTAGGATTAACTGATAACTTTTTCATGGATTTTATTTCATAAACAAAAGAAATTTAAAAATTGCAGATAATGACTTTTTTTTTTTTTTGTACATTTCAGTAACGTGTTTTTTCACAGCAAATGTTTTAATTAAGATGCTATTTAACACTATTAGGCAGGATTTTTGTGTGCATGTTTCAGGCTTAAACCGTTAAACCATTCACTTTAAATAGAGTGATGTCTTGTGTGTCGAGTCATTGAATTGTGGGTTTATCGTCAATAAAACCTCAGACTGAATGTATGACTGAATGGCCCAATGATTACAGATGTGAGGTGCACCTACCACTGAGGGTTAACACATTATGCACAGATTAATCCCACCGTAATGGTTAATACATGGATCTTGTTACAGTTATTTAAAAGTAATTCAGATTTTATGTTTTTCCTTAAGAATTTTACTCACATTGAACAAACCCCACAATGTTTAAACAATTAAACTACTTTTTTAAAATTTATGTAACTTGGGCAATAATATGCATGTTTGTGTTTAGCATCACATCAATCTGCAACTTTGTTTATTTTTCTCCTTTCTTGTAATTTTTTTTATTATTGTAAACTATCCAATAATCTTTTTAAATTTCTCTCTGAAGATGTGTCCAGTGAGATACAAATAGATTTGGTTGGGAATAAATCTATCCAAGCTGCCTTTTTTTCTCTTTTTTTTAATCGTTTATCAGCAACATGTCGAAATTTGTCATTTGAATGAGCTTGACTGCAAAATCTGAGCAAGATTAATTTAAATTTAACTCAGTGCTGAAAATAAAGTTTTTGCAAATAGACATGTTGAAATGAATTACTTGCAAAACAAAGAGAAGTTTCATGTTTAAAAATTCACCAGTATTGAAATTATAACATTAAGTTTATTGTAATGACTTAAACACATTCTCTGATAATCAGCAGCTTTTAGTTAATAATTGATTGTGTCCATTCTTGCTTTCAATCCTCTGCACATTATGTGATGAAAGTAGAACACATTTGGCTCCAGGATCACAAAGCTTGTGTTTGGACTGAACACTATCAGTAACATGAAATACCGTGAGGCATGATACATGCTCGATCCTGTAGCTCTATTTAAAGCAGATGGTACATGATGTAAAGGTGTATTTTCATGTTTAATGCACTGTAGTACTTGTAATGTTTAAATTTTACAAACGTTTTATACTTGATTCACATTCTTTTAAAATGGGATAAACTACAGCATTAATCAAAGGCAATAATCTGATTTATGTATTCCAGTGTATTTTTCCAGTTTAAAAAATGGCACCATTGCATTAAAGCAACAGCATAATTTAAACTAAGAAAACTTCTTACGATCATTTTTAGAATAAATGACAATTCTAGCAATGTCTTTCATTCTTTCAAGGACCTATACAGTTTTACATCCAAGTGGTCAACACAGCTCAAGCCTGAAATCTGATGGCACATTCACATTATCCCTGACAGAAGAATATATAGCCTCTTAAAGATGAACAGTTAACCTATTATTATGTCTCAGAGAGTGTCATTTCAGAAAGGCATCCTTGTATTTCTCTCCCATTTTAAATCTATCTGAAGAGATGTGTTGAATCTTAATGTCAATATGCCATCATGGCAAGATTAAATAGACAAAGATCATACAAGTGTGACATCCCTGCTAAAATGCTCAGAAATTATAGGCAGACTTGCATTGAAAATATATTCGAAAATGGATTGATGCATTTAGTGACTTCAACCTGATTCGGTCTTAGTTAAATCTGGTTGCTCTAATAGATGTAAACCGACTCAATGCTCAAAACTACAGTACTTTCTATTGCAGATTATAGCACATTTATTAGCAAGATACAATACTGTGGTGTGTGTAGAGCAGTGGGAAGTTAAGTAAAGCATGCTCTAGAAACTAAAGCTTTTGATCCAGCATTGTTTTTACCAAGATACCTATGTAGTGTCAGTACACTAAAATTTTAGTTTCTAAGTTTCTTTAAAATGAAAGAAAGACCATTAGTCAATCATTCATTAACCTCTCACCCAGAAACTAAAAACTTTTTTTTCTCTCAAAACACTATGTCTGAAATCCAAAGCTTAAAAAAGAGTTTCCTTGACTCTACCATGAATAAGAGGATATCCTAAGATGTCTTTTTTTTACTATTATTTTTGCTGAGCAGGATTCATGACAAGTAGTCATCTGTTAAGTCATGGAATTCATGCAAAGTGGAGATAGTGGCTTCATTTACTGAATAAGAGCAACAGCTGGTTGACGGAGTGTGTTACTTCTTTGCATTCAGCTTTGCAAGCTGACCATCAATTTCCTCCTCTGGCTGCAATACGTGCCACTGGGCAATAGGGCGGCGTGGATTAGACAGCATGTCTGACCAGTGCTTAAGACCTAAGCCAGTAGCCTTGCTGCCAACAAAGATCTTTCCGATGGCGTCGTTCTTACCTATCTTGTCATAATCAAACACTGTGACTGCAACCAAGATTTTCTGGGAAGAGAGAAATAAAATAAAAAAAATAGTGATTTCTCGGGCATTGATAGAAAATTCACCCCTGAATCAAGTATACATGTTTTTCCTTTTGTCAATCGTATCTATTTATCAGAATTGTTTTAATAGCAAATCTTCCTCCAGAAATCGTTGACAGGTTACTCAAGAAACTCTATAAACGTTGTTGTTAGTGTTGACTAAACTATTTAATTTTAAGATTATCACATTGCAGAAGGATAAGAGATTTATCATGGTCTGTGAATCACAACAATTCTGTGGCTTAATCGTGCATGTAATCATACTAAATAATGCCATTCCTGTAGGTTAAAGTGCAAAAATATCTGCAAACTAGCAATGCCAGACAAAGAGGAGATCAAAACCTATCAAGGTCATTTGTATGTATTTTGAGTAAAAGGACAGAAATTAAGACTGTTAAGTACTTCAAGAGGTAACTGGGAGGCCAGTGATGTCAAATAAGGTGTTAACAACTCATTGGACCAGGATTGTAACTCATGCATCAACAGTTCCTCATCAGATCATCAGATCACCAGCTGGGCATTAGCATAGGATTAGGATGGATGAGATACTCCTCCATTTCAAGGCTGGCCTTTTCAAGCTCAGTTACCTTGGTTACTAGCTTACCAAAGCTAACAGAATTAGCTGCAGCGCTGGCATCTCTTCTTTTACATTTACCAGATATTAACCTGTCCATGCTAATGCCTAGCTGAGACGATACAGGATCATGTGAGTAACTGCATAACATGCATTAGTTACCTCCCAGGTTTAAGAAATAATTATTTTCTCATTTGCCAGCAATTGTTCATTGAACAGACTAATTGGTTGGATAAGTAGCTGACTGATCTGTTATAAATTTATAGTTTCTGCAAAATGCTTAATAATCTTATAACTTTCAGTATTTATTTAAACTACAGTCAACAGAAAAATAATTGGAACATATAGAGGCACAGAGTCATGGCAGAAATGGTTGGTGCTACTGCTGTACCTAATTCAGGGCTGCCTGTGCCAGAGGAGACCAGTGGGCCTACATGTGGATTGATATCAATGCCATGTAACCAGCTCATTAGTTCTAGACTGTGGCATTGCTGTTGCAAAACATTGCTTGTATATGTTATGCAGTCTGGACACCATGTGCCAAGTACCATTTACTTCCAGTATTTCTGAGGAAAAAAAGCAACATTCTACAGCCGACATTTTCAAAACTGGCAAATTGATTTAGGGATGAACTTTCATTTTAAGACATTATATCATTAAAATGTGATTGGGAATTTATTTATAAGAAATTAAATCATATTAGTTTGGTTCAAAAAATTTTATTTGACTTATATAGTACCTGCATCTGCTCCAGAGGGATTTCAAAGCTGAAGGATTCATTATAGTATGGATTAAGGGTGTTCTTCTTCACTGTTGTCTTCTTTTTCTTCAAACGTTTACCTCCCTGTAACAGCTGGATCTTTACATAAGGATCTGAAAGAGACATCCATATAATCACCAAAAGAGACCACAATCACTGCTATACCTCTCAGTTTAAAGGAGCACAGCCATTAAGCTCTATTGGTGGTTTTCTGTATGCGCCTAAATACAGTATATTATTGTCAAAAAGAACGTGCATTAAATCTTCATAAATACTTGAATTAGAAGTCTGGTGATTTTTTGTTTTGTTTTGTCTTTTTTCTTTGCTTGTCAGTTTTTTAAGTTGTCTTTTGTTAGTGTATATAAAACAACATAAAAATCACCTTCCTAGGGGAGATTGTTTGAGTCAAGTATTGACGTATCTCTCACTCTATAAGTAACTATGCCTGTATCTGTATTTGTGTTATATCAAATGAGCTTAAAGCAACATGACTTCCCAGTTATCTAGATTTCCTTTTTCAGGTAATTTTGGTGTTTCTTTGAGTTTTTATTTGTTGTCTGTAATAGATCATATTTTAAAAAAAAACTTTTTCCCAATACTGACCGATAAAGACATATTAATAAACATCCCATTAAGTAAGATTAATTCACTGCACAAGCAAATTTGAATGTGTTAGGGACAAATATGCATCTTCAAGTAAACTTTAGGATGCATCTTTATATTCTGTTTAGTCCTATTCCTACAAACATGCAATAATCTAGTATTTGTTGACAACAAGCTAACTTTGGATGTTTTTCTACCAGATAAGCCGCAGGCGTCCATCTTTTTTAGGTTCTTTGCCTCCAGGATGCAGACCGTGAGTTTACCCGCTGTGGGGACGTAACGAAGGGAGATGCAGATGTCTCCAAGTTTTTCAGGCTGAACAGACAGCACAAAGAAAGAAAAGAGAAATGACAAGCAGACGTATTCATCAGACAACCGTACACTGCTTGTTTGATGAAAGGTTTGGGCAAAATGCTCTATTGAGTATGTGACATTCTCTTTTTCTGATGCTGATTTTACTTTTGATCTTGCAGCATCACTGGCAGAGTACTTGCTGGCATTACACTCTTTTGTCACTTTATTTAAAAATCCTGAGTATCACATTTATTAGTATCTACAGGAATGGCTATTTTCCTAATAGTTCACAGAAAATGTCTTAAATTTTACAGAAAATATAACACAGCAGTATTTCTGCATGAAAAACACCAGTTCATTCATTTTCTAAACATGATAATAAATAAATGTATAGATTTGAATTATAACCCCACATTGTATGTAGCTCTCACCACTAATAGCAGTTTGTTGCAAACTGTTTATTCATATTTGATGCAAGAATTAATTACTTCATTGATGCATTGTGGTTCATCTGAGATAACCAAGATATGAAGTGTAATCATTTACAAAATAGTATAAGAAAAGAATAGATAAGCATAAGTGATAGGCCAGCTTATTGTATTGTTGCTTATATTTTGAAAAATTAATAGGAAGTTTATGTCTAGATTCTATAAGGCTTCCAAGGAATTTGTTGACAACAAGAGTATAGAGAATATTAGTGTTCTTTGAAATCATGATTATAGTCAATTTGATCTCAAACAGCACCTCCTCTTGATCAGCACTCTCCAGGTCACGCCACTCTTCGATCGGTCGTCCAAGGTCAATTGTATTCATGGGCAGCTTCACTTCTCCAATGACGTCATGTTTGGAAAATCGGTCATAGTCATACACGGACATGCACAGGGTCTTGCCACCCAGCTCTTCATAGGGCACCTAAATTACAAAAACATTGTTGTTTATAGAAAATCGTCAAAACTTTATCCAATATAGCGCAAAAAAATTTATGAAATGAAAAATACTTTTTTAATCCCACAGGGAAATTGCAACAAACTGCAAACAATAATTAATTAGAAGAAGACATTGTTCCAGAGGGTGATGGCTGCTGGGAGGAATGATCTCCAGCAGCTTTCTTTCCTGCATTGGACTTGATGTAGACTCACACTGAACGCACTGTTGTTTCTTTACTGTTTTGTGTAGAGGATGTGAAGAATTGGCTATTATTTTCCCCAGTCTGTGCAGCATTCTTTTCTGGACAATCAGCTCCAGTTACCTCCAGCACAGAACCAGCTTTCTGGATCAGTTTGTTCAGCTCTTTAAGTCTCTGGTTCTGTGGCTGCTGCCCCAACAGATGGCTGCAAAGCTGATAGCACTTTTCACAACAGACTTACAGAATATATATACTGTTTATATAACATCTTGGTGCAGTTATTGAATGATCTTAGTGTCTGTTGCTTTATCAGTCTAGTCTGTTGTCTAGCTGAACTCCAAGGTACTTGTATTCCTCCACTACCTCCACCTCTTCTCCCAGGATGTAAACAGTGTTTTCTTCGCTTTTGTACCTCCTGTAGTCAACACTCATCTCTTTTGTTTTGTCTGTTCTGAAGAGTCATCACTATTTCTGCAGATGTCAGGACTGAGATTTGTATTGGAAGTCGGAGGTGTACAGTGTGAAGAGAAATGGTTAAAGTGCTGTCCCTTGTGGTGCTCCAGTGCTGCTGACCATCTCAGACACACAAACTTTCAGTCTCTCAAACTGTGGTCTGCGCCTTGAACTTATCCATTTTTTTTTTTTTTGCAAGCTTAGCTAGCAATCTCACGTTACCCATGACCACTGAAAGAAACGCTTAAAATTTCCACCATTTTTCTCTCTTACTTGCTTCTCCCTTGCATGCTTTCCACTTTCTATTCAACTCGATTTGGATTTAGTGTGTTATTTTAGTAATTATCTTGGTTTTGCAGAGCTTACTTAGTCGATCCTGCTAGCAGGATACACAACTCCTCCATTGACATGGAAAATAATTATGAGTCTTGAAAGAGTCCGAAGTACATGGATACATTAGCACAGCCTCCAAACCAGCATGAAAATATGTTTTTTGAAAATGAACTTGACGTTATTTGTCTTAAAAAACAAAACAAAACGTGGATTGTATCTAAAAATGAAAACGGTATGATTAGACCTATTCCGGTTTTAATATTGTTTTAAGAGTTTATTCCAGTAAGTGTTCACACGTTCTTGTAGAATCAGGATCTAGACTTCCATTATCTGTAAAAGCAGTAAGTATGAAAAATATTTAAAAAAAATAATAATAAGTTGAAATGAAAAGAAATGCAAATTTACTTTTAAAAAAAAAACTTATCTTATACAAATTATGTGTCCTAATGGAATGGAAACATCCTAAAAAATAAAACAAACATATTATACTCAGCCTGACTTGAAATGTAGGTAAGAACTACTTTGCACACAGCATTAGTAAGAAAAAGCCAAACTAAATCTTCACTGTGACACAATAAATACAACTCTGTGAATATCTGCCTGTGAACGACAAAGAAGAGTTATTCTCTTTTGTTCCACCCATTATTTATTGTTGCTAATTTGTGAGCTGTGGGAGCTTGAAGCCTGACCTAGAGCTACCAAAGCAACTTGTTAAGTCTCTGTGGGGTTCATTAGAGAAAATAGGAAAGAGCAGCATGTATTCTGATCATGCTGGTCAGTCCAGACAAACCGGACACAATACAGGGAATTAAGATGACCTTTTGCCCTATTCTTATACAAAAACACTAACTTTCTCACTCTTCTCCACTATATGATCATTATCGGATGTATGACTGTCTTTCTTTGTTGATGCGGCATTAGGGATTAGGATGCACACCTTTCCTATTTCAAATTCTGTAACCTCTGCAGCTGTAATCATAACACAGACAATGACAGAGAGAAACTTACCTTGAAAACAAACGTCTCATTGAAGACAGGATTTAGAGTTTTCTTGTGCACCTTTGTGTCAAACTTTTTCTTCTTATCAGGCAGCAGCAGGACTTTAACATAAGGATCAGAGGTTCCACCAGAGTCCATGGACATCAGATCTGCAGCTTGAAGAATACCGACTGTGAGCTGTAAACGTAAAATTAAACATGATGTTAGGAACAAGAGTACTGATGACTGTTAATCAAAAAGAAATCCAATATTTGCATGAGACTTAGTGGTCCAGACTGGCTATAGAACACAATCTGATGAATTTAATTCTTAAAAATCAATCACCACCAAGTCTCTTGGTTTTGGTCAGGCAGTCAGATGTCATAGTATGGTAACTTGAATAAAACTATTATCATTTGTGTATAAAACTATTATTGTCTGTACTACAAAACATGTGTTTTAATCTCTTTCAATAAAATATGTACATTATTGTAGTTATTAATCAGGTTTTGCACATTGATGCCTAATGTTTAAATTTTTATTTCAATAATCACAAACATTCAGCTTAGTTGTTAATGTTACATCCTGCTATTACATCTCTATGCGGCTTAGCTATTCTTAGAATGTCGTTTAAATAAATCAGTTTTATATCTTGGATCCATTTTTTTTTTTTTTTTTTTGAAGACTGATCAATTTAACAAAGAACTTGTCCAGAAATAACCAGGTATTATACAACTAGATCTTCACTTAGTCCTAAGCTTAAACACACTTTTTGCTCTTTTGAAAGCCTCATGTTGTCATTTACTCACCCTAACTGGAA
>JBAMHW010000003.1:16213790-16254938 GCA_037177495.1 Rhadinocentrus ornatus
GACTCTGGCAGTGCTCCTCCTGTTCCTCTTTGCACAAAGGCGGAGGTAGCGGTCCTGCTGCTGGGTTGTTGCCCTCCAATGGACTCCTCCACGTCTGCTGTAGTACTGACCTGTCTCCTGGTAGCGCCTCCATGCTCTGGACACTATGCTGACAGACACAGCAAACCTTATTGCTACAGCTCGCTAGGGCTGTACAATAATTCAAAAACAATATATATCCCACTATATTTTTATTCAATAACGGTGATATGAGAAAATGTGCCAAACTTCAGAAGAGCTTCTTTAAGAGCATATGAATAAATTTCAATGTCCATCTACGGGATTCCTGAATTCAGTAAAGCAAATACATTGGGACAGAGTATTTGATAGTTTAATGATCAGTGCTGTTATAAAATGCTGTTAGATAAAGGCAGAGTATGAATTCCTTAGATTTTACAATGCAGTTCTGTTCTAACTTGCAAAAACGGACTTGTGCTAGGGCTGGACAATAATTCAATATCAATATATATCGCAATATACTTTTATTCAATAACGGTAATATGAGTTTTGAACAAATTTCCAATATTTCGAAATGCATACAGTATTAGATTACAGCGTTTCACTGACTGGCGTTCAAGCCGAACAGAAAGAGCTGCAACATATTGGCTACGTTAGTGATGACTTACACCACATGAGCCTGACCAATGACCAAGCCAAGCAGTAAAGAAAAAAATTATAATGCAAAATTGACTGAACAAGCTTCTACAAGCGAAGACAAAGCAGACGAACTAGTTAAGAGAAGAAAGACTAACTCGGTGGTACGGAAGTGGTTTGGCTCAGTGTCGCCAACTTAGCGACTTTGTCCTGTTCGTTTTCACTCCCCTCTAGCAACTTTTAAAAAATAATTATATTTAAGGGACTAGCGACAGATCTAGCCACTTTTTATGATATTATTGGAAACTTTTGGGGACTGACGCCCCCCCGTCCAAAAGCACTTATACAAGACTTGGTCCTGACGCAGCCCTCAGCTGCATTCAGAGCAGGAGATCAGCCCTGTTTCATCATCAGACTTAAAATGAAACGTACAAAACTCCTGCTGGCTGATCCCGCGCTGGCTTACCTTCAGATATTAATGTCTATTAATGAACAGTGTGAACAAAAGTATTTAAAAAGTTAAAGTGTTGACATGTTCCAGAATCCTAATTAGAAAACGAATTACACTTAATAAAATTAAACTAAAAAACAAAGAAAATATCGACTGAAGAATTTTTTTTTTTTTTTTATTATTCTTTGCTGATCAGGCACTCTAGAATATGCTGAGAGTCGGAAGATGAAACACCAATTGTTTCTCACTCTTTTTTTTGGGATCAATTAGGATACTAAGAAAACATTAAACCCATTTATTTACCAGAAGTATGATATATATTGTAGTAATCTAAATTAACAATAACATTTGGATAACACTGTCATGCCTTCATGCTCATCATAAACTCAAAATGGTGCTAAAAAAAAATCATTAGCAAGTTAATCTGCAACCATGATGATGCCCAAGGGGAAAGATTTAAATGAGAAAAGTTTTGACAGAAAAATTAATCAAATGAATAAACTTTTAAGGAAGCAAAGAGAATATACAGTATGACTGGATATATTCTCTTTAATTCATAAAATTCAGACTCAAAAAAAGTTAAATAAATAAAATAAATAAAATAAATAAAATAAATAAAATAAATAAAATAAATAATAAAATTAATAAAATAAAACAAATTAACCATACACCACAGTGTGTTAAGTCAAAAGCGATTAAGTTAAGGGGGGGAACATTTTAGATATGATTTTTTTATTAAGATTTAATAAGAGAATAAACACCTAAATGTGCCAGCAGAAGTGATGTGTTCCCAGTTAAAAGACCATTTCCGATTACTTTCTGATTACAACATTGTGAGACATCACAAGGAGTGTGAGTTTTACAGAGGTTAACAGTCACAAATTAGAGATATACACCATGTATCTCCTGAAGCATATAATATGCAATGTGTATAAGGATATCTATCAAAAAATAAAAGGGAACCGTTTGCATAAGGACAGGCGATCTGTCCAGGGTGTACCCTGCCTGTCGCCTGCTGATTGCTAGGACAGGCTCCAGCTTCCCCACGACCCTGAATTGGACTAACTTGTGCAGAAAATTGATGGATGAATGGACGGATGTTTGCATGTGTTCGAGAACGATCATGTGATTTCTTTATTGGTTCACAGGCCACAGATCAGTACAAATTACCTTTTCCAAAAAGTTTATTCCTTCAGACTTTCTTATATTATAAGGTAGAATTGAGGAAGATGCAGACTTTTTGTAGTTGAGGCTTATAGGCAGTGGGCCCACAGACCATTGTTGCTAGGCAATCCTGACTGTTTCTATCAGGAGTCCACAATTACCCACAACCTGTCTATAGCTGAGGTGACCAGCCTGTCAAATAACCACTTGGCTCCAAACCAGTGTCAAGTCGCTGCTCAACAAGTGGGCATGGGCATGATATGACTGCAGACTCCTACCACTGAGACGTGATGCATGACGGTTATGAATAAAGTTTAGATACAGCAGGGTTTATAACCTCTGACATGGAGCATGTCAGCAGCTAAAATGAAAAGGAATGCAGGCAAGGACAACACCTTTATTGTCATTATTGATCTAATGGAGGAAAAACTGAATACTCTAACTTCCATAACTTAAACCGTGTGCTTTTTTGCTTGCATGTAGAAAGCAGCAACTACACTGAAACATGCACCTACCTTCCCTCTCTTATTTTAGTACACCGTTAACCAATGTACCATTAGCACACAGTCCCTATCTGCCTTTGATTTCTGCAGCCCATCACTGGCCAGTGTCACTCAGCCATAGAAAGGAAGAAGGCTCTAACCCATCCTAATTAACAAGTATGCTCAGGTACAGAGCATATAGTGAGAGAACAGTTTGTTATCACTAACCTTCTTTAAATATGCAGAAAAATCCTCTAACATAGCTATGTTCTTGTGTTCTTGTGATTATTTCCATGTGACTCAACTGTATATGAATCTACGAAGATAACAGAAACAGGACTCACCAGTCAGATGTGGTATTTCCCCTAAGAGGTGGCCCATCCAATATCAATAAGTGTTTGGGATACAGTTCCTCAGAGCTGTGGTAACATAGCCTGATCTCTCCCATAAGCAGAGACTGCAGTCTCCTCTCACTTCTCACTGCAGCACTACACCCCCCCTCCTCCCCCTCCTCTTTCCAATGCTCACCATCTCCCCCATTTTCCACCCTCCCATCACACACCTCCCTATTTCCCCTCTGTCTCTTTGTCAATGTACTCATACATGCAACCTCTTTCTTTCTCGCTATCCATCTTTCTTTTCCCCAACCTCATTTGCGATGCTGCTCACGCAGCTGATTGCAGCATGCCACTTTCGTCTAGTATTCGAGGGTAGTTGTAAAAGATCAATAAGCACAAGCTCCAGGGTGAGGGGCTTCTGAATACAGCTATATAAGAGAGGAAAACAAGCGAGGTACGCAGGAGGATGGCTGACAAACTCTTAAGGTTCCGCTGACTTTATCACATCAGCTTAACAAACGGTATTACACTAAGCTCGTACAATTAATTGGATCCTTATAATTGATCTCAGAAATGCTATATAACTCCTCGGAGAGATTCCTCCATGATAAACCATTCTAAACAAGCTGGAAGGAAAAAAGAATGATTTTGCCAACTTGATTTTGCCTTTTGCTGACCCCTCTGGAGACTCATCACTGATGACTGGAAGTAAGCAGATTGCAAAACATCTTCATTTACAGTACAAACAACATGCAAACCACAGTGTTGAGCAAAACAATTACTCTACTTCATAAATATTTGGTGTGTAATTGAGAAACTTTTACAAACACAGAACTGATCATATGAGGCTTGAATATGGAAAGTTAGATATAACTTAGCGTTCTGTATTTTGGCATTGCACGTTTTCTGCTTTTTATACTGACATTTCATATTCACCATCTTTAATTTTACACATGTTTGAGCTGTTTTCACTTCCAACATTCAGCCTTTTCTCTCGGCTTTCTCAGGAAACCTTCCCTCCATCCCTACTCTCCTTGGGGAAATACCAGTCTGTGTGCTCTGTTTCAACTAACTGTCTGTTTGAGGCGGCCAGCCTCATTTCAGGTTACAGTGCAATTAGCTGCTTCTGCCAGAGGAGGGCAGAAACCTCAAGTGAAACTGCTGCATCACAGTAACCATAGTCTTTTTTTTTTTCTTTTTTTTTTTTTCTTTCTTTTTTTTTCTTTTCTTTTTGTATTTCACCAGAGCACAGAAAAGTTGTGCCAAGAGGCATTTATCTTCCCTGTTTCCACCCAGTGTGTTTTCATCTGCTCAATGCATTTAGCAACACTGAAAGTGACACAGCTCACAATGTTTAAAATAAACCATTTAACTGCAGCTTTATGTAAAAATGTACAATGTCAAGGTCTTATGGTAAAGTACACAGTGATGTCTCTAGAATTTAAAAACAGGGGGGTCTCAGCCCTTAGCAAACCCCATACAAAGTTGCTCGTATTAGCCAGTAGTAAAATTATGATGACAGTGAGTTAAAAGCAATGTTGAAGAGAAATGATTGTAATGATTTCCAGTTACTGTTATTTTAGACATAAAGCTGTGTGGGACATGGGGGAAGTTAGCATGACCTCATTCTCTTGCTGAGTTATTCTAAATATAATGATAGAAATACTAAATGTTTTAATAGAACAACTTTATAACTTTAGCTCTGTTAATTTTTCCATTTTTTATACCTGCTTTGTCATAGTTGGGTCACTCACACTTACTTTTAGGGCGTATATAGTTAACATGTTAGCATACATTTTTTGGACAGTGGGAGGAAGTCATTGGAAGTCAGTGGGGGGTTCAAATGGGAAACTTAACTGTGCTTCATTCCAGACACGCTTACTAACACCACAATCATCACAAATAGTGCTCTTTCCGTGACACCTAGCATTACTTTTAAAGTATGCTTTAGTTTTTTGTGCACCAAAATTGGGGAGGATTTGTCATCTCCTTAGCACATGTGGTATTATTTCAAGTACCAAACCATGTAATCACAAGAGCTTGAATGAAGGCAACTGGACTTCTATATACTTAGGAGTACTAAAGGAACATTTACATGTTAAGGATCAGAGATAACATGGTGTGACTGATTCACCTGTTGGTCATTGAGATCATTGTCACTTGTGAATTGTTTACCTGCGTGACCAAACTGTTTCGGTCACAAAATCCAAAGTGTGGATGGTTGTGAGATCTTCTTTAGAGGATGTCGAGGCTTCGTTGTAGTTGCTAGAAAGGTGAAATCTTAGGTCACCTCTGTTCAGGGATGGTTTTCCAGTTTAACATAGCTGGCTTCATCAACACCTCTCTAAAACCTTCTGTCTTACAAAATGTGTACATTACTAAAAGATTGTCCTTTATTCTTGAGATGCAGATGGGCTGCCAAATCCTGACCTGTAGAGATGGTTCTCCTGTGTTGTGCCGTGGGTTTATGAAGTAGTTGTTTGGTCTCTCCTACATATTTAAAGGTCTTAGCTGCACTGCTCTGCATACACAGTCCCACTCAGCTTGTCTTTGGGTGTTTTGTTCTTTGGGTGAACCAGCTTCTGTTTGAGGGTGTGGTTAGGCTCAGTTGGGATATCCAGAGGTTTCAAATGCCTCCTTGATGTGTTTTGTTCATTGAGTTTCCTCACTGCCCTCGTAGGAACATTTTACCGTGACCTGGGTAACTGAGAATCTACACCAACATAATCATATTTTTCTAAGCCTTAACATAAACAGGTTTTTAGATGCCTAAACTTTACCAGCAAGCAAGTGAAGATTAAACTAAATAAAGTGTCATACATGTACATTATCAGTCAACAGTTTGGACACACCTACCCATTAAATGTGAATGAGTTCTGATAGTTTCATGAAATGTACTGACACAGTATTCCTATTTAAATTTCATCATGGTGGTGTGGCTGTCAGGTAGAAATTTATTTAACTGGACCTTCCTGTGTGGAGTTTTCGTTTAAATTTAGATTAGATTAGTATCCCTCATGCTCTCCATCAAAACTCCACCCTCACACTGAGATAAGTCATGAATTCCTGAAACACGGCTTTGACTTGATCAGCAGCAGGATACTTTGCCCACCAACTGGCGTGTAATAACATGAGCCACAAAAACATTTTTGGTTAAGAAAACAGTGACAAAGTAAACTACCATCTGATGCCAAAGTGACTCAGTGTAAATTCACTGCATATAGCATTCAATGGACAGCTATGAAACTTTTCAGGTTTTAATTTCTTATAGATGAAGATATTTAACTTTTGTGGTGTCACAGCATCTGAGTTGCTGTCAGATGAGCTCCCCGATAATAGTTCCTCCCTTATTCCACGAATGAGTGCTCGCTGACTGCTATGTGCTGCAGATGAATGATGATTAAAAATATCAGCACTCAGAAATGCATTTTATAATAGCTTTAATTAGCAATGTAAGAACCTCTTGTTAATTTTATTCAGCAATCATTTCTCTAAATATGTCACAAAAGCTTATTTAAAAACAAACAAAAACACTCAAAATTACAGAACATCTCTTTAGATAAATCAGTTGTAATACAATTCAACAAATTTATCTTATCAACTACTCAAGAACATCCATATATGAAAAAGAAACCCTCTCCCTCCAACTCTTTCTCTTCTTAAAGCACAAGTCCAGCCTGAGTTCTGGGCTGTGTTGGGAGGCTGATAAGAGCAACACGCAACTACCGTCAAAGCCCCACACCACAAACATGTGGGGACAGTTTCAGCCAGTGAGTACCTATGCTGAATTGAGCTGAGAGATTTTGGTTGAGATGACTTGTCTCCTCTGAGACAGCAGAAGGGGATGTGGGAAACACTGCACCTCTTCCAGCTCCTGCAGGGAGTGCTGCAATGCAGGGGTGTAACAGAGAAATACAAAGCTATCAGACAGTTTGCCCAAAAGTCAGTCACTCAAAATCCCACCATCATGACTTCTGCCTTCTTTTCCTCACTGCCTGTATATTTTTTATTTCAGTATAGTTTAGCGTTTTTCCTCCCAGAGGTCTTTCTGTAGACACATACACACTATATACGTTCTCACAAGCACACTTAAGTGGTAATACTCTGACCAGTCATTACTGCAGCATAGGAAACAGTAAACAGAAAGCACCATATGGTTGTAGTTGGCACACCATCTGCAGCAATAAGCAACCAGTCAACAAGGTGTCAGTGTGTTTTATTCTCCGGTGCAAGTTGTGTCTGTATGCTAGGGGATGTTTTTATGTAGCATGTTGGATAGTAGTTTGAAATTCTTGTCCATTGACAACAGCTCTTCGCTCTGAGTTTCCGGAAGAGTGACATTACTGTACCAATCTTCTAAGTGAAAGACAGTGTGTCTTGTTAAAAAAAAAATTTGGAAGTACATATATATATGAGTCAACTCTACTACTTGCTAGGTAGCTGTTTAAATGATCGATAAGTTAACAAGAACACTATAAATTGCAATAATACAAATAACAGTAAACGTTAAAGACGTTTCTGTAGAAACAAGAGGTCAAAAGTGTAAAATGTGACCAAAATGAAGAACCTAGCTTAGGTTGAGGGAAACACATTATAGAGAAGTCTTTTGTGCAAAGATCTTGATTAGAAATGAGCACAAGTTTTTTGGGCAAATCCATGTGAAAACAAGTTAACTTACATGGGAGGGTGAACTGACCCAGAAGTATGTACAAAGATGATATGCTTGCCCATTTGCCCTAGCAACGAGAAAAACAAATTTCAGGGCTTTCATTTGCAAAAGTTGCAACAAGAAAAAAAATCAGTTACTGATACTAGCCATGTTTACATGCACACAATGTCTTCAATCAGATTAGAATTTCCAGTCAGACCTTTACTGTTTACACTGACCTTGAAAAAGTTATTCTGATGATGTGCATGTACATGCATCACACTTAAATGGAATAAATCATTTAGAGATGCAAAGAAATGTATCGCTGTTTGACCTTCCAAAAAACTGTGGTGGAAGATTAAACAGTGATTTTCAATGTAAACTATAAGTACTCAGAGAGACAGGCCTCTGCCAAGCCATAGGGTCACTCACCCGAGAAAAAACCCATAAGGCCCAACAGTCCGCTGATTTACCAAACCCATGCCAATACTCTTATGTATACTTCAAGCTAATATCACTATCTATTTCTTTCAGATCTTATTTAGAATCTGTGACCCTGGAAACATACCCTTAGACACCAAGATTAAGCAAATGGCTATAACATTCTTGAAGTTATTGAAGAAATGAGCTCTTTCTGTTATTGCTGCAATCTGGATTAGCTGTTAGTAAATTTAACATCCACTGTAATGTCATCATGTATTTGTTATTTATTTTTTTGTCAATGATTCTGTGTTATCTGTTAAGTAAGAAGCTGTAACGGCAAAATTGTCCCTATCTCCCAACAGTAACGAATCCTTTGAAGAATTCCTGGATCCAGACGGTGATACGTATGACATCCAAAATGTAATCACTTGTTTCTTTAGTTCATTTCTGACATTTTCTAAAAATGTAATAAAAATCTGTCCATGACTTTTTTTTAATTATGTTGCTAACAGAAAGACAGACATATGGACAGACAACCCAACATCACTGAATACATAACCTCTAGTGTTTGTTTGAGGTAACAAACACTGTTGTCTGTGTGTATTTATTGTCTTCTTACTGATTTTAGTTTTAACCCCCTGAAAGAAGTGCTACTAAACTTTGACAGATTTTCTCAGTGAGTTGTCCCCTAAGAACGGCTAATTCATCCATCTCATCCATCCTACCTGTACTGTAAGCTCTCTTCTCTTATCTCTCGCTCTGTCACTTTCTCTTTATCTTTTCCTCTCTTCCTCTGATTATGTCCTTTTAGTTTCTTTGATAAATCAACACATTCAAATTGACCAGTATGTTGATATCCAGTTTCTGGTGAGCAGAGATGTGCACAAGTTAGGGCTGGACGATATGGCCAAAACTTGTATTGCGATATATTTTTTAATTTCGGTCGATACGATATAATTCCGATATCGATATAAACAAAATAAAAACCTTTAGAAAAACTGCCAAAAATGCCACACCAGATGCTGTAAAACTAAAAATTATTTAGCCAAGTCTATGAAACTCCTTCAGCATAACATTTTAGAAATGAAAACTGTACAATACATTAATGTCCACCTTTTATTTGTATCTAGCAAGGCTAAATTAACCTTCGATGAAAGAAATTTGAAAACATCATCAAAGCTGAAATAAAACTTCCTCAATAATAATAATTATTGGTTAATAGTTTAACTTTAAACTACAACTTAGGCTTATTATGATATTCTTATAGATTTAAAAAGAGGTGCTTCAACTAGGCTTGAAAATAAAAGTGAACAGAATTGCTCCCAAAAAAAAAACAGAAAAAAAGAGTGAGAAACAATTAGTGTTTCATCTTCCGACTCTCAGCAAAAATAATGAAATAAAACTAAATTCTTCAGTCGATATTTTCTTTGTTTTTTCAGTTTAATTTTATTGGGTGTGATTTGTTTTCTAATTAGGAGTCTGGAACATGTCAAAACTTTAAACTTTTTAAATACTTTTGTTCACACTCTTCATTAATAGACATTAATATCTGAATGTAAGCCAGCGCGGGAACAGCCAGCAGCAGTTTTGTACGTTTCATTTTAAGTCTGGTGATGAAACAGGGCTTATCTCCTGCTCTGAATGCAGCTGAGGGCTGCGTCAGGACCAAGTCTTGAATAAGTGCTTTTGGACGGGGGGGCGTCAGTCCCCAAAAGTCTCCAATAATACCATAAAAAGTGGCTAGATCTGTTGCTAGTTGCTTAAAAATAAAAATAAAAAAGTCACTACAGGGGAGTGAAAACGAACAGAACAAAGGCGCTAAGTTGGCGACACTGAGCCAAACCACTTCCGTACCACCGAGTTAGTCTTTCTTCTCTTATCAAATATTTTGTCTGCTTTCGCTTGTAGAAGCAGGTTCAGTCACGTCTGCATTACAGACATGAGCACTTGTTTTGTAGCTAAAATTAGCAGCGTTGGAGCTTAGCCTAGCCTTCTTCCTTGCGCTGAGCACAGCCAACTGCCGCTGGGCTTGTTTTTTTGTTGTTGTTTTTTTTACTGCTTGGCTTGGTCGGGGCTCATTGGTCAGGCTCCGTGTCTGTGGTGTACGTCATCACTAACATAGCCAATGTGTTGCAGCTCTTTCTGTTCAGCTTGAACGCCAGTCAGTGAAACGCTGTAATCTAATACTGTATGCATATCAAATTATCGGAAATTTGTTCAAAACTCATATCACCGTTATTGAATAAAAGTATATTGCGATATATATTGATATTGAATTATCGTCCAGCCCTAGCACAAGTCCGTTTTTGCAAGTTAGAACAGAACTGCATTGTAAAATCTAAGGAATTCATACTCTTCCTTTATCTAACAGCATTTGCTTTAATGAATTCAGGAATCCTGTAGATGGACATTGAAATTTATTCATATGCCCTTAAAGAAGCTCTTCTGAGGTTTGGCACAATTTCTCAGTGAAATCCCCCCGCCCACCCCTAATGACTAAATTCCGCATCCATCCGGCCAGTAAAGGCCAGTCCTATGTTGACTCTTATCTCTTGCTCCTATTCTCTCTCTATCTTCTCCTCTCTTCCTGTCAAGGTGCAACAGATGTGGGGACCCAATAGCAGGACTCAGAGGCAGGAGGTAGACGGGTAAATTAATAGTTTATGGGAAATCAACCAAAAAAACCTCAGGGAACACACAACGGGGCAACAATCAAGGATCTGACAATCACTGGCTGCAACCAAGGGGGTAAATAACTGGAACACAAATGATGAGACGTAGGTGGAATGAGTTAACAAAACTAGGTGAGCTCACGAACAGGAAACAGAAAGCAAAAAACAGAATACACAAGGGTTAAAACTTAACTAAATTAAACCTGAACTAAACATGACAAGACTACAAATCCTTAAATCAAAACCCCACAGATCGTGACAATTCCTCTGATAATGTTTCTGATAATCATTTCTTTGCTGAATCAGCCAGTGAACACGGCTTTTGTGTTTATTTCTGGTCGGTGTGATGTAGTGCGTAAAGCAAATATTAGCTGAAACATTACACGACATCCCAGAAGCAAAAGTTGTAAGGTGCAGTTTCTCAGCCTCAGGATGCTGCTGGGCAGCGATGTCTCCAAAAGTACTCATGATAAATGTTACTATGTCATTAAATGAGACTGCATAGTGATGTTTTAAGGTCAGTAAGTTGTGTGGTGCGACTTTATCATATGATATTAGAGTTTTTAATGTGTGCCAAAATCAGTCTGGAACCACAGATAACTGTTAAAATCTAAACTTTTTTTTTTTTTTTAATGTAGAGAGGATAGTCAAAGCATAACACATTGCTGCCAGGATCACCTCCCGTTCTCTTGGGCGTCCTGCAGGTTTTAAATGTTTCACATTTACAATCTACAGGGTAGTCTGGAGTTGGTGATTCTTTCTCTAGTGAATCGAAAAGAAAACAAAAAGAAAAAAAAACTAGTGACTTTATGTGAAATATGACAGAAAAAAATGTGTATAAAACTTTGAAATTGAAAAAAAAAATTAATATCCATCCATCCTATTGTTCTATACATTATATTGCTTATCTGGGGTGGAGTCGAGGAGGCAGCTGCATAAGCAGGGAAGCCCATATTTCCTTTCCCTGGCCACAGCTTCCAGCTTGTCCAGGGGGATCTTGAAGCATTCCCAGGCCAGCCAAGAGATGTAGTCACTCCAGGGTGTTCTTGGTTTTTACCAGGATGTCCTCTGGGTGGGAAGAGCCCGGAATACCTTACCAGCAAGGCATCCATGGGGCATCCTAACCAGATGCCTAAGCCACCTCATCTGGCTCCTTTCATGCGGAGGAGCAGTGACTCTACTCTGAGCACCTCCCGGCTGACTGAGCTTCCCAGCCTGTCTAAGAGAGAGCCCGGCCACCCTGTGGAGGAAACTCATTTTGGCCCCTTGTAATCTCGTTCTTTTGGTCAGTTCAAATTATTCAGGATGGGGGAGGGCAATGCCAGCACTTCATCCAAACTAACAGTGTTCACTAAATGTTTCATTCTTCTATTGATGACATTCAGTGAATGCCAATCTGAGTTAAAATGATTTTAGTACAAAGTACTGCTAACGCTGCTGTGGTTTCCAGGTGTGTTTTAAAGTACCGGATGAAGTTGCAGGTGGATCCAACATCCTGTATTTTGATTCCAGAGACATTGCAGCTTGCTGTTCCTTCATTGGCCTCTCGTACAAAGATTTTATATACAAGAGTTATCATGAAAGGGTTGACAGTTTATATTGTTTTTTGCTTATGTACGCACCTGCTTGTGTAACGTTACGTCAATGTTACGTCTAGGCAAATGACAGGCAGTCAGAGAGGAGATTATTTTAAAAAGTCAATAAAAAATAAAAGATTTCTCACAAGTTTAACTGAAAGAAATCTTTCTCCCCAATGTTTCTTCTTCAAATGTGAACACATTAACAGTTTAACAACGTTGACAAATAGCATACAGGCAGAAATGCAGATTTTCTCTGGAGAAGATCCACTGTGGATCACAGGATGATAAATGGCTGAAAACAACACAAAGACCAGGCCAACTTTAACAGAGGTTATAACAGAGGCTTTATTAGACGAAAAATTTTCTCAGCAGACACGTTGAGATGTCATTACAGGGAGTTAATGACAAGCACAACGGCTCTCCTCCATGCAAGAATCTAAGCAGTGAAACTGTGTCAAAATAGAACCAGCGTGCAAAAACGCAGGGGCACTGAAATTAATAAAGATTAATGGAATTCAGCCATCATCCATTTTTATTTACACCCACGCTATCCTACTGTGACATTTAAATATGTCTCCTAATGTGATTCAGATTTATGAACCCTCCATGGTCTGCCAATATACAACTAGTCCTTCAGGAAATCACCACAGACATCCCCGACAGCCAAACCCCCACTACACACACTGAACATTGCACCTCAACCAGGACCATAGGAGGGAGATCACTAAAACAACAGTAACAGTTTGCAGAAGAAAAACTGTACACGCAGAGAAAATGGACATGAACTGAAGGAACTGTGGGTTATTTAGATGGGTGTGCTGCAGCTTAGGAGGTGTGGTCAGAGTGAATCTCCCATTTTTGCATGAGTGAAGAGCACTTGCAAGTAGTCAGCCTAAAGTGCTCTTTTCTGCTACTGAAATATGGTCAAACACAGTCTCAGAGAAGTTTGTAAAAGTGTCACAAAACATGATCTTTCGATTTATACCTGGGGTAATACTTCTTTGTAGAGTGGAACAATATAAGAGTGTCAAACAGTGTACCATGTTACAATAAAAGTGTCCATTTACTGTAAGATGAGGTATATCGCACAATACTGTTGGGTCAGAAGACATCTTGACACATTTTGCCCTGTACTGCCTCTGCCAGTAACCTACATATCTTGTGCAGGCCTAACATTTCTTTCTGTGCCAAACTGAAGGTTAAAACTAACAGGATAGTGCAGCCATCGTGAACACATGAATGCATATTTAGAAGCAAGTATGTTTCTGGCCCTGAAGGAATATGTTTTATTGCTGCTGAAAGGGAAATAAATTGAATGCATATGAAAGCAACTTAGGTATTTTACTAGCCACTAGCAGCAGGAAAGTCTGGACTGGATTTTTTTTAGATTTCCATGCAGACACTTACACATACAAATGAAATTTATAGACAAACAGCTGTTCTTATCAAAATCCTTTCTAGTCCACACATCAGATACTTCACAGAAATCTGCAGTTTCTTGTTTTCTGCAATTTTCCCAGATGGAATTAATTTATTAGAATATTGAATAGCTTTATATCTTTAAGGGTCAAGCTGTGAAGATGGAAAAAGTGACACTCACGTCCAGTGTCCATTTGAGTTTTACAGCACATATACAGTTCATGCTTATGTTTGAGTCTCAGAAATATTGTCTGATGACTACATTTATGTCACTTGGATTGTAACTGATCCTTTCATTCAAAGTATGACACTATTAGACTAGTTAAAAGCCATGGTAAAAGATGTGTTTATACAGTTTAGTCCCCCCAAAAAACTACTATTCTGTTACATGTCATTATTTAGAGAAAGCGCTTTTTTAACTTAATACGTACGCTTATATGAAATTTGTATCTTTAACATCATGCTCTTTTTGTTTAATGCAGTATATTTGATGCTGTAATTATTTACTCTTAGCTCAGTATCTCTTCAGTACAGCTTGCCTAAAATCTCATAATGATAAATTTACTTGTGTGCCATCGTGTCCCTTTCACTGTCCATGACACAGGAAGGTGTGTACCTTCTCCTCAACCAACTGCATGTCAGATACCTTTGCATTGCATTGCAGTTTAACCAGATACTTTCATAGCTTAACCAAACAATTTTTATCACAGGGGCAAAACTAACAAAAGTAATTAACAGAATCTTCCCACTAAATTTCCCTTGTGACCATCCATGTATCATTCATCAGCTTCAAGGCAAACATTTGCAACTTACACTCATAAACAACTGCCTTTGGTGTTAGATGGTCACAGAGCGTAAAAAAGTTAAGGAGATGGTAAAAACAGCAAGATAGATTACAAATCTACTTTAAATACACAAAATCGGTTGATATGTAAACACACAACTGTGTCCGATACCGATAACAAATCAAACTGTGCAACATTTTTTTTTTACATTTTCTCTAACAAAGCATTTAAAAAATGCTAAGTATATATAATGAAGCACACAAACACACACATTAGACCAAACAGCTGATTGTTAACATTCAGTCTAATACTCAATCATGTAATTTGTAAGCACACAAAATTGATCTGCTGAGAAATATTGATCTTTTTCTCCAAATGAAGAAGGTTGCAATAAAACAGCGATTAAATTCTCTAAAGGTGATGAAATGCCCCTTTTTTTCTACATATGTAAGGCAATAATTTACATAAAAATATTATTTTTTCACTCGGGAAATACATTTATGCAGTTTGATTTCATAGTTATATGCTAAACAGCTAGTTACCACCTTGGTGTTGTGTTTGGTGACAAGCAGGCAGCAGATTTATATCAGCCTGCAGATTATAAGAGATGAGGAGAAAATGAAACAACAATATATTTCTTGATAAGTCTAACAAGATAAAAAGAAAAAACATCATGTCTCGCTACAGATTTTGGAATCAGATGATGTCTTTACTAAACTAATGAACAACACATTAATTAAATATCAAGACTACCAAATAGCTTTCTGCCAGTCAAATCAATTTTTAATTTCTTCTTCTTAGTGAATTTGATTCTGTTTTAACAAACAAATAAGACTTGTCTTCTTTGTAGATCCTTGCTATTAGTTTTTTTTTTTTCTCCAGTCTGTAAATTTGGCTTGCTGTATCTTTTTTATCTGTCCTCAGGGTAGACCTTGAGATTTAACATCTCTCCTGATCCCCTAGCTGACCACAAAAAGCTTACTCTTGATCAACATTTAATGGTTTGTTGATTGTTTAGCTCACAAACTGAATGAATTTCAGGAAAAAGAACCCAAAGATTCAATATCTAAGTAACATATTGATATATTATTCCATATAGGCTAGTTAACATAGAAATCCATTTTGCCACATCCTCAAACAATGTAGCGTTGCACTGAGTCCACTCAACCGAAAACACAATGCAGAAGCCTCAAAGACATCAATCCAACTGCTTTTACGGGGAAACAATCAAAGTTAATCAATCATTCCTTTGAGTTCACTTTGTAATGCCTGCCTCAGTCTCAACACATCATCAATAAATGTGATTTTGTGAACTGGTATAACCAGATGCATTATCAAAGGTGGAATCATACTCTACACACAGAACTTTCTGCACAGTTTGAACAAAAAGCATAACCTTGTGTGTGGTCTTTGTAAACTCGTGCTCTCTGGAGCCTGTGAATGAGAATAGTGAATACTTGATTATAGCCTGCAGTGCAGCCTCCCATTTCATGAACCATCAAGCAGCCGTGTTGCTCCAGGCATGAACACCTCTTCTCAGGAGGGGTTGTCATGCGGAGAGTCAGAAAAGATAATCCCCCTGACTACAGAAACAACTGTCAACAGTCATCGTTCTGCAGATGCTAAATAAACATAACGACATGTTCTGGAGAAAACCGCAATACGGAAATGCTCAGTTAAACCGAGCTCGAGTTAAAGCTGGAATCAATCATTTAACTGGACTATTCTCAACTGGATATACAAGCATGAGAAGGGATTTATTGACCACGGGTTTGATGGACGGTGATGCAGCCACTTACAGATGATTCGCTGCTCTGGCAGAAGGCCGACCAATGACATGCCAGATGAAAGCCAGTGGGAGTGGTGTTACAGCCTAGGATTTAGCACAAAATCAGGTTTTATCTGGATGTTCTCTTTGAGCTTCTTAATATTGTTTCTTTGTTTTTTATTGTCATAACTGCATCGTCTGAGTGTGTTAGTCTAAATTTGAAAAATGTGATTTAATATAATTTTAAACAGAATAACCTCTGCATGCATTTTAAATGTCCAGTTTTTGTTGGACTAACACCTTCATCAGATTTTCTTTTCCTAATCTCATATGAATGCACTAGGCATAGTTAACATAATTGACACCAGCTGACCATCAAACAGTAATGGCTCAGTAAAATATAACAACGTTTCCATGTAAACTAATGAAAATAAACACCAGGTTTCCATTCTCATACAATGAGCTGCAAAGCAGTTGTTTAAAAGCCAACAAAGACAGAAATGTGGCTCAGGCAGATCTTCGCTGACTGGTTTGCAGTCAATAGGCTGCGTCACTTGAAGGTAGTTGTTTATGCTGCTGTTCTAGTGGTTGTAGTTCATGAGACCTAACTGGGACAACCGGCAACTGCTGCCGACATCCAAAAAGAAATCGGTAAGCTTTTCTTCAGCAATTAATTTAATCTCTGGAAAAATCTAAGATATTATATCATATTTAAAAAGCTGCTGGTCTTATTCAAAACTAAATCCACCATTAGTGCATTAGTTGAACTTTTTCACACCTTTCATTGTTTCCAAACAAACTAATGCACTGGCTCAATGATGAAAAGTCCAGCATTAGAGCAAATCCTGAAGGAGACCTGACTACTTATCCAAACCTTGTGGCCAATAACTGAATAGCTGCAGAAACATTAAACTCAAAACTGAAAACATGAACCTCAGCAAGTCTTTGACTAAATTTTTCCCACAATTTTGTCCATTTTGCAATAATACCCAGTATGAGTAAAAACATTGACTTCCACTGTCTGTACATTTCATCCTTTCAGCACCAGCAGTATCTAGACATGATTTCACAGCACTTTGGTGAACAGCAGAAGTAGAAAATATTACCAGGAAATCTGTGCAGTCACATTAGCAGCGTGGCTAAAAAGCTGTGATCATAGATTTGACATGGAAGCTACTTAAGGCTACTTTGAGCAGACACCCAACTATATAATCATATCTAAGAAATACAGTGCTGACGTTATTACTGGGAAACAAGCACTGTCTGCAGATTAGTGTGACTAATCTTCTCTCACTTTCAAGCCAAATGCAAATTCAGCAAAGAAACACAACCTTAGGTGAAGCTTCACATTTTTCCTTTCTTTCATTAATCAACTATCCTTCAGACAGTTGACAAAAAAATTATTTTGCCTCTTTTTTTTTCTTCTGTTCAGCTACAAACAACACCAGGGCCTGCCCTCTTCTTCCATTATGTTCACTTTACATTTAGGGTGTCTGCAGTGGAAATAGATTAAACCTCCTAAACATCTACTGCAGCACAAAATACACTAGTGTGTGTCAGCATGTGTGTGTGCGCGTGTGGACTGACATTTTCCAGCTAAACACATCTTAGATCACCTCTGCTGTTGCCAAAAGGAAGTCCTCATCTGAAACACTAAGGAGTGCCCTAGTCATATACTCACAACACCCCCAGAGACCAAAGAAACCACCGCCTCAACTGACCTGCATCATAATCAGCCGAGGAAGTGTAGCTTATTCCCCTGCATCAGTGGCTTGAAATTAAATCATTCTTAGACAGTTAAAAGAAAAGAAATATATGGTGACAAAATGATTATGAGTACAAACACAAAAATGTTAGGGTGCATTGCTAAAATATCAGTGTCTATTATTGGCTGTAACATGAGAAATATGAAGACACACATTAATGATGCTTAACTTGCTTTCTGCCAGCGTAAGTGACCAAAATAATTCACCAAAACCCATTTAAACACAAGGCTGCGGTGGACCAGTTTCATAGGAAGACTAAGATTCAGTTAAGCACTCAGAGCGCTGCAGACTCAGATGTGGGCCACTACCGCTGGCTCAGCAGATTTGACTTTGCGTGTTTTACTGTATAACAGTGAGGTGACTTCTATCATTGAGTAGACTTAACAAGCTGAAACTAACTCAGGTAAAAATATGTGAAAAGGAATTTTGTCTATTTTAATCATCTTCTTATTCTTCTTTTCTCCACAAAATATTTATCTCATGTTTAATCAGTTTCCTTCCCCCTTTACTTTTATAATAATACTGTTCGTCTTAGGTTCTACCCCCAATCACACGTTTGCTTTTATTATGTAACATTATACTGCAGTACTACATGAGGCTACACACCAGGAACTGGGACTTACCAGCGGGCTTTAAAAAGTTCCACTCTTATAAATTTGCCTTTACTGCAAGACTCTGCAGGAGAGGGGACTAGCAAAACGCTAACAACATCTGCTCTAATTACTCCAGAGCCATTTATTCTCTATGTTTCACCCTGCAGAGCTCCCTCCCCCTCACATTCAGGCTGGATGTGTATAATGAGGCTAGGAGCCTCTGTAACAACCTGCCATGCAGCACAGCTGCTGTATTAGATGTTGCTGCCTTGGACAGAGAAGAAAAAGGCTGCTTACCTTAAGAAGAGATGTGCTGCCTCTTAAACAACGAGAGGAAGCAAAAAACAGGGTCAGATGTGCTCTTGACAGGATAAAAAAAAATCTTAACAGTCTGTTCTTTGAATCGTCCCACCCTTAAAAAACATTGCAAAAAAACTAATAAACCCTTGTACTAGCAGGTCCCAGTATCACCTGAAGGTATTGTTTTCCAAGGAGACACTCACAAACTGGACTTTTCTTGGCTCAAGGTGGTGCTGGTGTTCACTCAGATCAAAAAGGAAACACTTACTCAGATTAACATAGTTCTAACACTGAAATCAGCACAAGCATCATAGCCGGTGCAGCTCCACTGCTGTATTTCCCGGCACTGTTCGCTCATTGGCTGAGGAACTGCTCAATAAAAACTCACTGTGTCATCAACTAGGTACGGAGGGGGTTAGGCTTTCTTTGGCGCACTAACAACCGTGCTCCTCCTCCTTTCTTCCATTGCTCTATCACTTTTTCCCTCAGCACAGGCAGACAAGGAGTGCTGAGCTTTGAGAATGATACGCAAGAAGAAAAAGGAGGGAGGTGCAAAAGCTAGAGAATCAATGAGTGATGAAAAGAAGAGGGGAAGATTGGAGCTAGCCTGCAACGGCTCTCTCAAAGCTTGATATTTTTCTTTTTTTTTTTTTGGTCGATGCTGCAGGAACTCTGCAGGAACCTGAGTGCAGTGAGGTATGAAGACCAGAGAGAATAGAAGAAGAGGAGGGAAGAATGGGAGTGGGTTACCGGTCCACTTAGGCAGGTTTTGCTGCAATATGCAGTCTGGCAGATGGGAGTTTTCTTTTTTCCTCCCTTTTCCTAGTCCAACAGAAACAGCCACTAGTTCCTCCCTTGCTTGCTCATAGGCATCTAACATGCACCTGCTGAATAATTTAGGCGAGCAGAAGGTGGGATGAGCTGCAAGAGAAACACAGATTACTACTGCTGCATTGTAACGGAAATTATTTTTTATTTAAAAGAGAAAAACATAATGTGTGTTGTAGCAGACAAATTACTCACTTTGACTGTCACTGGTTAGTTAAATAATACATAAGAAAAAAAAAACAAAAAGATCCAACAAAGCATCCATGTCTCAGCTTTTCTGAATCATCTTATGCCTTCACTCACGATTTATAATCTCAGTTTGAGATTAAATTAATAAAATTTCCAATGAGGAAGTCTCATTCTGCTACCTGAAATCAATAGATCTGACAACTGTAGAGCTGCATTACACACTTTCCTTATGTTTCGTTAAAAATAGATCTATGGTATATGTGGCTATGACATAAGCATAAAAAATAACTTTCTGATCCTACAGCTCAAATGTAAAGCAAATGAAAAGTGTGCTCTGCCAGTCTATCCAAATGATTTAATGTGGAGCATTTGTTAATGGAAAGCAATGACAGGACACTGGTGTGAGGGCCAATTTCACCATTACACTTATTAGAACTTCTGGGAACGGAGCCAAGACTCTGCAGAAAAAGTCAGTCAAAAGGGACACACCGTTTCATTGCCTTTGGCGCTACCCTTGATAAAGCAGCGACCGGGCAGCACTCAGTGCATCACCAACAATTGGAGCGCCACCACATGAGTCAGAGTTGCTGCATTGCTTAAGTGCGCAGCTTTTTTTTACATTTAATTATGAACTTTACATCCAGCTTAGCTCATTTGCTGCTATTCTCAAGTAGAGAATGACAGTTAGAAGAAAAGTTTTTTTATTGAATCTAATTATACTTTAGCCAGAAGATACTTTGTGACTGCTTCACGCTGAACTTACCAGCAAGACATTTTAATCAATGAAAGGAAGCTTCTAGAAATGTCAGTAGGTTATAAATTACTGAGAGTTATCCTAAAAACGAGTGTCAGCTTCATTGTGAAGCTAGGAGAAAAGTTAGAATCTAATGCATAAAAAGCTAGCTTTTTATTAAATTAGATGTTTTAGTTTCACCAAAATGAATCAAAATATACTGTTATACAATATACAAACTCTCAACTAAACACAAGTTTACACTAAATTTGCTGGAATTAAAGTGATGGTGTTCAAAGTTACTCTAACATTTCACTGTAGATTATTCAAAGGAATGTGGTTCTGTAAAAATATAACACTTTAAATGTGCCTTTCAAAAACATATTCTATATTATATCTGATGCCGACGACATGTTAAAATCAAATTGGAACGGGGATAAAAGGCTGTTAATTGTGAAATTTCAGGAAAGGAATACAGAGTGGGAATCCTGCACAGAGATCACAGATAAACTTGTTTCAGATGAGATTAAGACCTTGGGCAGCATTGATTTAGAAAAAAAATGTCCAGAAATGCTCATCCCTAGTGGGTCTGAGTTTGTTCAGAATGTACTGAGACAAAGTGGAAAACTAAATTTCACATGAAAACTTAATTCTTTTTTTTTTTTAGCATATTGGGAATGCTGCTTCATCCTGACTAAAAAGGAGAAGGATCATCTATTTTGTGTAGAAGTGTAGAAGTGCATAAGTCCCATCGTGTCTTGAGAGTGCATTAGTGCACATGGCATGTGATACTTAACCATTTGCTGCCCTCCAGATCAACAGCATGATTTCATTGTAAACAGATCTAGAAATATGTCTGCCAGCCAGACCTGACATGGGCAAAAAGCAGCTAATCAATTACTAATTAGAATAAATGCAAAACACAACTAAAGAGGCCTGAGTAGTTAAAATGGGAAAATGCTGTATTTTGCGTGTCAAAGTTGCAGCAGTTCCTCTCCCTAATTCCCAAACACTTACTGGATCCTAAAAAAAAAGATGATGCTACATCAAGGTAAACATGTCCCTGTCCTACTGGAATACAACTATGAATAATAATGAAAACAAATTTCACTATTTTAACATCTAATATGTCTTAACACTGATTAGAAAAGTGGTTCGGTTTTCATCCATATTTTATAATACCCTTATTTTTTCTTATTCTTTTTTTTTTTCCTAAAGAAATTCTGTTACATTTTTGTGTTTTTTTTAAAGACTCAGCCTATACAATATATTATTGGAGGATGTTGTACATTCATTTTAATACACCCAAAGATTATACTGTGCATCAGTGATTTTGGTGGCTTTCATGTGGGGTTTTAAACTTCTTATGTGCAGGATCTAATTTGGGAAATCTCCTGCTCCGTGACTCTTTAGCTGTGTGTCAGCATCCAGGGACCTCTTGGAAATAGGTCTCAGATCCAATATGGCATATTGCCCTCCGGTTAAAGCTACACTGCTAAAATCATGAAAGCACCTTAAAACAATAGAAAACATTAGCATTTATTTATATTACTGCAAATAAGTAAAATGGGCCGTTAACTGTATTGATCTTTCTAGATCTCCTAAGTTTGTATTTTTAGTTTGAGGGCATGATTAAAGCTTGCGTACAGCTGTTGTTACATGACTAAAGCACTAGAGGCCACCACACTCTAAGAGTCAGAGTATTATCTATTTATTTTTCTTGTTAACTGAAGAATTGGGCCACTCACTGTGTATTAAGCCCTCAACTCTCTGCCTCCCTCCTTCTTTCCCTACAGTAATACTCAGGTTGACCATTCCAAGGAAACTTTGTCACAAGAATCTGGATAATTAGATCTGATTAGACAAATACAGATGTTTTTAGTAATGTTATATCTGGGGTATTATTACAATCTTGATTTGTATTTTTATAAATAATCTTAGTTCCTCCCCTTCTCTCAGTTAAGGTAACTCACACTGTAGAATTGCTTCTTGCAAGTTGAGCTACTTGTCACCTAAAATAAACTGAACAAAATAGAGCACTAGGGCTAATTTTGTCAGCCTTTCGGTGAACCCATATGTCTCTGCAACCTGGATATCTCTGGCATCCACTCTATCACTATGCTAGTAACTTCAAGACCAAATAGTTACAAGATCTGTATTATAGAGTGGTATTATTATTATGGAAGTCTTGGCATACTGCGATTGACTATTTGGTCTGCATGAGCCAAAAGAATAGTGCTGTCATCTCCAGTTTGTTCCTGATCTTCTGCCAAAGAGCTTCATGCATTCAGCAGCTGAGCGAAACAAATGGAAAGCATCTAAATCTGTCTGCAGTTACAGCTGACCAGAATGCTTGTCGGTCCTGTCTAAATACTGTATTGTGTAAGTGTTTTATGCATTTTTTCTTCCCAAAAATCTTTAAACTTCTGCCTTCAAAAGATTTTAATATTGCTAATTTGCTATAGCTGCAAGGATACATAAAAATGACGCCTTATTTGTACTAAACTGAGACTCTTAATTAGTTCTGTAATTGTTATGTTGAACTACTCAACCAAATTGAAATCTAAAAGTAGTTAAACTTGGGGATTATCTCAATTTTACCATGAGCAGGAGTAAGCAGCTCTGGCTTAACATGATCAGATGACGGCCATCAGCTCTAAACATTAGCATATTTTTTTCACATGGTTGAAATAAGGGTGTGTGGTACACATCCCTGTTCGTTTACCAACCTTAAAAAAAACCTGCTTTAATATGTCATATTAGTTGAAACCAAACATGTGAAATTCAAAATCTGTATAAACAGTCAAATCGTACCTTATTTACTACATTTTTTTTATTTCTGTGCTTTTCATGTGCTGTATAGAAAAAAACACTACCAGAAATGAAATTGTTTATTGATATAAACACGCCGATGTTACACGTAGCTCTCCTATGAGGAACAGTAAATTCATGCGAGTAAGACTGACGAAAATGATGAAGTAAGCAGGTCCAATATTTGAACATAAGATAGCGTAGTTACTCGTTGACAGTGTTGTTGGGAAAAATAGTTGGAAAAAGCTAATTGTGGACATGGATATGGACTTGTTAATGCTGAATTAGGCATGAAGTGATGGCAACAGTTGTTCATCCAAACAGATGTTCACATTTGGTGAGAGGTCACAGGTTAGTGGTGTCGTCACCAGCCATATATACACATGTTCTTCCAAGAATCCAGCACCTTCCTACAGTGGCAGAGAAATAATTAAAACTTAGTCACTGTCTTCAATTATTGTAGATGATTGTTTTAGAAACACTGAGTGTCACACACCTTATGCTGCAAAGGCCTCGTTCCCTCTGCTCCTAATGTGGGTTTGCAGCAGATGAATAAATAACAGGTGTTAAGTGGTGACAGAACAACATTAGTCATTTAGAAACACATTAAAAACACAAATATTAGTAATAAAGTATGTAAATTAAGTTGGTATTAAGAGAGTAACACTAATAAAATGCTGTCCTGAACGAAGCTACTGCTGAGTCGAGGAAATGTGATTAAGTGTCCTAACTGAGAGCACGGGGAGCCATTACAGATTTAATTTATGGGTGCTGCAGCTGGACCCTCCCAGACGCAGAGGCCACCTTTTCCAAGTTTAGTCACCTCCATGTATGGACAGTAAGTCCTGAAGGAGATTGGTGTTACCTCAGCACCCATTAGGGTCGCCTCGTCAAATAGATTCAATTTAATTGTCTCACTTAAACAAACACATTCAAGTATGTCTGCAGCACCAAAAAATTATTCCAAGGTTTATAGTGTTTCATTTATAATTACAAGGATTATGTAAGTAGTTAATGAAAAAAACCCAGAACAAACTAAGTATATTAAGTAAGGTCCCTTTCTGACCTGTGAGAGTGAGGCTGTTCACCTATTTCTTATCTGCATCTGGAATCACTGGCTCTGTTGAACAGAAAGTTCAGTCCCATCAGAAACATAAACATTTGCAAAGAAAACATTCGCTTAACTTATAAACACACAGCAGATGTTGCAGCTTCAGGATCTGAACTTACGTTTGACCTCCAGTTTGCAGCTGACGATCGCTTCTCCGTGATTGTTCTTGGCTCTGCAGGAGTACACGCCACCGTCAAAGTTACCGGGCTTTCTGATCTCCAGAGAACAGATACCCTGGACGCAGATCTGCCTGTACTTGGGGTCGTCTCCGATAATCATCTGGTTCTTCATCCATTCAATCTTGGGCTGTAGAAAAGCACATTCAATCAGGTCATGAACATCATATAAGAAATGACCTCACAAATGGAAATGCAGAGGTGTTCTATTTATATTTGAACCTCATGGCAAGACAAAACTACTTTTGATTGAAGAAGAAACAGCACACTCGTGGTATGGCAGTTTAAATAGCACTGATATGGTGTGGAGCTCATGGGGCCCCTCAGAGAATTTTACACATGTGACCCAGCTTCCCTACCACCCTCTTTACCTTAATTCTCCGCCTTAGAAAAGAATATGGCTTACGCTTCATCCTGTCAGTGACCCAATGGATTACGAACCCCCTGAGGAGGTTAGAGGCTCAGACGGCAGGCTAACAGGGGCAGGTGAAGATCCTCCTCACTGTTAGCTCAAAGCTTGCACACTGACAGCAACACAAATGAGGAAGGAAATGTGTTGCTGCTGACAGGTGGTCTGAGTAAATGTCTCTGCAGTTAACCCTGCTCGTGTTTTAATCCTTTTCCGTTTCAAAACTTCCATTTAACATTCAGGAGCAGGATATTCAAACAGCACATACACACATGAACCACACTTGCACTATTTCCAACTGAGTTTTTGTGATATCTGATACTTTGGAGTCGGGGAAATTAACTGATGTTTCCTCTCCTTTAATTGCATCATCTCGTTTCACGCTGAAGTTCAATTAATTGTTGTAATGCAGCATTACCAAATATAGTACCAGATGCAGTATCACACAGCAGTTGGGATAGTGGTTTTGTCCCTACTGCATGTGGATGTTGGCTCCTCTTTGGAAGGCTTTAAAAACATTGACAGCATACAGTTTGTGCCGTGCATTTCTGCACTAAATATTCCATTTAATAAAAGTCCTCCTCAATGCTGCCCTTCTGGCGCCATTTTTCTGCTGAGGCAGTTAGTTGGACATGAACCATGAGGAGATGTAACTGTACCTTAGGAAATCCCCTGACGGAGCAGAGCAGCTTGGTGCTGTAGCCGACAGTGGTGGATCTGTCGCTCAGATTTGTGGTGAACTTGGGCGACTCACTGAAGTCGTGCTCCTTGTATTCAAGAGGCTTGTAGTCAATACCTGAAGAGAAGAGGTGAAACAGAGAGCAAATGAACCTTTGATTCGCGCACTGTAAGATTGTGGCTTTAACCCAGTCATTTAAAGGACTCTCTGAAAGGTGTTATTGTGCCTTTGCTTTTCCATCACTGCTTGCAAACAAGCCCAGATTCAGCATACCAGGCCTACACCTAAACAGGCCATAAGACTGATGCTGAAATATGTTCTTTCTTTCTCCAAACACTTCTTTTTGATCGAAACGTTCCATTTTCTAAATTCTTTCCATTTCAGGTACCATTTTTCCAACCCTCTGCCTTTTCTACTACGACTCCGCTACAATCTGCAGTTTACAGTATAGTGACTTTCCTTTTGCAACCATGCTGTGCAAACTATTGCATTTTATAAATCTTAAGTTATACTGGCTTCCTTTGTGACCACAAACTACCATTCTTTTAGAGATCTTTGTTGGTCGATCACCCTGATCTTGAGTTTTCTCAACTTGCACACTCCACTCGGAGTTAGAAATTTTACTAAATGGTTTTTAGCCTGAAAAACATCGATAACTCCCTTTATTGTGATTTTCAGAAATCTCGGGGGTTTTTTTTGTCATGATACACCTCCATGAACACGAACATGACTATATAAAAGATAAACGTAGCCGGTGTAACCCATTGGTCTTTGGACTCCCATAGTTTTAAGTTTTGAATAAAGATGTAGTCATGGCCATATTTAGATCAGGTGCTGGAAGTCCTCAGCCAATAATAGCACAGGCTTACAGGATCAATCACGTTAATGTACACTAACATTACTCTAAAATCACTAACATTACTCTAAAATCACCCACAGACCCATTGACTAAAATCAGAAAAAAAGTATTCATATGAAGCCATATTTATCATGTAGTCGAAGAATAAAGCAGAATTAACCAAAACTTGATTCTAACAACATAACAGCAAAAATGTTGCTAAATGATCAAAAGATGACAAACAATTAGTCTACATGTGTTCACTTGTGTCCTGCCAAGTAGCTTTCTATGGTATTGCATTTTAACAGATTTCTGCAGTGGCTTTACTTTTTAGATGAGGTTGCAAAAGGAACTTTCACGTGTTTTATGTCTTAAATATTGATTTGTAAAGATCATACTAGATCATAACACAGCGTGGTCAAGGCCGATTTGTTGCATATTAATTACACCTTTTTCGCCTATTTGTAAAGTATGTGGAGGTAGAATGGGGAGCAAAGAAGAGTCAGGGAGTTGAATGAAAAAGCAAACTGGAAGAAGCAAGAACTGGCTGCATAATGACAGAATCTCCTTTTTAATAATTCTATCAATCGTGTGGTAAAGGCTGTGGAAGATCACCATTTCATACACAACACTGAGTGTTTATAGCGCTTTTAGTGCCTTGAAAGTGCTATATAAATCAAAACCCTTATTATTATTATTAACCAACCTAACTCTAAAGTACTAAGCTCTGAGTTTCAAATACTTTTACCAATCAGAAATGTGCAATAATGAAACATTATTTTTGCTCAAAAAATTGTAATATTTTTATCTACTTTGATAGATTCTGCTTTACAAATTTGATGAGTTTTCAGTTCACATATGCAGAAATATAGAAAGCTTTAGAGGGTTCTGCTTCCCAGCATTACTGGGGGCTGAACGAGTGGGTGATAACATGTCATAAATAACTAAATTAGGTCAAGATTAAAAGTATTTTTTCAAGCTGCAAGAGCTTTAACCTGCATGTAATTGTAGTTAGATCCGTAATTCAGAAGTTTTGAATTAAATCATTTGCATCAGATGATAGAAACATCAAGTGTCCAAAAGAAATTCATAAGGACCTTAGATTCTCTGTCAGTAAATATAGAGGCCTTGTGATCGACCTGCTAATATTTACAGATTCCCTGAAAGATCTGAAGATCAGGAGGCTTCTCTCTCCAATAAGTCAAGTTTTGTTCTAATTTGCTCTGTCTCAAACACCATTAAAAACACCTAAAAAAATGTTTACATTGTTTGTAATGTACTTTTTACGAGGACATTAAGTATTAAGATATCAATAATATTAGACACTAGACACAATGGGTTTTTTTCTAGTTCATTTAAAAGGAATAAGTTACCTGTCTTTAAGATATTGGCCTCTTCCTTTGCAACAGCAGCGCTCTCACTTATTCCACACTTGTTTTCAGAATACACTCTGAACTTATAGGTGTTGCCCATGATGAGGTCAGAGATGGTAGCATTCAGTCTATGATAATGCTCCAACACAGTGAACCAGTCCTTTCAAAACACAGCAAACACACAATGACATGATGATTGAGCTATTAAAGTATCATGACTTAAAATTTAAAGTATACATATTTTCAACAGAAGGCTTCAAAAAACACCACTTTTTTGCAACCAAAAACCTGCAGGGCTTTGAGATCTCCAACTTACTCCAGTCTTTTTGTCGGCCTTCTGGATTGTGTAACCTGTAATCTCAGTGTTTCCATTGTCTTTGGGTGCGGTCCACTCCAGAGCAACATTGAAGCCCCAGGTGTCCACAATCTTCACACTGGCAGGAGGTCCTGGCAGCTCTGTGAGCAGACATGCATGGGTTGAGTATGAAGCAGTTGCATTTTAAATGTCATATCACAGTATCAACTTTTAGCTCACCAACAATTTGAAGGGTAAGGGGGGCTTTGTCTTCGAAGTCCTCCACCTTCACGCACATCTCGTACACTCCGGAGTCCTCTCTCTCTGCCGCACGGATGAACAGGATGCTGTCTCTTTCAGTGCTGCGGATGTTCACTCTCTTTGTGTCAAGGGCTTCACCGTTCTTTGTCCAGCTGACCACAGGTTTGGGTTTACCCTGAATATTACAAAATCAATACAGAAATATGTTATATAAACATGTGCATCAATGTATACTAAATAAAATTATATATATGCATTGCTTACTGTGAAGGGGATGGTCAGGTTGATCTTGTCTCCAACATGAGCAACATATCTCTGCCTAAGGAAACGAGGCAAGCGGACCTTGGGACGGTCTAGAAAGAATTACAAAAACAATTCAAATTCATCAGTATTCATACATAATGTACTAAGAAATTATTTCAAGTTATCTTCTCCCCTGCTGCTCTCTGACGCAGAACTATCTTTGTCTTGTTTTTATAATTTGGGCTGCTACAGCACCCTGTTTTCTAATATTTAGGTCATCATAATGAATAATGGATCTGACCAACAAATAATTTTCTTTGTTTCCCTGCGTTTTTCTCATTAGTTTCATAGAAATACACAAGCTAATTAAAAAACTATTGGTTTGCTAATGTATTGCAGGATTTAAACACTTTACTACAGCACTTTCTTTACACACAGACAGCCTTTGAAATGTAATCAAAAAACGTTGAGGCACTTGTGATGTTTGATGTGGAGCCAGAAATAATAAAATAATCTACCCTCAAACTGTTTAGCAGAGTATCAAAATCTCTGACCGATGAATGGCATCTAATTCATCCCACCTCATTCTCTGCTGCAATGCCTGTTATGTAGGTATGCACCACAGCTTAGCACGCATGATTTTTTTTCTAGGAGAACAAGGATGCCGAGGATGCTCAGGATTATAGTAGCAGGGAACTGGTCGAACAAGATCTGGCTGTACAGAGTTAGGAGGAGGTAAGGTGCGAGTGGGCTGGGCTGCTAATTAAGGTAAAAATTTGTAATACCAGGCTGGCTATTTCTTTGCTTTCTTTTTGCCATCTTTTTCTGACAGACTTCTTAGTCTTGCTGTAGCTGAGAAGCAGTGTAGAGGAAATGAGCAACTGTGGTCTTTTGATCTAAAATTAATTGGCTCAACAACATGATACTTCTTTTTAGTCCAGCTTAATATTGCTATGGCTATGACAGCCCATTTAGAAATTATAGCCTGAGGGTTTTCTCAAATTTTTTTTACAGAATTTTAACTATACATAAAAACCTTTTTAATTGGTTTAACACAGAACAAGAACACATGAAAAACTGAAGAGGTTAACACACATTAATGGTGATGTGGAAACTTAACATGAGCTGGTCAGTTTCAGAAGAATACCGCATGGTGAAATGAAGTGACACAGTGATGTTACTATAAGACTTGAATTTATGGACTTGTGTTTGTCTGGCAGAGTTTGCAAAGCTGTCAGCTAGTTTATCATGAGCTAAGCTAACCCCCATTGAGGTTTAGCTGCTAGCTAGCCATCTGATTCTAAGGAGATTATCTACATCAGGGCTACTCAATTCGATCCTACAAGGGCCACAGTCCTGCAGGTTTTTAATGTTTCCCTGGTCCAACACACCTGACTCAAATGAAATGGATCAAACAGCCAATGAAGTTCTGTACATGACTCATTAATTTAATTTATGTGTGTGGGAGCAGGGATACGTTGAAAACCTGAAGGACTGCGCACCGAATTTAGTAGCCCTGATCTACATCATTTTTAGATGATCTCTAACAGTGACATTTAATTCATATTGGAAAACAGGGAGCAATTATTACTTTATTTTTATTCTTGTTTATTTACAATTGGTTTTTCTTGGTTTTTTAGTGTGTGTTTGTGTGTGTGGTGTCTAAAAGCTGTCAGTATATACAAAACTGTTCTAAAAGGCTCCAATGGATGCAACATCACTAATATGGAGGCCCCAGCAGGCAAGTGACACTATAAAGACCAGAAATTACTAAAGAGAATTGTGGAGAGGTGAAAACCATACATGCTTTAAAAAAAATCTAAAAGCTTTGAAATTTCTACAGACTACAATTAAATCCACCTTCATAAAACAGGAAGAATATGGAACAATATCAAACCTGAGCGAAGATCGTCCATCAAAACTCAAACCTGGTAAGGCTAGGTTCACATAAAGATTATCGGGTTGTTCTTATCTCAATTTTGCCCCATAAGGAAGTCAAATGCCTGATTATCTTACGTGTAAGATTATACTATAAAATTGTCATTTTGTCTGAGGTGTGTGTCTGAGCAAATTCGTCCCGACAATCGGCTCTGAAACGGGTCGTGGCCAACAATTGGAAATATTAAACATGTTCAATATTTATGACCAAAAAATCTTCACTTGTGTGAGGAAAGCTGACGACTCCTGAGTTGTGACTGTGTGGATTGTGATGTGGAACAAAATGAATGTCCAGCTGACTGGACGGATAAAAGTTCGTGTTCATTCTGTCTCCAGTCCGTTATTTGTTTCAGTTCTGGATTTTTCTGTTAACAATAGTCGCAAGACCACCATCATTACTTCATTATGTATGTCCTCTGCATGCTTGTTGTTGTGTTTTCCGGTTGTTGCCATGATTCATCTTCCTAGTTTTTCCAGCTGTTGCTATGTTCCTTCGTTTTTGTTAGATCACGTTTGATCATGCAAGATTTCTGGCTCGGAGGACTAGATTCTAGATCGCTTGCAGGACAGCATCGTTATACTATGTGTGTTGTTCTGTGGTGAGATTATCTGGGCTCACCACACACACAGTATGATCAAAACTGTTAAATTCCTGGTTATTTATCTTCACATGTGAGGTGTCAAACAGATAAAAAATCATCATATTAAAAAATCTTTATGTGAAGGCTTCATCACAGAGGCAATAAAGAGACCAAAAGGTAACCCTGAAAGAGTTGGAAAGTTTCACAGCAGAGATTGATTTATCTGTCTATAGGAACACTATTTTCATACCTTACAGTTCACTAGACTACGTTTGGGGACTCATTTCAGCTCAACCAGTCTTAGTCCGTTTGCTTTCACAGTGCACTTAAAGCAACCAAACTTTTTGTATTTACCTCCCTGTCACGTGATTCTAAGGTACTAAACCTTTGTCAACTGCACTGTTCTGCCTCCGGTCTCGACCGTCTGCATTTGGGTCCTCACCACCTCGACCATTCATGACATTGCAGTTGCAACTGCTGTTAAAAAAGTCTCTACAAAGTACTAAGTGGGGGAGATTAATTATTCACACTTTATTATGATTACATTTCCACAAACAAAAAAAAATTGCCTATGTGAATCCACTTCTGAAAGCCTCTGTAAGTCAGAAATAAGAGAAATTTTGTCCTTGACAGCAAGGTGAAACATCTTCTTACCCTTTTTCCCTACCACACTGCAGCAAGTATCAACTCGTAAAAAGCCAAAAATAGCCCATAATTTTTCATAAAAACAAATACCATGAATAGTTAGCTACTGTGATTTTATACATGATACCGAAGACTCTGTTAGACACTTAGAAGTATCTTGCTGCAGCTTACCACCTGCTGAGTGCAGCAGAGCATTTGTCAGGGCTCTAAATAGAGCACGGGTCTGTAGGACTGCGGATCACTTCTCTTCATGACATAAGATTTTGGAGACTGATTTACATCTGATGTACTGACATTATCAATGATGGACACTTACTATTAGTTTGAGCCTAAAGAAACCATATTTGTAGATATCTGATGTCGAAAAGAAAAGGCGAGGTGCAGTGAGGTAAAATCAATCTGTAAAATGGGAAAACTACACCACGCGTTAAGTGTCTTATCGCTTCTACAGAGAGGATCGGGATTAATGAGCATTCCCCTTGTAAAGTCTGTGGCATGTTTCAAAATAAACATTGAATCTTGGAAGCTGTCATGAGATTTGAGTGTCATCTGAGAAGTAAGATCCCACCATCCCCCTCTCCACTCAAAGTTAGAGCTCACTGGAATTCACCACCCACCCCCTGTCCTCCCCTTCTCACAGCCCCCACCTGCTTGCAGTCAGATCACTTGACACCATCGATCTCGCAGAAAGGAGCCTGAGCCACCCCCTCAGCATGCATCCTGGCAGGAATCACAATGCGATGCCAAACCCTCATCAGAAAAGTCTTTGTTGATAGCAAGGGCATCCCAGCTATTTTCCAAAGCTTTGCGACCATTTTGACGGAAACCATTCATGAGTTGTTTCTATAAGTGGACCACCTACTATGAGGAACATGACGTTGAACGTGGATACCACTATTTAAAATACCACCCATCCAGCTCGGATCATATTGCTTTTCCTCCCTGCCCGACTCTGCACATAACCATGATCTGAGTAACGCAGCTCGTCCTTTAAAAGCCTCAGGGTGCAAACATCATTTTACCACAGATCACTTCAGATATAGTGTCAATGATTAACACGGTCAGGTGTAGAGCATCTACTCGTCACACTGTAGCTGGGTGTCTCAGTGTTTTAGTTCAAACTGATATCGGGTAAGAGGACCACAGTTTTATGCCATTTACGCTGCAAGTATGTACCAACAGGAGAGGGAAAGATGAGAAGAAAACATTGCTGAGCTGTTTCTGTTCGACTCCTTAACTTAACAACTCCGCCTCCTCATAACGAATGCTCTGTAATGTTAAGATCAAACCTCTGTCAGGTGATATTTTCCCTATCTGTTTAATCCCACTTTAGAAATGAATTAGTAGAATTATGTACTGTACTATGTGGGAAAACAAACCTGCTTTATCAAATGGTGTGTGTACATATTAAACATTCAGTTTTATTACTTTTCTCTTCTCTGTGTATAATTGCCTTCAGTCTTTGGACCTCTATATATTTACACCGGTATTTATATCAGGCTGAGAAATGGGTTCTCTTCTCTAGTGCTGCTGTGACAATTCCCACCCTGACATGTAGCAGAAATTCTTGGGGAAAACTCCTGGGTTGTACATTTTCCTGAAATGACTCTCTGTTTGCAAACTCTTACCAGCAACCTCCTTTACCAGGACAGGCTCGGGGAGGGCGACAGGGGGGCTGCGGCCTCCTTCATTCACAGCAACCACGCGGATCTTCAGGCGGTCACCGGTGGTCTGGTTCTTGATAACGTAGCGGCAGGACTTCTGAAGATCCTCATTGACTGCTTTCCAGTCGTCAGCTAGAAGGGAAAGTTACACACAATCAAGAAAAAACTGTAAGGTGTAAGAGGAGGAGATACCGAGCTTCATTCCTCAATCATCTCTAAAATAAAAATGAATCTTTGTATTGAATTTGAGATTTCTTCTTAGGGAAGAACACATCCTCCACCATAACATAGTTGTTCAAAATGATCAATGCATTTTTACTTCACAGTTATATGGTAATTTAAATTAATTATTTAATTTTTTTTGCAAAACATTAAAGTATTTTTAAACATAGAATTACTTCTGTAAATATAACACATGGTTTAAAAGTACAATGACAGTGTATGTATGCCTACATTAAGGTGATGTCTTCAGACCTTTGTCTGTGTCTCAGGAAAAAGCAATGCGACTCTATAACTGTACAGCTGATCTGTTAGAACCAAACTCAGAACATGGTCTCCTATTGACAAGGAGGAACACACAAAGTCTACATTTCACAAACCAGAAATGCACATTCGATGAGCATCAGAAGATGAAAGGCTAATTAATGTGCATCTTTAAGTAATTATAGTCAAATCGGGGCTTTTTTCTGACCTCATAATATTTTTTTTAACCAAAACCAATCAGGTTTCAGAGCATATTTTTCATGGTTTAATTTAATTTGAATTCTTCTCTTGAAGTCTCCTGAAGAATGTGGCCAGCGTTGATGCTGTCAGCTCTAGCATTTCTCCCAACATTTTTTCTCAGTTTCTGAGAGTGATTTCTATCTTTGCACACGCAGCTCGTGCCCTTTTAAAGAGCCTGTGAGATTGTTTTCTTATGGTAATGACAAGCAACTGGCAGATGCTTTCAATATTACTAAGACAAGGAATTTCTCTTTCCAACAGCACTGGCTCAAACAATTTGTGCTTATTTTGCAGCTTTGTAGTGAAATATTTATTATATGTGGCAAACATCGGGTATTAGACATAAAATTGATGTGTACATGACTTCTAAATTGAGCTTGTGTTTAAGTGTTGCTGAGATTAGCTTAGCACTGTAAGTCTAAAAGCAGGACCTCCAGCAAGACTACGGCAGCTCCTGAAATGCCTCTGTCCTTCTAGGGAGAAGTTAGGTAGCCTGTGATATAACTCTGAGACTGACACTTCGGGGACAGCTGCAACTGATACGGCTGACCCACATTAAAACAGCAATTTTACATTTTAACAAGTGTATATTAAAAACTATAAAACATTACGTTGAAAAAGCAGAAGTATAACAATAGCTGCATATGTCCAGAATTAAAATGAGCGAAATCCCTCAAAAATCCCTAAAAAGGTCAGCTGTCTTGTCATGATGTATTAATACCCCTATCTGACCCCTTTTGTGCACATGCTGGGACATGGTGGACCTGGTTCAAAAAGGAGCAAGGCTTACTTCCGTCCTTGCAGACTTCAATGGTGTATCCGTCCAGACCAGTGGGCCCGATGTTCTCAGGCTGGCTCCACATGATGGTGACAGAAGTGTCATTTTTGTCCTCAACAAACAGATCCACAGGGGCACTTGTTGGCTCTAAAGATGTCAAAACAGTCAGTAATGGAAATTAATCCAACTAAAATCATGTCACATAATGTTTTTTTTTTTTTTTTTGTAAAATTTACCTTTAGGTGGTGGAGGTGTGGGTGGTTTAGGCTCTTCTGGTGCAGGTGCCGCAGCTGCCTCACCTGATGTTATATAGATATTTGAATTAATGTTGGCAGAATGATGAGCAGCGTAGCATCAAATATTATCAGGTTTGTACACCCACAAGTCTCCCTTATTAGGAGCTCAGAGAATTCATATATATAGCTGTAACTTTGGACTTTTATCCAATTTGTTTCAAATGAGAAAATCACTTCAGTTATTGGAGGGAGAGAAGTGAAAAGGAAAATGTGCATATGCAGGTTGGTTTACCCTCAGCAGCAGGTGCTTCAGAGTCTGCAGCAGGAGCAGCTTCTTCTGTGGCTGGAGCAGCAGCAGCTATTATTAAATGTTAGATATCAATGAGTGGTGCATGAAGCAGGTGGAACTTATATGTATATGTTAAGACTGTAGGGTGTATAGAGTCATACACAAGAGTTAGGTAGTGGTACTAGCTTCACCAAAAGGAGGGTTCAAATCTTAAAATACAAGTAAACCAAATGTTACTTGTGAGAAGTCTTTTTACCGTCTGCAATGGCGTCAGCGGCAGCAGCTGGTGTTTCTTCAGCAGCAGGAGCGGCAGCTAATATTAGAGGTTAGAAGATATATATTAGTATAGCTAGCTTTTGTGCAAGAGTGGATGGTTAAAGATCTATTAGTCCACTGGTTTTTTGGGTCTTTTATACTATCGACAGGGGCCTCAAGAGCAGCTGGTGTTTGTTCTTCAGCAGTAGCGGCAGCTAATATTAGAGGTTAGAAGATATTACATATTAGTATAGCCAACTTACTTTTGAAATGTAGTGGTTTAAATTATGTTATTCCACTTATTTTATACCACCAACAGGGGCATTAGCAGCTGGTGTTTCTTTTGCAGCAGCTGATTATTAGAAGTTAGACATATATTAGTATTTGCTAACTTTGCCTTTAGCAGCAATAATAGCTTAATATTTATGAATGTAAATTATTTTTTATACCATCAGCAGGGGGCTCAGCAGCAGCTGTTGCTAATTCTTCAGCAACAGGTGCAGCAGCTGATGTTAGAGGTTAGAAGATCTTACTTATTAGTATAGCTAGCTTGCTGTGAGATACACACAGTTTAAGGCACATAGTGGTTAACTTTCATACCCTCAGCAGCAGCTGATTCCTGATGTTAGGGTTAGTATACATCATTTATTAGTATAGCTGGCTTTTCTGCAAGATATGGACGCTTTAAGACAAATTAATCCAGTAGTTGTTAATCATCATACCCTCAGCGGGGACCTCACTAGCATAGGGTGTTCCTCGGCAGTAGGTGCAGAAGCTGATGTTAGAAAATATTACAGGGGTTCATCACATCTTGGAAAATATTGCTGAACATTTTCAAAATTATGTATGAGCAGGTAAATATTAAAATAGTCATGATGAGCAGTGAAGAGAGATATAGTTGTATGATGTGCACTTCTATCAGAGTAGCTTATGTGTTAGAAACTGGAAAACATTTACTCGGTTAACCGTTTTAAGTTATAGCAGGTATGCAGCAGTTAATAGAGCATAGCGAAGGCTTTTCAGGCTCGGTAATGTTTGCTTGGTATGGATTAGTAGCCTCAATTGCGTTGACATGTGTCTTAAAGTCACATTAGTGGACACTTTACGGATTACGATCGCAGCACGTGACTCTAAGGTGAGCACACGTTTCAACAGGTGTCTAATGAACCAATCAAGCCGTTCTAAGTTTGCTTTCATTGGCTGCATTTTCTCACCGCGTGCTTACCATGACACGAACCAACCATTTAAGCTTCAATAAGACAAATTGGCAACATATCCAAAGTTGGTCCATCGCAAGATAAATTGAGGTGGACTCTAATACAAAAAAATCGACTGTAATTCACATCTCAGGCGTCGCTGCGCACGGGGCATTACCCTCTGCGGGTGCCTCTCCCTCAGCTGGGGCGGCTTCGGCTGGCGGAGCTTCGCCCTCCGCGGGGACAGGGGCGGCTTCGGCTGGGGGAGCTTCAGCAGGCGCTTCCACGACAGGAGCAGGCTCCGCGGCGGGTTCAGCAGCCGGCTCCTCCTTGGCTGGTTCTTTCTTAGCCGCCTTCTTGATTGGGGCAGGCTTGGATGGCATGTTGGAGGTCGCAGCTAATTCCCAACTTTAAGTCCTTCAAACTGTATCCAATGCCATCATTCCTATAGAGGTGTCAGGCTTATATAAGGCTCAGCATGCTCAGACACCGCCCCTAATGAACTGACTGTAATAGATACTAAGCGCCATGGATAACTCTCACAACCGCGTCTGCTTCACTCATTACCAGTGACTGTACAATATTAACTTATCCACCGGGTAAGGCGGCCAGATTAAATAGAAAACACAATAACACATCAACACTATCACACAAGAAGCAAAAGAATAAATATAACATGTATTTTATTAATTCCGACAAACAGTGATAAGTGGATGAAAGCCTTCAGAGGCATACCTTATCCATGTATTGGAGCAAATTCGAAAGAAATATACTTTAATGCCAAGGATGTATTTTCTTTCCTTCCTCAATGATTGTTGTCGCATCCAGAATGCCGACCTACAATATTTACAGTCTTTACAATGATGCACTGTACAAAATAGAGAAATTAAGTTTTACAAAGGATTCTTTACAAAAAAAGAAATGTCAAATATTGAATTTTAAAAAAGAAAACAATCTAGAATAATTTCCCTAAATAGTGTTAATTTTAACATTTTTTTTGTCTCATCACACAGCAAGTTTACATGCATTTACAACACTTAGAAACCCTTAACATCTGCACATCAGTGACATAAGATACAGCATAATTTTTTTATATAAGTCTTAGTTTAGTCCACAACAAGCTTGGCAAAAATATGACTATTCAGCAACCTGTATTGGCCTAAGACATCAGATTTATCTCTGCTTTATTAAATTATGCAAACAGCAAAGAGCTGATTTGTACCGACATCAGGCTCATTGAAGTTTAAATCATCCTTTTTTAGAGTCCCATTTACAGCTGGAGTTACATTACTTCTGTTGCCATTAATGAGAAAAAAATAAATAAAAAATCAAAACAGCGTAAGTACTTTAAGTACATTTATGAACCCTGTTTTCAATGCCACAACCAAACCCCTCTCTGTTTAAGGCTAAGTCCCACCTGCTAAACATGCTTCCACTTTGTCTCTTGGTATGGTTTTGTTCCGAATTAGTAACTCAAAGACTTTATGAAAACACATTGCAATTGCCTGTGAAATTTAGACATGTCGATTGCTGACACCAGTAGAAGTTGCTGCATAGTCCCGATTCACTAATAAGCAAACACAAATCACAGCTACTACAGAGCAACAGGCACAACAACCAGTGAATGAGATGAGAAGCTGGAGCTGATGTCTTTCGTTAATCTGCAGAAACAGATGAGTGTGACCAGTGTTACAGTGAAATACCTGTAATATTTACAGTAATGAAGCCATTTGGCATTTTATTTTTTGCTCTTGATGTCTTTAACCTTATTTTTTTAGTCTGTGGGATACCATCAGCGCTGCAGATAGGTCATGTGCACAGAGAACCGTAAAATCTGCAGCGCAGACGTAATTATTACACTTTCTTATCAGGCTGTCATTAAAGTGGTCCAACATTCATTTACAAGATTAACTTCATGTGAAGTTTTGTCTGTACAATGAAACAATGGGATGGTCTGGGATGATGAATTACTTCAACACCACTTGCACAACCACATACCTTGTCTTTCATTTACTCTACAAAAATCTACAGATCACCTTACAAACTTTCAATATATCTTGCTTTTTTAAACTCTGTTCTTGAAAGACAATGTTTCTGTGTCATTTGCCTAAAATGCTATTAATGCAAACTGTATGACATGTCAACATGTCTCACGCCACACATTGTCTCACATGACTTCACTGTCTCTACATAATGTCCTCAACACTTCAAAAACACCTCAAAATAACAGACGTGATCATCTAAAGCCATCATATTCCTGATGGAAATGACAGAAAACTCTTTGCTAATCTACCCTGTATGACTAAATGACTTTTTTTCAAAGTCTAAAATAGTTTTAAAGAGCACCATACATACCTAAATGTCAATTAAAAAGCAAGAGTGGTGAGAGAGTGTTGAGTTTGTAAAGTGTGAACATTACAGTCACTCTGCTAAGCCATTGTTAAAAGTGATTTGCAGTGGGACTTTGATAAGGCTTCTTTTAAAAGCACCAACTACACACTTCTGTAATATGGTTAAGTGTTTTATATACATTCAAAGCTGAAATTAAACCCCTAACTTGACAGTCAATATGCATGATTAAAGTACAGTATTTGGTTCAGTATATTAGATATTTGCACCAACTAATGCAACTGCAACATGGCCTGGTTGTATGTACATAATATATACACAGAATGTTAGGGAAAAGATCTGAAACACATGTGCTCTTTTATAGATAAATGTTAGAAATAAACAATCTGGATTGGATTCAGATTGGAGTTTGTGTACATCAGAGGGTGTTTGTTATATTATCCCTGTGTAGTAAGCATCTAATACCTGATCTGTGCGGCAGCATTAGTACCACAGTTTGCGCTATATGAAACAAAACTGAATCAAGTGCATGGGAAAAGAGCAGTAATAAGTGATCAGCTTACGTCACTGCTGAACATGTGTTTTATTCAAAAGAGTATGACAGCAAGTATAATTTTTTTAACCAATAATCAATGAAAATTAAAAAGGAAAAATATGAAAATTCGTCTGCTCTGAAAATTCTTCTATATTAGTGTAAATAACGATAAGAGGTGGTGAAATACTTCATTTCTGACTAAAAAGTTTGGATGATGTTAATGAAAGCACCAGAAAAGTCTGCTTAAGTCGAAGTGGCATTGATGTCTTTGCTTTTAAGGCATATTTGTTTGACCTGCTCAGGCTGTAAAGTTCAGGATTGCATATGTGTAGGGTTTAGCCTTCAAAGACTTGTACAGTAGATATGCACCAAAGAACATCACAATAAACAGTAGGGTCTGTTATGCTGTCATACTCTTTTCCAAAGCAAGTTTAAAGTTAATTAAAGGTACAGCGTGTAGCTTATCTGTTTTTTTTGTTAGCAAAAATCAAGAACCGCTTTCATAAATAGGCATTTTACCAAAGTCTAATCACAATCGCATCCAAATGAAAGCGTGCTCGTAGCTTGAAATGAGTTGTTAATACATAGGTGGTGGCGCACCCAACCGGAGGCTGCCATGTTGTATTGCCATCTTCGAATACAGTAGCCGAAAGGGGACAAACTTGTTAGCCTTCCGCGTTTTACCTGCGAGTCCCTGTTGTTTTGGGAAGGAGGGCACGGGGTGGTGTAAACAAGCCAACACGACCGTGGATCATTCAGCTTGCCAGTTTACATTGAAATGGAGGACTATCTATACTCTTTGCCCGCGAGACGAAGGAAAAAATAGCCAAGAAAAGAAAAAGAAATAACTGGGAGAAAACAAGAGTGTACATCGGTGAAGCATTTACCAGATGGAGGCAGCTGATGAGGAGAGGGACTTCAAAGCTAACGCGCAGGTTGCAGCTTTCTGCTGGATAGGTGAGTTAATGCAATCTAACAGTGAAGTTTATTT
>JBAMHW010000003.1:16281083-16307405 GCA_037177495.1 Rhadinocentrus ornatus
TCTCAGCGACAGCCCAGAAACCTGACTGATCTAGAGGAGATCTGTGTGGAGGAGTGGGCCAAAATCCCTCCTGCAGTATGTGCAGACCTGGTGAAAAACTACAGGAAACGTTTGACCTCTGTAATTGCAAACAAAGGCTACTGTACCAAATATTACCATCGATTTTCTCAGGTGTACAAATACTTATTTGCAGCTGTATCATACAAATAAATTGTTAAAAAAATCATACATTTCAGGATTTTTTTTTAGATTATGTCTCTCACAGTGGACATGCACCTACGATGAAAATTTCAGACTCTCCATGTTTCTAAGTGGGAGAACTTTCAAAATAGCAGGGTGTTAAAATACTTATTTTACTCACTGTATATATGGACTCAGTAGGGACGGCTGTCAGTGATGAGACTGCTTCGTCACACACATTAAATCACCTTAAAAACAACTTCAACCATAACTTCTTCCACAATGTAAAGTCAAAACAATTTCATACATGAAAACTTGCACAAAAACAAACAGAAACTTGTATGCAAACAGAGAGACAAGGTTAAAGGAAAGAACATGGCAGGTTGATTAAGTGTTTCAGCTCACCATAACAGAGGAGTTTCGTCTTGATCCCAAGGGTGTGCTCGGGAGGGAATTAAGAGACGAGCTTGCATTGAACTCTTCTGAACTGAGGTTCTCCGAGCCATCGCCGTCACTAAGCCCACTGCTGATGGAGCTGCTCTCATCCCAACTGAAACGAGACAAAAGACGAATGTGTCATCAACTATTTGAACATACAATACAAAAAGATTCAGAGCTGTCCATCTGTCTACTTCAGGCTACCTCTGGAGGTGACCACATGCTCAACAAGCAGGTAATTCTAACTTGGCAGCTGCTACATTGATTCACTTAACACACCAGAGCTCAAGGCCATATGGTGTTCAAATCTTCAGGAGTTCTTCGAATTTTCACCTCATTTTAGGGTTTATAAACCTCTGAATTTATGCCCTTAAAAATTGGTTTGGTTTACAACTAAAAGTAGATGGACTGAAGATAAGATCCCAAATATATTGATAGCAAAAGGTGTACCATCAGTTCAAAATGAATAAAATTAATAACAATATTCAAAAACCTGTTACACATAAAACTGTCTAAATAGAGTGCTTTATCATAATGTATTTCTGACAGAGTGAATATAAGTAACTTTTAACCACCACAAGTCCCTCATTTTTCACAAAGTTTGCAAAGGGGAAATGTCTTTTAGCAACACAACTTCTGTGGGAAACTCCCTTCATGCAGTCATGGTAAAATGGCCAACTTGGACTATAAAAGTGTAACTTTCAATGTAATTCAATAAATCTCCATGGCAGCAAGTTTTTATTTTTAAACACAGAGTAATACACTTCAATCTTAAAATGGTTGCACATGGGGGAAATTGTCAGGATAGGCTGATAAATTATGTTAGACAAAACAAATATGGTGTCTGACTTAATCGAGAATGTGGTCTGCTACTCGGTACAGAAGCTGGATGAGGGAAAGCCCCCGTGCCCACCCCCCTCCATCATGAGCCTTTCCTCCACCTGTCAATAAATTTCAGTTTTGCTGAAACAGATGCTGCCAGACTGGTACCTCTTGTGAGGACAACAGTTCTGACATCTGAACGCATTTAAAAAGCTGATCACTGTATGGCGTACAAAAAAAGAAGGGAGTTTATACCTCCAGCCAACCAGAATATCACAGTAGGAAAAAGCTGCTTAGTTTGAGGGTATTTTTTTTTACTTTAAAAGAGCAACTGTACCTTGCTGCATATAAAAATGGCCCCTTCTCAGAGCTAAATGCAGGTCCAGCTCAGATTTAGTATAATTACGTTCTCCATCATTACCACAGGTAGTATTAAAATTATTGTTGGCGCGCAGAAATGTGGCACAGTGGAAACAGTAAATTAATATCACCCTTTAAAGCTGAGTCACTGCTTAAACTGAACTTTGGTTTCCCCACTAAGCTGAAAATGTTCTTTGTGGGTATGAAGTCTGCAATTAGCAAAGGCATGGAACATGGAATAGCACAGAAAAATACAGAGAGAAAAAATTTCTTGTACATGTTCAAAATTGTTTATAATCACATGGCTGGAGTTAAGTAGTCAGAGATGTTAAACAGAGAAGCTATCCATGACACTGGTTTAAGGTGCTCTTTTTAAGCATTCTGCTACATAAAGCCAATACAAGTGATTGTACACATGACTGAAAATAGGGTTCAGAAACATAAAGGTAAATGCTGGATATTTCATTTAAAAATTCCCAAATGTTAACAGTTATAAAAGCTTTACAATTTACACTAAGTTCAGATGTTTGTGGTAAGCTTAAACAATACCTCCTCTGTCAGAGGCGACAGAGGGGCCATGAATAACCCCATAGGGATGTCAGACTATGATGCTGGAAGGTCTGTGGGCTGTTGATATTACAAGCCAAGCTGTCTGCTCTCAGAGGTGAAATCCAGACAGGGAGAGAGGGTGGGAGTGCACCAGTTTAGTGCATTCTTCATACATAGGGTGGCAATTAACTTTTTTGTTTTCTGTGGCACAACTCCAACATCTTCCTGATTTGTGTGTCTGTGAGTTGCAATGCTTTGAAAGTATTTGGGTTTAAGTAGCCTGAAAACCAGTGGTAGAGGCAGAGCAGGTCAGGGACATCCCCATCTTTGTCCAGACTTTGTTGCAGATCTGACAGCATCAAGTGTTGGTTTCAACTATGGCAAGACCTACTGCACTGAAATACCACACATAAATAAACAGAGCAAGAAAAGCTATTATGCGTTTGAAAGAGAACCAAGACAATTTGTTTGAATTTGTTGTAATCACAAAACATTTTCAAATAGCAAGAAGACTGCATTAATCCACCGATATTATGAATTTTGCTCCCAGTTAACAATCAAACCATTAAGCTCTTAATTTTACTTCGCACAAAATGATTTATTTTATTTATTTATTTATTAAAGTAGACTTTATTTTACTCAAATGTAGCGACACTAGTCATTTCATCCTAAAGATGTGACATTTAGACAAAAGCCATAACATGTTTGGGATGATTAAAGACCAACAAACATATTTGGGCTAAATTAAAACCCGAATACAGATAGAAAATAAAGCATGTGAACAAAATTCAGAACATGAAAGGTGTCGATAACTATGTAGGTTACAGTATAATGGTTACCTTGGTGCAACAACCAAAGTCCTTCTTCCTCGTGTCGCCGGCTGCAACGGAGACACTTTCCCAATTAAAACACGACCACTCATTTGTGAATTTTTCTGTTTCAGTGTAAGCACAACTTCCCTTATTAAACCGTACGAAAACCAATTTAATCTCCACCGCAAGAAGAGAGCTCTTTCCGCCCAGCATAACAGAGAGAAGACTGCCTTTCTGCTTAGGCTACACTCCTCCCAAAAATGAAGGGCGAAAAAAAAGAGCGAAAGGGAGAGAGAGATGACAAGACCAGCGGGATTCTGATATTAGTCCGCGGGACGGTAGCCAACTGCCGTACCCATAGAAACCCCCCATTGCTGGTCCCTTAAGTTATGCAAAACTGACATAAAAGTAATCAGATTGTTTGTCTCTGCCAAACTTGACATTTTAATTATTTCCCATACAACATCATAAAGACTGACTAAATCGTTTTAATAATAACATTTTTGTTACGAATTACTCATTAGCATTAGCTAAAAATTGTTTCTAAATTGTTCGTTTGTCTTAAAGGGAAATTTCACCTAATGTAAAAAAAAAAAAAAAAAAATCTTCAGTACAACTGATTAATACCTACCCTAACAAAGTTTTATTGTTTTTAATTTGACAGGCACTAATTTGATATGGGGTTTTCCAATGTTTTAGTAAAACAGTCTTTAAATATACAATTGCCCATAAACCTATAAGAGATGACATAAACAAAAAGTTCACAACTGTAGAACCTCAATTGATTACAATAATGCAGACGGAGATAAAATAACCTGATTTTGCAGTTGCAGGTAACTTTTCAAAAAGTCATTAAATATACTGCTTGGTCAAAAATAAATTAATAAATAAAAAAGGTCACACCAATATACCACTGGACTGTATTTAGCTGTGATCGCTGTGGCACTGTTTCCATAAGCTTTTGCAATGTCACAAGATATTTATCCTTCCTTCCGGTCTAATTTTTTTACCAAGATCTTGTATTGATGACAGGAGAGTCCAGCCCATGTGCAAACTCTTCTCCAGCACATCCCAAAGATTCTCAGTGGGGTTCAGGTCTGGACTCTGTGGTGGCAAATCTGTGTGTGAAAATGATATCTCCTGCTCCCTGAACCAGTCTTTCACAATTTGAGCCTAATGAATCCTGGTACCATTAGGGAAGAAAAAAATTGATAGAATAACCTGCTCATTCACTATATTCAGGGAGTCAGCTGACTTCATTCTTTGGGGACATAATGTTGCTGAACCTAAAGCTGACCAAAGGCAGCAACCCCAGATCACTTCACTGGCTCCTCAGGCTTGTAAAGTAATTACTAGACATGACGGCTGCGTCACTCTCTTCTCTCCCTGATGCTCCCATCACTCTGGAACAGGGTAAATCTGGACTCATCGGGCCACATGACCTTCTTCCATGGCTCCACAGTCCAATCTTTATTCTCCCTAGTAAAATGAAGCCTTTTTCTCTAGTTAGCCTCACTGCTTAGTGGTTTTCTGATAGCTATCTAGCCGTTCAGTCCAATTCCCTTGAGTTCCCTTTGCACTGTACGCATGGAAATGCTCTTACTTAGCCCTGAGCTCTACTAGTGATTTTCTTTGATTTGAGTCCACCAAAAGTTTAAATGATCAGCAATTACGATCATTCAGGATTTTTCTCTGACCACATTTCCTCCTAGAAGACGATGGTTCCACTATTCTTCCATTTTTTAATAATGCATTGGACAGTTCTGAATTCAATTTTAGTGGTTTCTTCAATCTCCTTAGATGTTTTCTCTGCTTGATGCATGCCAATGATTTGACCCTTCCTAAAACGGACTAACATCTTTTCCACAACCATGGGATGTGTCTTTCCACATTGTTGTTAAAGAAATGAGAAGCTCCTCATCGTGTCCGTGGGGGTTAAATAACTTGTTGCCAGCTGAACAATAATTTCCCATGAAGTAATTATCCAATATGAGGTTAGTACCTATTTGCTTAGGGAAATACAGGTTGCTGTATTATGTATTACCATATTAGATTTGTTATTATTTTCTACGCACATGAAAACCAAACTAACATTAATTAGAAACAGTGCTGAATGGTGGTGACAGTTCCATCTCTTTGCTTTTCTGACCAAAACATGTCACAGACATTTAATGTCTGTGATGAGACCTGCAGAAATTCGGTTAAAAAAAAAGCATAATGTGTCTTCTTTACCAACTGTCCACTAGTTACATTAGACTTCCTTTAACTATCTCTGGCATATTTAAGCACAGAGCTCATTTAAGCTGATTTCATTACTAATTCGATGTACCAACTGGTTTCATTCTGTTGATATTCCCGAGTTGGTTAACACACAGTCTGGTCACGTTGCATTTTTTTTTTTTTTTAACTGCCTGTAGTTTTTAGAAACCTTTAATATGCAGCTCCATAGAGAGTTCACTGAAAACAGAAGACAGACTTTTTAAGTTCCAAGTAGGAAATTCAATCAAGTTGGCCACTAAGTTAAAAACACATTTCAAAGAGCTGGAGGACCCTCATCAACCATGACCTTAAAATCTGCATATTACACTACACTGCTCATAAATCATTTGTGATGGCTGTAGTAATATTTATTATAATCTTGATTGGCTTACATATTTACACATGTGCAAAACGTACCATATAATGGAATCCAGTGAACTGGCATTGCTAAAAATAGATAACATTGGTTAATGCTGTGAAATATATCATAATTTAAAGTGGTATTTGTGATATTCTAAGACAATCTTAAGAAAAAGTGTGGGTATAAGCAAAACAGCAAAGAAAGAGGGCCTGCACGAGTGCACATTCATATAGTTGGACTTTCATTTACATAAAAAAAAGTTTACCATGATGAATAGAACCAATTACCTTCTGGGGCTTGGCTGGAAAAACTCAGTTCAAGATGAAGCCTAAATCATCAAGTGAAACCACAAACCCACAGAAGACACAAAGACCTCCAGTGGTGCATGAGTAGCCTTGGACAGCCACCCCCTCTCATTAGCTGTGGAACAGTTTGGTTGGGATTTTTGGTGATCTCAGCTCTGTAGACCATTGAAGGAGGTCATAGCTCTGTGGGTCTAAATATTTCCCACACCTTGTCCACATCAGTCAAAATCTGTTCCATCAGTATTTCTCTGTGATTGTTCTATTCATTTATCCACCAGACAACAAGCTTATTTAATTATATTATGACTGGTTTAGTTTTATTTATTTACTTTCAATTCAGTCCAATTGAATTCAGCTTTACGCCATCTTAAGACTCTTTTAAAGATACAGTCCACTTGAAGTATAATCCAATTAACTGTAACTAATTTATAATTCAGATAAACAAAACTGAATATAATCCACATTAGTCCAATTCATAATGATTGTCTTTATAAAACACAGATTCATTACAAGAAAAATAAAAGCCCATTTACCCTTTTAATGCATCAAATTTCTGTTTTTTTATGTTGGGACACATTATACTTTTTATTATTAAAACAGACTAATCTTGAATAAATTTTTCAATGACAGTAATTTACCTTCTTATTAAAATAAAAAATTTTTAGCTTTGAGTGTGTGTTGCAGACGTAAAGGCATTCCTCAAATGAAACTCAGCTGAGTAAGACGCTAGTTTGATTAAGCCTCTATAGCTGTTTATATCTTCATTTTTAACTAGAGAGGAGATATCCATCTGTGCTTGCTGCTTTATATGTTTTGCACAAAAACAACCAACTTGAAATACTTCATGTTTAAAGTTTGATTTCCTAATTTCAAAAGATTAATGTTAGTTTTTGTTTTTTTGGTCTGGAATGATGAGCAATCTAAATTGTTTACAGAACTAAAACAGGGCTGCATTGCTCACATCTCCTGTTTATCTGAGCCAGACCACAGAGCTTCTAAATAAGCCGTCATCCAAACAGCTTTTAAGTCTTGTTTGCAATCTTTAGGATCAGCTGACCTACACTGATAACCAAATGGTTAACGTAAAAAACATCTTCTCTGTTTGCCTATGTGTGTTGTTTGTTTTGTTATGTTTCTTTTTTGCAGTCTACACCCCCACTAGGTTTTGGCATATTTAAAAATGGTCAATTTTTTAAATGTGGAGTGAAAAAAAAGAGAAAGACAAGGATACAACAGATAGAAAGTAACGGCATCAGCTTTTCAATCTAAACAGGAAAAACAGACAACCAGCTGCTACACCTGTAAAAAAAACAGAAAACCTCCTGCAACATCTGTAAGAAAACAAAACTGACAATCATCGGAAGCACCTGCAAAAAGTAAGACAAGCCGGGGGAAAAAAATATGAATCACAGCAACAAAAACATCAGCAACACAAAGAAACATGGCCATAGATGTTGTTGACTAAACCCACAAGACAACACAGTGACATGCATGTTATATGAATAGTGATCAATGATTGTGCAGGTGCTAGGGACTGTCATGCCCCCCCCTTATTACCATACCATAGTGGTCTGACCTTTACCATAGTGGCTTTCAATCTTCCAGTGTCCCCCCTTGAGCAGCAACCTGCAGTGCATCATGTGGGACTTGTGAAAAGACATCAAAACATTATGAGAGGGATTAAAGTGACAGAAATCTCATTGATATAAAGGCCAATTCTCATCCATATAAAGCAATCCAATCAAATTGGAGGTCAGCTCAGTAGTAAATAAAATCACAAATGAAAACTAATATCAACACAAGTTTTTTTCTGCACTGAGCCAAAAAAAAAAACAAACAAAAAGAACAAACTCAAATAAACCAACCAACAATTCTGCCTCAGGCTTCACAGCATGTAGACTAGCAAATAATATCATCCACGTGTGATAGCTGAAAATCTCATTCAAACCACTGTTTGAACATCAAAATGCATCTAGATCAGCCTGCAATCTTATGGGAGGCTTTTATAAATGACTGTAGGTATTTGCTTTTATCTAATCAAAAGGCATCAGTAGTAAACTTTTGAATATACAGCAACACATCTAACGTTAGCAGCTGAAAGCTATGATGGAAAGCAGTTGTACACCATCACTCTTTAGCTATATAAAATGTACCGCAACTAAATGGCTGACCCTTAAATCAGAACGGCATCCCTGCCATTCAGCAGTTTCCATGGAGTGTAATTACACTAGATTTCCAGGAGGTGGCACAATTATTTCAAACTCTGCTTGGTACAGCTGAAATGTAATGTGCATACTCCATTATTGTGTCTTAAAAAGAGGCACCACTTGGCATTAACAATAGAATTGGATTTTAAACCCTTTAATGCAGAAGTGAAGCAACATTCCTCAATTTGTGGACTCAGCTCAATAGAAAACTAGGAAATTACTTCTGAAAGACACCAGAGAACAGAGATGTGTAAAGTGATTCATGTCCATATAAATATCTTTCATTAAAATAAAAAAAAAAAAGAGCCGCACATCTCGGATCTTGCCAGCACCGGATTTTGATGTATATCAAGCCTGGCCATAACTACACAAACAGGATTGAACAGCCTTCATTTCAGAGTAGCAGTAAGTAAATAGATCTGAGAGACATCAGTGACAGAGTTGGACACTGTGGTAGCCCTATCGCTGCAGAGCCCAGGAAAATTGACTTGTCATCTGATTACTGGACTGGAAAACATAGTCTTAGGAATCTTCATGCCTTCAGATGTAGTTTAAAATTAAGTTGATGCATAGATCACCCTGAGACCCATCATTGCACATTGTGCCACAACTGCAGCCTTTTCTGGAACAATGATATTGAATTCTTTCATGATTACATCCTGTAGTCTGTTTTCCTTTTTCGTGTTTTAATTATATAGCAATAAATCTTGAATTTGAGCAACTTTCTGACTGATCTTTTTGAGCCACAGCCAACATGAAGCCATACATTTGGTACCAAGCATTCTTCATTAGCAATAGTTAAAATATGTAGTCTGAATTTCTATACCAACTTGGGAAAAAGATGAAAGGGATAAACCACGTGAAAACATGTGCCATATGATTAATTGTTTAAAAATATATTTTTGTGCAAAATATTTTCCACCTGGGGCTGAGTGTTAAACACAGGATGAATCCAAACTGCACACCCAGACGACCACACGCAGACATGATACAGGGATGATTCATACTCCCTGGGGTGCTGCTGTAATGGTCCATTATTCACAGGGCTTAGGACACTGGCGAAGGCATGTTTGGTGTTGGGGGAGCCTTTTTGAGTCACTATTATACTGACCTTTTGGGCCATTTAAGAACTGCATATTGACCCCAGAAGTGATTTTAAGCATCTGGTTGTGAGTGTGTGTGCTCTGTATCTACTTAAAAGTAATACAAAAAACAGCATAATGGTAAATGTTTCTTTTTATATCATTCCTTCTATGGCAGCCACTTTGAAAATTTTCAGCCAAATTTCAAATTAGCTTGACCTCAAACATATCCTTCAAAATGATTCCTTTATTAGTATGTAGTAATCAAAGAAACTCTTAGAAAACCACATCCCTTTTCCACTGAGTCTTTAAAGTACCGACCTGAAGCAGTGGCCTCAGAAAACTGCAATCCCAGCAATGCCTGCAGAAAAATAGAGCAGCAAGGCCAAAGACCAAATTTTCTACAGATGGACTGAAGTGGGTCAGAAAACTTGTGAAACACCAATATCCAGGGATGCACAGTGACTACAGAAAGGTCCAACTTAGGCAGGAAAGGGAAATGAAATGCAGACGGCTGGGTGAACAGAGCCAGAAGCCGATGACTGCAGCAAACCCTTTTGTGCATTATAGAATGTGTTCGTTGATAGTTTCCATGAGCAGACCTGCTAAGTATTGCGAAATTTAGAGAACTTAACTTTACAGTGTACATGCCAAGCCTTTAACGAATGCACTCAGTGGAACGAGCAAAGATGTATTGTGGTTGCCATGGAAATGACATTGCCAGAGGAGCAAACTAAGCCAAGGACTTATCTAACTTATATAGAAACACAAGTAAAAATAGATATTACATTTATTCTTCACTTGACAGAGTGTGCATGTGTATGTGTGTTATATAGTTGCGTACATTATAAGAATAAAAAACACTCCCTGCAAAAGACTCATAAAACACGAAAAAACTGTTGGTTTTTTATGCCATTCTCTTCTTTGTCATTCTACTTACATCTACCACTGATTTTCTGTGTGCATTTCACTGCTGTCTTTCCATCTCACACAAACCAGCAGACACTTTCACACACACACACATCCCCCACATACATTCGCTCTGCAGCTACCACACTGACACACAAGGCAGCTCATCAGTGGGTCAGTAGAAAACGGTTGCCATGGCAGCACATCCTGAGCCATGTTGCCACATGAGCATGACCGGTAGTGATGCTGCTGAACTAGACTCCTTTCTGTGCTCTGCGTCGCTGCCTTTATGCTGCTGTATGGAAACAAAAGCTTAGATCCCTGCATGCCTACACATTCCCCTCATCCCACTGAGAACATGCCTTTAAAAAAGGACAATAGGAAGAGAGGAAGCATTTGGTTATTGTAGTTGTCTGTGTAATGTGGTACTATAAGCAGCATCTGTTCCTGTAAAGAGATTTTATAAATTTACCATCTGAAGAGCTCACAAAAACCATTAGCTCCATTAATCCCATTTTGTATCATATAGACTATATTCAAAATTAAGTTCAAATTAGCATGTAACCAACATAATTCTTTAATTTACAATTTTAAGAGAGGTGATGAATTTTCAGCTAGAGCTTAAATCTGACAAAATACATTAAGTCATGATGTTTTCCTGCAGCTGGCAGAAGCTCAATGCATCAAATGGCTTTGTCTTCTGTGTCATAGTGATAAACTATGTGGAGTGGGATTTATTTTATTACCATTACCTGCCTCTACAGTACCTATCTTCACCAAACTATTCAGCATGTCTTATCTTACTGAATCTGGTTGGAAACTATTTTTGTATATAAAAGACTAATACTGTGTAAGTACAGAGCACCAAGCAGCAGACAGACTGAAATCCACCAGGCTGACTGAAACATGGCTCCAAATGAATCTTAATGATGTGCATTGTCTGCTAGGTGTGTAAACCAGTAGTTTCCATATCGTCACCTTCCTAAACTAATGGTCTAAGTAATTTTTTTTACAAAAAATATTTCTTTGCCCAAGTCATCTTTACGTGATGCTGGCCACCTTTGATAATGTCACCAACATCCTCTCAGGAACAGATCATGTTATAAACTGTTCATCTGAGGATGTTGGTGACATTATAAGAGGTTGCCGGCATCACAAAATGATGATTAAGGCAAATATTTTTTTGTAAAAAAATGACTTAGGCCATTTGTTCAGGAAGGTGATGATATGCAAAAATCCCATCCAGGCAAATGGGCCTCCTGGGAAATCACATATTTTACAAACATCAGGCTTGTGTTCATCCCATCTGCTATTTGAGATTATGGAAAATATAAGTATTTTTACTTGTGAACATCTGCATTAGCTCTAGGAAAGCTAACCAGAACCACAGTGCAGTTGAGTGTCTATAAAACATCAACCATAACTGACTGAAAACCACAAAAATTACACTGATTGCAGATTAGTATTCATGATTTGAACAGCAGATATGAAAAAACCAACCACACACTAACAATGTAATGTGATTACTGCTCCAGTCACAAACCAGCCACTTAGAATATAGCCTGTAATCAGATGATGTCATGAGTGATGAATAAACTTTGCCAACATCATGTGACGAATGTAACCACAGGAAATGTTTATGATGCTTTACATGGTCGAGGCTAAATAAAAAAGCCACCTCAACATAGTGTGATCTGAAACAGTCACTCACTGAGCAGTGGTAGACAGCCTTGTAAAATTTAGGGCCAAAAGGAAAACATTTAGTTATCCTTACTAGCAATGTCTGCTGCAGGCAACATAGGAAATTATATATAATTTTATTATACACTGTACATATTGAATGGTAATTTTAGATAGTATGTATGTAATGTATATAGTGTCATAAAGTGTTAAGGTACATAATATTTTAAGACATGTCATCATTTAATACATCTTCTTCAAAAAAATCCCTAAACAAATCTCAAAAGGGATTGAAAGTCTCAAATGTCTTGACTGAACTCTGCAGCTCCAGAGAATCTGTTAACTACTTTTTAAAAATACTCTAAAGTTGCGAAAAGATCTGCATACTTCTCACAAGGGTTGATGGTGACAAGATATGATCCCAAAAAGCATATATGAGAAACAGAACAAAACACCCTTCATTTCTTTGTGTCTTGGTTCCAAGGGTCCAAACCTTCTTGTAACCATTTAAAGTGGTCTTCAGCAATAGTTCTTCAGACTTTCTGCAGGTATTTGAAAGTTTTTCTTTGGACATTTGCTGCTTTTTCACTCATTGCAACTTCAGTTCTTTTACTCGACCACTTTCCAAGTAATGTGTTCATCATCCTCATGTTTACTGTCATTATATAAACATTCATGCATAAAATCTATCTAACTCAAGGAATAAACCAGTGCTGTGTTTACATACACAGTAACAGACAGATCAGCCAAGAACCAAGTTTCCCTCCATTATATAAGGAAGGAACAGTATAACTTGTGACATGATGGACGACAGATGATTGAAAATATCCGTTATTGAAGTGTTAAATAATTGATTAATATTTCATATTAAGTAGCACAAACAAGAAAATATCTAATAGTTTTATTAATAAACATTTTTATGCTACTCTAATTGGTCTTTCAGCGTGTTAAAAAATTAATCTGTTCTTGGACAAAAAAAGAATGATACAGAAACATCAAGTAAACTTTTAAGTGAGCTTGAGGTCATAGTATTTCCATTGATAGCAACTAAATTAATGTCTAACAATTACTATGATAATTACTGGGTATTGGCAACAATAAGCCTTCATGTACTCATGATAAACAAGTCTTCTTGCATTATTCTTTTTTAATTGGGACAAGCCATATTGTCATTCAGCAGCAAGTTGCTGTGTAAGGATGTTAATCCTCTCTGATTGAAAGATGGAGCCGATTACACGGGATACAGTATATAGTGGTATCAGATTACAGATGAAGACAGACAGAGTGATTAACGTCACAGAGTACAAATTTACTGTAGCCCAAGATAGCCAGTGCTGTCTGGTGAGGAATAATCAATATCCATTACACAGCAGGCAGTGTGCAGCTGGTGACTTGTGTGAGACATACATAGGCTAATCAACAACATGCTTGATGTAATTAGACATGAATCTATTTCTAGGTTGAACAGTGCATTGTGCAGTGGTTGCAGAATGTAAAACACAAATACTTCTAAAGAACTATTGATTTATAAGACATTTTATTGCATTAATTACATGTAGATCATAATATTTGACCTATTCAGATCATTGAAATGTATGAAAATGTAAGACTGGGGCTCTGCTGAAAGGGAGCAGAAATGCACCCCTCCTTACAGCTGATCTTCAGTTGGTTTCCATGGTTACCCTGGAGGAGCCTGATCTATTTTCAAGAGCTGGAAGCTAATGGTTCTCAATGAGCTGAACTGTAAGCGTGTGACAGAGGATGTAGTAAAAATGCAAATGTATCACAGACTTTGCAGGAGAATACTGTCAGAGGAAAATTGGAGCATGTGCCACAGCGGCAGCTTCAAAAACCCGATTAGCTACTTATCTACACCAAAGGTTGTTGGTATGTTTATGAGGCAGAATTAATTTTTGTTACACGGTAACAGCATCACAGTGTTTCTGCAGTAGAATCAAGGAGAATTTTCTCTGAAAATATGCAAACACTGAACGGTAATGCATAGAAATTTTAGCAGTTTTAATATCCTTTAACTTTCCAAGTATAGGTATGCAAATTACTTGAGATCAGACAGAAAATACAGTACAACATTTTAGTGCTGGCAGTGACAGCAGCCTAATGAGAAGAAAATTCTCTGTTAAAATAGTTTTAGCATTCTTAGAGGACCAGATCATTTTGAAAGATTGAGGATGCAACTGATTTTGGTGGCCTTACAGAAAGTTTATTGAGGCTTTTTTTTAAAAAAAAACAACAACTGATTAGCATCTTAGTTGCCTGTGGTGTTAAAAATCAAGAGCAAGTCCCTCTGCTAACCTTTTACCTAACATCTGAATAGCATTGTTGGGTTGGTGCAAAATACTGGGCAGATTTAAATGGATTTTAAGGTCGTGAATGTTACTATGAGGAATAGACCCATTTGTTTAATCCAGACTGTATAAGGCCTCTGCTGTTTGATCTAATCCCCTTCTTTCCTGCTCTTCTACTCGTGGAGCCAGTCATCCATACAGGTCAGCCACACTTTAACTTCAAATTTAACTCAAATTGGCCCAGTTTCATTTCACGCATCAGTTTTCCTTTTTTTTCTTTTTTTTTTTAAATGTGTGCCATCTCTCGTTTTTCTCTGTAACTCTTCTTCATAGTAAAAATGTGACCTGGCATGCAGGGCCCAGTGAGCGCTCCCAAGCTGAGCTTAAATCCCACTGCATGTGCTACAGCGATAAAGCTGCTACTCCACACTAGAGAACTGTCCTCGATTCTTTCTCTCCCTTTCTCAGAGAATCACATTCAGCTGTCAAGTTGTGAGAGGTAATAAGCTAAAGAAAGTAAGGATGGTAGTCAAAAGTGCAAATGAGCAACATAGAAGAAGATGAGAAACTGTGACTGGCAGCTTTTCATGTGTTGAGATTATGGTCTTTAGAAGATGCAGGCACTTGTTACAGCAGTCACATGTGAGGGAGGGGAATTTATTGTGTAACCTGATGACTTTTCTACTCTGTGATCTTTCATAGTCAGCAAATATGCAGCAAGAGATGGATGTGTGACTGCAAAGAACGCTGATGAAAGCACTTTGATAAGTCTGCCAAGAAACGCACACTACTACAAAAAAGGAAATGCGTTGCGCTGCCAAATAATTCATTCACGAAAGTTCCTGCAACAGAGCTGGAAGTCAGTTGCATGTGATTATGGTAAATTTAAATACACGGCTAGAGGCAAAGCCTATAGTTCCACTGGGACACCTATCAAGTTTGAGTAAGATGGATTTTGACAACAACTCCAAACTGACTCTGTCAATACTACAAGATGGAAAACCAAAAGAGACCTGCATCTGTAGCCACTGATTATCTTTTGCTTTTATAGTAATGATAATTTAAACTCAGAACTTTTCTTACCCATTAGCCAGGTTGTCATCATCATCTGGCAGGCTCTTTCCTTGAAGGTCGGTGTCGCTCAGGTAACCGGACTTGAGGTCGGCATCATCAACATCGAGGCCTTCGATAAGCTCAATACGAGATGTGCTGCTCAGGCGACTGGAGCAGCGAGCAGGCATTGTGTGGGCCGTGTACTGGGAAGCACTCTTGCTGCTCTGATATCCACCACCCGTGGAAGATGGGGCATCGCCAGCTTGAAGACGGGGACTGGACTGACCGTGGCGCCAGGAGAGAGGTGAGGAGCGATTTGAAAGGCTGGATATGCTACGAACATTGGTATCATCGCTGTCGTAGCCTACATTACTGCTGTCCAGGCAGCTACAGAGAGACAAATTTTTTTTTTAAATCAGTAGACAGTCTTAAAAAGAATGGCACAGACAATAAAGGCCTGGATGAGCCAAGAGCAGATTTTACTAAACCCACATTGAGTTGCTCTTGACCCACATACACTAGTTGTGTCATTTCATTTTTAGAGAATAAAGCCTGAAGACTTTCCTCTCAGAACTTTACTAGGATGGCCCAAAATCTCTGTCTTAACATGACTTACTGTATTTCTCCGTCTGTGCCTGTAATGTCATACATATATCACAAACACCTAAAAACACACATAACAGAACTGGTATGCAAGTTCTTAATTGTTTGAGTATGCTTAAATCTTCCTGTTTTCTTCTGAAAGTAGGTCGGGTTAGAAATGTCCACCATATAGCTAGGAGCATCTTCGGTGTCTGCAGATTGCATAACCAAATGAACCAAGTCAGTCAAATAAATCTTGCAAAGCCCACAACCATGTGAGTATTTTTATCCATTGTTCATGGATAATTTATCTGGACAGCCTGAGAATTTCTTCAGGTTTGGTCAATATCCATTCAAGTGTAGCATATCTAAAGCAATATATTTAAAAGCTGTAAAAAATTTCCATAGGCTGGTTTGAAGTGAATAAACTAGGCTGTGTAGTGTCACTAAAGAGTGGTGGTATGTATAAACTGCACTGCTCAAAGTTTTAATGCTGTAAAAGTAAAAGTTATCCTAACCAGAAACAAACTTTTAGAAAAACCTCGTAAGAGATCAGTGGAGAAAGCTTTTCATATCTGGGATATAATATGGAAGACACCTGTCAGTAACGTGAATTTACTATGTGCCAACTCAAACAGGAAGCAGCTGGTGACTCACATTTTAATCTTTGCCTGGTCAAACATAATTTGTAAAAGGCGTTTCCTTCTAATGCACATCAAGTCTTCTTTGAAACAGGCACAAACACCTCAAGGGAGCAGATAATCTTTTGTGCATTAGTAGATTTATTTCAACACAGTTTTAATATTCTCATTTATCTATTTTAATTGACTAAACACAAATTATGGAGAACTGGCTAATTAGTGCTATATTAACACATGCAGGAGAACAAAAAGTTAAAAGTCATAAGTTGTCAAGATGTCAGTACAAGCCACAGACTAAAGTGTGTACCATTAAAAGATTCCCACATTATGAAAGGAAGATGGTGTTAGCTGAAGGATGTTATGAGTGGAGCAACTGATGACCAGTCATTCATTATCCAAAAAGAATATTCTTTAATTAAAGTCTCTAAAGCCCTTTTACCAGCAATCAGATTAACAGCTGTTTAATCGAATACTTAATTATGTTGTTCTTCTTGAAAACAGACGTCTCATAAGGGTTGTCTACAGTAATTCCATAAGAAACTGTCAAACCAAACTGACAAACACACAGCTAAGACTTGTTAGCAACTATTTGCCCAATCACATATTAAAGACAGATTTACATCAAACTGTTTAACCAAAGAAATTCTAAGCAAAGGTTTTACTGATTTAACACAAGGCAGTTACAACTAGTTTTAACTAGTAGCAGTAGATTTCAACTAATCTAGTTTTGCTGAACGCAGCTTCTTACAGGATTACTAGGAGCATTTTTAGGCACAAAACCAGTGTGGTAGATCAAACATTCATATAAATACATTAGAATAAACAAAGTGTGCAAAACTATCCTGTTAGAACCCTAAAATGGTAAAACTGCACTTGAGCAGAACTTAAAAACAGGGTCTCTCTGATTGAAAAATAATCATAGGTAAATTTAAAAGAAGTTGCAAAAAAAAAACCAACATAGCTTGTTTTTGTTATACAGGACATCTAATACAAACTGCTTTCCAAATAATTTAAAGAAATATTCTGCTCAGAATCTTTTAACATCTTAGTTGCTCAAACTCAAATTCACATTGGGCCATACTGATGTGCCAAAAAAGAAGACAATAAAAAACAAAAACAGATTCTTAAAATGAAGTCATGGGCATGAAACAGAAAAGGCCAATTTAAGAGGGATGGAAGCCAGATGTGCACCAGGTGGAAACTCTCCAAGCAGCCACAGCACAACTGTTAACACATGACTGTGTTATGCATCGATCTAGCGGGCGCTCAGCTTCTTGAACAAGTTCAGTCTTCCTATAGTCCAAACAAAATTTTAAAATTTATCTTTCCCCTGATTTTAAAAGCAAGCTTCTTGGGTTGGTGGGTAGCATTAGCCAGTCTATACCATTATGAAGCATCAGTAAAGTTAAAAATGAAGACAGTTGGTGCTTACCTGTGGCTCAGCTGGGAGCCCCGCAGACTCGACATTGTGTCCTCCAGATTCTGGCGAAGGTCAAGAACATTCTGCACGGTTCGTTTCCTCTGGGACTCTGGGTCTGTGGGCATGCAAAGCAACAGGGTATAAACATTTAGCAGGTGGAAATAAAATTCATTTACAAGGTGTCTTTGTTTTTTGTTTATTGTGGTCTGAGTTTCAACACAGTTCCTGCACTTTCCTGCTTTCATATACATGTTTCCCCTTGTATTATTTCAGTCTGGGCTGCTGTAATAGCTGCGTTTTGTGAGCACACAGCCATGCATGTTCATTACATATAGAAGAAGTTTAATTAATTGACTTCTTGACATGGCAGCCCCTCTTAACTGATGTGAAACATTCTATAAATGAAATACTCACAGGCTGTAACTCAGACTTCCCACCAGGGGGAATCTTGCAACACCCAGGATCTCTTTCAGATGTTTTCCTCATGAAGAGTTGTTCCCTGACCTGCTGAGCATTATCTAAGAGTCATTCGGCTGAAGTTGTAAAACTATCAGCAAGCTGAATTGTAGCCAGAACAAATCCACTCCACATCAGCTTATTTGGACTGAGCTGTGTGAAGTGTGGCGACCCCCAGAGTTGTGACCATGTCAAATCAATATTACAGTACAATTAGGATTGCTGTTGTGTCAGCTGAAACAAATGAGAGAAACCTCCATGTCTCAAAAGACAGGAATTTGGGGAGTTTCCATTGCATCATGAACTGGAAAAGCTGGAGTAAAGGCAAAGACGTCAGGGGACCAGGAGACAAAAAATGTGTTGGTCTCATAAGAGGCTGTTGATCCAGTTCAGCAGAGTGGTCAGGAAGCGTGAATCGGAAGCATTAATTTTAAAAAAGAAAGTGCATATTCCAGAAGAAATTCGGGAAAGTTTGGTAGGAGCTATTTGAAAGTTTTATGACTAACTCCTTTCTTCTGTCATTCTTTAGTTCCCACACAACACCTGGAGGTTCATGCTACGGCAAACAAAAGAAATTTTTTAGAAAGAGACGTAAACTTCTGCTCAATGACTAGACTCAAAATGAATCACACAAAGCTGCCACTGGCCGATCCCCCCTGGGCTTACGTCATACATTAAAGTGTAACTACACCCAGTGTTGGGCCTGAACAAGTTCATATTTTGGGTGAACGTGAACTGCATTTCAGCCTGATGAACGTTATTGTGAGTGCGCTCATTCTGGCATTTGTAAACGGCGTTCTCTCACAGTTAACCTTTTTCAAGAGAGTGCCAGATTTCCATTGAGCCTTCCTGGCTAAAACACATCGTAAACAGGTCTGAATATATAGGTGAAAAACACCAAATCTGCCACCACCGAGCTGCACCGCGCATGTGTCATCAAATTGCAAAACATGGAGGCAAAATCCAATGAAGGCAGCAGCACCACCTCTGTCTCAATGATCACTGCAGCATCTTCGCATGATCACTTAAAATCATTTTTTGAAAATATGAGTGATGATCCATGAGGGAGAAATCTTGCCTTTTTGGGTAAACTATGCCCACGGGGTGTCGGACATCATCAACAGCAAACCTAAAACGGCGTATTGAAATAAAACACCCGGCTAGCCTTCCAAGGTATGTGAACTAAATGTCACTAAAAACAATCTAAAGACTTGGCAACGGAGTGCTAAATCAGATCCTCTACCAGCCAAAACTAAATAATGGCGTACAGTAGCAGCAGCTCCGTTGTCTTCATCTCCAGCCGCAGCTGGTTGCAGTATAATGCTGAAGACCTGCGGGAAGGAGGAACCCTCAGCGTTCAACTTGACAAATACAAGACACAAGTGGTCTTTTTTTGTTTTGTTCTTATTTCTTTGGGCTGAATATTGCACTTTTATGACCCAAGTTCTAGAACTTTTCTTTGGAAAAAGAAGTCAGAAAAAAAAGAAAAAGAAAGAAAAAAAAATTGAAAAGTGACTTAATGAAAAGATAAATAATGTTTTGCACTTCGAGGTACATCCATTTGTTTCCTACCTCAGCCGTTATTAGTCATTTTTGAACCCACAAAATCCTTTTTTTTTTTTTATTGATAAAAATATACATTTTATCAACAGTATCTATTAAGTACTACTATTTAGGGTGCACTGTACCTTTGGGGGACTAAATACATGTGGACAAAAATTGTAAAAAAGTTTAAGTACTGTAACTTGTAGACGCTCAGTGGAAAACCAAATTAGACTTAAAAAAAACAACAAAAAAACAACTCAAGAAAATATTGACTTTTTTTTTTTTACGTTTTAAACATATTCGGAGTTTTTTCTTTTTTCTCCCGTGGCATTATTCCTCTCCACTAAAGCCTCCATTACAATTAAATGTACCTGGTTGTTTAAAAAAATTATATTACGTTATTGAGTGTAAAGGCTTGAGGTGTGTCATTGTCTTCTACTTGGTTTAGGTTTAGTTTAAAAAAAATGTATTTATACTGAGGTATTTTTTATGTTGCAGGGACAGACGAGGAAACTTATTTACTGATGGGCAGCTAATCCCTCATCGTTTACTGGGAAGAGACATGCTGAAGCTTTCATTTCCTCAGTATACACTTCTGCAAACTGCCATGTTAATAAGTGCAGATGTGGGAAGAGTGAAATGCCAGCTGAGGGAGAAACATCCACTAGAAGGGTAATGGTGATTACATACCTGAGGCTAAGTTGCAAATGTCTTCTGTTTGTGCTTAACATGTAAAGTGCGTGGGGGGTTGGCAAATGCAAACTATGTAGATGCAACAAATGGATAATTCTGGTTGCTTAGTGAACAAATGTATCAATACGAGGTACTGTTTTACCCCTTAACTGTATTTTAACTGCTCAAATTGCTGCTCATTATGAAATGAAAAGCTTGTGCAAGCTACGGGGAGAAGTCAGCTGTGGCTAACAAACCACTGGCCTAAGCAGGCAAGGTATAGCTACAAGTCAAAACACCAGCAACTATCAGTCACTCATTTACTCAGCACTGTTCAGGCGGATGGTGGCTAACACGGACTCACTCAGCTCCTGCTTATTTGTCCTGAGGAGCAGTCACTGCTATCTCCTAGCTAGCATCTTCCTGTGCTAGTAACTACCAGCTAGTTGAACCCCGAGTTTATTACACATTGTGACATACCCGTTGTCTCCTACAGGATAATAATTCTCCCAGTTATGGGTTACAAGGCATCACTAGTTTAACAATCTATGTGATGTAAATTGTCAGGCTATGGTTTATTGGAAACACCTGATCTCAACATATTTGAACCCCTTAAAATACTGCATTTTTTTGCCTAAAGCAAGTTTTTATGGATAAAAGACTTGATGAGGACCAACTATTATTACTGGACTATTTATATTGAACCCTTGCTGATGTAACAGGACTGTTTTTGTGGCATCATCTGCTATTAGAAGGACGATTGAGTAAAATAGAAATTTATTTGTCATGTCCCGCCTGGTCTGGTACCAAGGGGTTAACAACTGAAATTTTTAATCAAATTTTTAATCAATATGACAAAGCTTTCCAAAATCATTGCCAGCCCTCTAGTAGACCTGTAGAATCAAAGCTCAATTACAATTAAGGTATTTCGAGTTTAGCTCTTTGTTGTTGCCCTTAACTACTTCTTATATCTGTAATGCTTTAAATGTTTTATGTAAAGCACTGTGAATTGTCTTGTACATGAAATGTGCAAACAAACTTGCCTTGCCTTTTAATTTGTCACTTGTCACAGTTTTCATACTGACTAAAGATGTGCAAGTTGATAAGCTTCCTTGAACCTGTTATCACAATACAAATATGTCCATCTTTAAATGCTGAATATAAAAGACATGTGTGAATCGTATCTGCTTTGACTATATCCTGTATGAAGCATGCACTGTGTCCTTGTGTAGCAGCTGGAGCCCTGCATTGCAGTAATGCCTGTGTTAGTAACGGAAAACCCAGACAGAATACTGAAGCAGACCCAAGTGGGAAAAATCCTGCGAATGATGAATATGTTTGCTGAGAGGACCAGCAACCTTCATTTTCAGAAGTTCTTACATCAGGTTGGAGAGCAAGCATGCATGGGAAATGTATGATCGATTACTGTACTAAATAATATCTAGTGTGATTGGCATCAGAAGACAGAGCGGAAAAGGGCATTTACAAACATACATTTCTCAAACAGAAAGGCTCCTGTTTAGCACTTTTCGCACAAGTTTGTCATATGATTCTTGGGCCAGAGACTCACCGATTGTTCACCAAGAGCTTAACGGTTCAGTTATGTTGCAATTTGTTGGAAACCAACATGTGAACTATAAATATAAACATGAGTGGTATTTTGACTATGATGCACAAGTATTTTCATAATTTCCCCTTATTTCTTACTTATTTCCAACATTGTACACATGCACATTTTTCCACTTTTAAGAAACAACAAAGGAGAATTTCTGTTATTTAAACTGTGGCTATGAAAAGAACAAGGATGATATTTCCACTGTCATGGCTGCAGGCCATAGTTATATTTGTGTTGATATGGTTTGACAGATCCCATTCAGTTATGATAAAATGAGGTTTGCTCATCGTGTTTTTGTCAAAAGTTTTTTTTTTCTTTCCAAAGAAGGAATTGCACTGTCTGTACTTTCCTCGTGGATGGGAGTATATTATCTTAATGAGATGGAAACTGTTTGCCAGGGTCCTTTTTTTAGTCTGAAAACAATTTCAAGCTATATAACTGGAACACAACACAAACCCAGAAAACTTAGCAAGATTAGTCTGATATCTACACTTATCATAATACAAAATTAAGTATAAAAAGTTTTGATATTAAAAGGTTTTAATCTTATCTTAGAAATAAAAGCCTAATGTCCCAGTGTTACAAAGAGCCAAACTTACATAGACAGTTTGATAAGGAAGCCCACTAAATTGGTCATTCTCAATTTAACATTGATAAATAAAGAGCCCTGCTATGCTCAGATGTAAAAGCATCCCTTCGTAGATAATGAGATATGCTGCAGAAGTAGCTTAATGTGCCTTGAATGTACTGCAAACAAAAAGCTTTATTTACAGTAATAATAAGCTAGCTCAGTGTGCATACATTTAGGATGTGTGGTGAAAACATGTTTGCGTGTCTCTGTCTCAGCCACAGAATGTTGGTATTTCTACAATTATTTTCCTCACGTCATCAATGGAAGCCATTAAGAAGTGTTATTTAACTCCATCTCAGCCAATTATTTTCCTTTAAATGAACACAAAACACTTGACTTGTGACAAAGGTTGATGATTCACGAAGAAAATAAATCTGACATAGGAACAAAAAAAAACAACAAAAAAAAAAAATACACCAGCCATTAGTACTGTGCAGCTGACAGGGATGTGGACAAAATTCTTAACAATTCTGGATTTGGTTTCACGCTCAGTTCACACAAAGGCTATGAAAGTGTTGCCATCTGTCCTGTATTTTAACATTTCTTATTTTCCTGCATGTTATATGTGACAAACATGAATGATGAAGCATGGATAACTGATCGAACTGTCACAGATTAAAATGCAACATGACATGTTCTGCTGATTGCATGAAGTGAACGAAACATGTACAAATTAATACTGCTAAATGACGAGATTTTTGGACAAAAGAAATAGGATTATGCAAATTAACAAAAAGGGTCAACAAAATCCTTAGAATGGACATGTAAAATGCTACCCTTTTCTTTGTGTGCATAAACTGTAAAGTGCAGTCTCTGTAAAGCAACAATCCAGTTATAAATCATCAGCAGAAATAATGTCTTAACAGTAAAATGACTAAAATACAAGTTTAAACACCTCTTCAGGAAACACTGAATAGAAAACTGGATTTAAAAATGAAGGAATGCATGCTTTGGGTTTAACTATCTGAAAATCTTTAAAAGACAATGATCCTTTGTTTTAGCATGCGTCTACTGCACATGCATCTCAACACCAAAACCTGTGTATGAACAGCAACAAAAAAGGAAAAATGGAGTCATAAGAATCACCACCACAGGCTAATTGATATCCTCTTTGCACTCCTCATGCCCTTTTCTATTACTAAACCTGGCCTACACCTCCAACAAGAAAGCCATTTTCTTTGCCTTTTCCATCATAGCAGTACACAGGGTGTAAACCATCTGTCAGAGCTCTGCAGATGAATGGAGCTGGGAGGAGGATAAACGTGTGTCTCGACGGCTAAAAGGAACTCAATATGGCATGCTGTTATTCCCAGTCCTGATTTTTGGAAGCATACATGGAGCAGCGGATGGAGCTCTGAGTGTATCGGCACATGTTCCAGCAAATGACAGCTTTATAAAACCGATCAATCTGCTGCTTATAAATCCACAACCTTCCCCAGGCTGCATGCAATGAACCGGTAGTGTTAGTGACAGCATGCAAGAATATTTCACATAATAACCCCAACAAAAAAATTTGAAGCAACATGCTCTGCAGGAGGGTGTTTATTTTACAAAATAATTTTCTACTCATTGAATCCATTCAGAGGAAATCTGGACCTGCAGCAAAAGCAGGCGCTCTATCATAGCAGTGTAAAAAGGGGCGTGCTATCAACTGTGCTAGCAGAGCTTTGGCTTGTAGCACATGACTCCCAAAAATACTGTAGGATCAGAGTTTCTGCTCTACTTACCCAAGATCTGACTGAAGAGCAGCTGTTCCAGGTCGCCCAGCACTGTCACCACCAGCTCTGGGTCCACCTTCAGGAAGGTTTTATCTCCCCCTTCCTCTCCCTGACCTTTGGAACTGGACTCCCCTGTAGCTCCAGCCACAGTTTTCTTTGTATTGGCCTTCGTCTTGCTAGACAGGATCTCGTCATCAGACTTCCCATCCTCAGTTGCCTTGTTTAAAGGCTTTACTTCAGCGTAAGGACCACGAGGTATACGACTCTGCTTGCTCAGGGTGGAGGGAGCAGCCAGAGGGCTGAAGGGCTTGGCTTTGCTCTGAAACAACGAATGTTCAGATTTGGAAAGGTTTCGAGACAGGGGGGTACCCCCTCCGGCCACACTGCCACCCCCTGCAGTCTTTGGCTTGCTCATCTTGCTTTGCCCCACTCCAGGCTTGGCCATGTCATCACACCACTTTGGCTCATAGAGGTGTAGCTTCTTCTCTACATCAGTAAGTACAGCCAGGTTTGTCATTGACCTCTGCTTGCGGAGACTGGATGGTACTGGTAGCCTGCCCTCAGAGCTACCTGCCCGGTAAACCCTTAATTCACCCCGCTGTGTGCTCTGGGGCACTCCCGACTTGGCCCTCTTAGCTGCCATACCAACTCCTTTGCCATCTGCTTGGCCGTATGCCTTGGTGCTATCCGTCCTTTCCATCTTGAAATCTCCTTCTCTGCCTTTCACACTATTTCCAAGCATGCCTCCTGCATGAGACCATTTCAAAAAGCATCAGGAGGAAGACAACAGGCTTGTTTCCTCAAATTCTTCTTTCCTTGTGTGAAAATGCTTCTTTCCAGTCAATCTTACAGCCTTCTCTTTCTTCCCTCTGCCTCCTCTCTGCTCTTCCTGACAGGCTGCTGCAGCTGCTGCTGTTGTTGCAGTGCTGCCCAGGCGCTTCCTCTCTCCCCCTCTCTCTCTCCTTCTCTTCTGTCCTCCTCTGCTCTGTTTTTTCCACTCTCCTCCTTTTGCACAACCTCCTGCTGCCGAATGACAGCGGTGGCAGACGCAACAGCCCTCCCTCCTCCCCCTGCTCTCTGCTGCCTCTCCCTCGCCTCCGCCTTCATCCTTCCTCCTCCTTCCATCATTTTTGGTTCATTTAGAGATGCTTTACTGTGTCTCAGCAGAACATGCCAAATGCATGAAAATGATAAGAAGCTTTTTTTATTTTTCAAGGGTGCAATCAGCTTCCAACACACCATGTTTCCCACCATCTCCTGTGATTCCTTTGTTCCTCCCCTCCCCCATTTATATCCAGCGTTCACTGTTCAATACTCCTGATGCATGAATCGTTGATGATGGATGAGTTGTTAATATGAAGCAATATGCATTTAGATCTGTATCTACAGGCTGTAGCATGAATTATAATCACTGTTCCAAACCCTACACAATGCAACAACTAATGCACAGGATTATCTTTTGATCCTGTCTGAGCTTCCTTAGGATATCAATTTCAGATTTGCAGCTGGATAAATCATATGCTAAAAAAATCAGCACTGTGTTGACCAGATGTATGTGATGTGGTGAAAGACAATTTGTGAAGAAAGTTTGGCTTGTCTTTGCCCGAAAAATGAGAGAACACTTGTGTTAAAATCCAGTGTAGTGTATATACAGTGAGGAAACTAAGTATTTGAACACCCTGCTATTTTGCAAGTTCTCCCACTTAGAAATCTTCGAGG